>VZTH01008586.1:132117-226698 GCA_013397815.1 Aleadryas rufinucha | reverse complement strand
CTCCCCGCGCCGGCCGCCCCCCTTCCCCCGCGGCCGCGGTCCGGGCACCCGCGGGGCCCAGGCAGGTACGGCCCCTCTGCAGGTGCCCTGTGTCAGTGCCGGGAGCCCCGCGGGCCCATCTGGGACCCCAGAACACGGGCAGGCCCACGGAAACGACTGAGTGTGTAGTCCCGCCTAAGTTCGAGTTGCTCAAAATCGTCGCGGCTCCAGAGCTCGGTTTCTCCCGTCTGTCTGCTTGACCAGTTGAGGTATTTGCCCAGAACTTGCTTTTGATAAAAATCCGAAATGCGCAAAAGTAAAATAAAAACGCACGGAAGTGCCAAAGACACGAATTCTGTAAGTACAGCCGTTCCTAAATTCACCAGCAGGTGCGTTCTCTCAGCTGACAGGGCTGACAGCTGTTCAGGAGGGGAGTAAAAGTTTTGGAGAGATGACCCGCCCAAGTGAAGCCGTATAGATGATTGGTGGGTGATAAGCAGGATACAGACATTAGTGTCTTTGTCTGAAAAAGTATATTCGCGAAGAACTGCAAGTAATCTTCATTGTACTTCCTGTGTTTAGTGTGTTTGAAACATCAACTTAAAGGTAATTTTAGCAAGTACTTTCTTAGAATAACTGCTGGTTCCTTTTGCTTTTGATAGATTGTCGGAACGGAACTGCATAGAAATTGTCACAAAGCTGATTGCAGAAAAGCAGCTGGAAGTAGTGCACACACTTGATGGCAAGGAGTATGTCACTCCAGCACAGATTAGTAAGGAGATCCACGATGAGCTTCATGTTAATGGTGGTAAGTGTGGCGTTTTCCTTCTTTCTTTGGATTTGGAAGTTAATTTTGAAGGCTACAGAAAGAATTTGAAAGTTTTCAGTACCCTTAATCTTTCAGAAAAAGTCAGCTTGCTTCCATGTGCTTCATCTACACAGTAATTCACCTACTGCTGTTTTATTTTCACATCAGATCTGTGTCAAGCTTTTAGATAAGCATATCAAGATTTGTTACTTGGTTTATTTTCACCCATGTGGGATTTCTGAGGTAACAGTTGTATAAAAATCCTTTTGAAGGAAATCTGGCATTTTAATATAATTAAGTACCTGGCCCAGATGTTTGGCCTTGACTTGGAATTTCAAAGTCGTTCTCCTTTCATGCCATTAGTAATAATATTTGTAAATTATCATTGACAGGTCTTTTATTTTACCAGTGTGAAGAGCCACCTGTATTGGAAGATGTGATTTAGATATATAAGGAAGCAAGTACTCTTCAGACAGCTTTTTGTCGGTGGCTTTAATGAGCAGGCAGTGTATTGTACTTTGAGTTATACTTAAGGATGAATTTACAGCATCATATGTTTAGAAAAAATTAACTTCTTATTATGTTTATACAGATTAGCCATTTTGTCACTGTTACCACAGGTATGCCTCAGTTTGTGTTATGCCATTGTATATCATACCAGTGGGACAGCTTGGACTGAATTAAAATTTGCTGGGTTTTTTGTTAGTAGTATCGTGCAAAAGTAGAAAGTTCTCACAATCTCTGAATACTTGTGGACTAGTTTAATTGGTCTACGGAGAAAGTAATTAAATATTTGCACAATGAGCTGTACTATATTCTAAATCCGTTCAAATACGTTTGATGTACTAAAAGTGTATTTCAACTTTTCTTGAAGGTCGAGTCAACATTGTCGACTTACAACAGGTAACTTTAGTAATAAAAACTTTATACTTCTTTATTTTCTTCACCATGTATATTGTGAGTATGCAGTTCATCAGTTATACTCCAGCTGAGTTATTTTTTTGAAACAGAACAAATTTTATGAAGAGCTGGTTTCTCATGTCAGGGTACTGCAGATTACTTAATCCTTTATTGAAACCTCTCTGCTTAGTGAGAATCTAGGACTTCTGAAATCACCACTGATATGTACAGTTTTTGTTTATGAACTCTTTCTTTGTAAACTAAGGAGGGCAGACAGAAAAGAAATGTGTTACCCATTTAAATTTAAAGCTGCAGGAGCATGCATAGTTAACTTTGCATGCTTCTTTGGATCTTCACTCTTCCTTCATTATTCTCGTCTCCACTAATCTTTGCCCTCCAGTAGTCTTACTTTGCCGCTAATTTTCCCTTCAGGCTTGAGCAAAATTACTTGGAAAGAGAAAACCTTTATGAAAGACAGTTTTCTATTTTCTGTTATTGCTTTCTGGTATTTTTTTTTTTTATTATATAGATTTCTTTTAACATTGTCACAGTTGCAAAGAGAGGTTTTTTTCCCTAAAGCATTGCTGCTATATTCCAAAACACAGATTAAGTGTGTTTGTATGCAATAGTAGAAAAAAATAAAAGCAGCTTTCCCCAAGATACAGGAATGTGTAAGTAACATGTCAATGTTTGAGAATGATTTTCAATTTAAAGTTTTGATAAGAGGTGTTTTTTTTAGGTAATAAATGTGGACCTTCTGCACATTGAAAACAGAGCTAATGACATTGTTAAATCTGAAAAAGGTATTCAGCTTGTACTGGGACAGCTTATAAATGAGTGAGTACCTTCAGGAGCAATACGTATAATTCATACTGTATTTATTTTTTAAAACGCAGACTAGAAGTAATGTCCAACCTTTGTTGCTTCTGAAGTGAAATACGTTTTTCTTGGCTGATTTGGGGGTGCTTGGTGGTGATCAGAGCTACTTTAGGCGAGTGAGGCCTATCTCAGCAAAGCATCCAGTGAATCCATGGTGGAAAGGCCTTACTGAATGTCTGTGTTCAGTGTCCTGCATTTAAGAGGCTTCATTTCTTACCCAGTGTCTTGGTGTGCAGCAGCCAGATCTCATTTGCTCTCTGGCTTTGCTGTCTGCCTCAGCTATTGACAAACCTTCTGCCTCTTGTTTTACCTCACAAGCCTAAGATGTTTGAGCTAGTTATTTCATGGCTTTCAGCACACTAACAACCACTGAAATAATACTCTTATGGGGTTGTCTTTTTTATTGATTGAGCTTCAGGATCTGTTCTTGTCAAAGAATATGAAGTTCCTGGCTCTCTTGAAATACTTAAGACCAGTCTTGCTTACTAAAGCCATTTTCTAATTTTCATTGACATACTGTTTTCCTGTTTCTCTTTCTTGAAATTTTTATACAAGTAGATAAATGGCCCATCTTAGTACTAGCTACCTGGTTAGCAGGCTTTTTTAAAAGAACACACATTTTCACTTACACTGTTGTCCTTTATTCATTTAAAATAACTCTGTTTATTTTTGCAAAGATGCAACAGAAAGAGGTATATTAAAAGAGGTCAGTTATTCAGTATGTGATCTTGAGGTTGACTTTGAATGTCACACTTCATGTACTGTCTTTTCTTTTACTTGTTTTTACGAAAGGAGTTATCTGGATCAATTAGCAGAAGAAATAAATGATAAACTACAGGAAACTGGCCAGGTGACAATATCGGAACTCTGCAAGGCATACGACCTTCCAGGAGACTTCCTGATACAGGTGATGAAAGCCCCCAACCTGGCAAATGGAGAATTGGTAGTGACCACCTTCTTTCTTTATCTTTGCAGTATCCATGGCTTTAAGTCACCGTTTCATACAAAATTAATACTAAGGTTAAATCTTAGTTTTCATTGTGCATCTGCAAACCATACTTCTGTTTTCTGCAGAGTTTTCTGTCCTTGGATACCCATAAATCTGATGGAAGAAGGCATGCTTAGAAAAGCTCAATTCTTCTATTTACAGGCATTATCCAGGCGTTTGGGCAGAATTATTCATGGACAACTAGACCAGGAAAACCGTGGGGTGATTTTTACAGAAGCCTTTGTGTCCCGCCATCGAGCACGCATTCGTGGGCTCTTCACTGCGATTACTCGGTAAATTGCGATGCCTGCAACCACACATTAAAATATTTTTGCTATAGGCCTTTATGGGCCAGATTTATTTGTGATTGAAAAAGAAAATAAAATAAAGACCTGTGGTTAGATTCCCCTAGGTGTAGTTCAGTTCCTGGGACCAATGCTCAGTTATGTCAGACTCACTTGTTAGAAATGGGGACTCTCTTTTGAAATGAGAATAAGGGAAGTATAACAGTATAACAGTATACAAAGTACTTTAGTGTTTTGGCTGAAGACAATGTCAATCTGTAGTTCTTTCGTTTGTAGAATATCTGTCCTCTTGTCATTCCACTACTCCCTAGTCAGTTACATATTGATGAGGTCGCTACATGTGATTATAGATAAGTTTTTCTTATTAAATCAATAAATTTCTGTGTCAGTTTGTGGGAAGAAGAAAACTTAGCAAAACAGAAGTTTCCTTACAATTAGTTATCATAGCTTAGTCTTATAACTTCACAGTAATTCAAAATTAAAACCTTGTAGGCTAGTTTAAACATCAGTGTAGCACTTTGAGGCTAAGATACTACGTAATTTTGGTCATCTAGACTAACCTCTCTTGTTCCTGGATTCTCCACATCACTTTCATGTCATTAATTTATATTGTTTTGTTTTTCTTTTTTTCCAAGGCCTACACCTGTAAGTAGCTTGATCACTCGGTATGGATTTCAAGAACATTTACTTTACTGTGAGTTTCATTCAGAATATTTTGTGTCTTTGTTAGGAAATCCATTCTTCATTGCTAGAAGTATGCTTTCAAAGTGTTTTGGTGTATAGCCTTAATTCTGAAATACAGAACAATGTGTTTCTCTTTAGTATAGAAAGTATTAAACCCTTTGTGCCATCCATAACTGAAGGGGTGCTCTCTGTATCCAAAGCAATGAAGACATTTGTTGACGAGATGCCTCTGGGGGCAGAATGATGCAAGAAGTACAGTACTTATTTGTTCATCTCTTTCATTATTTGCCCTTAGCTACTGGCAGTTTTATCAGTGAAGCACACAAAAGGGGACAGATTTTATGTAGCCAAATGGCATTAACTGCTCAGGATTTTATTTACAGACTTTTTTTCTGTGATAATGGAGGCAAAGCTTTTGTTATACTCTTAGTTAAATGACTTTAAATGCTGAGAGATAAAACATATCCTTGAACTGTTTGCTTTTATTTTCTGCAGTTCCTTTTCTAAATAAAAATGCTTAAAGATTCCCTATTCAGCTGCTGAAATCTTTAAGCACTACTTGTTTGTCACTTTGTGTGCCCTCTCCTATCTCTCCAAAATGCTGCTTCAGGCATCATTAGTCTTCTATGCTGGCTGACCAAGTGCTGCTGGTTTTTAAAATCCTTTCACGGTTTTCTATCTCTACTCTTGAACCTTAATGCTTCTCTTGTTTGATTGGGTCTTTTTGCCTTCAGGGCACTGCTCACTTCAGCTCCACTGTAGTATCTCTCTGCTCACTCTCTTGTTCTCTGCCACAGGCTTATTCATTAAAAATTAAAATCCTAGCACTTAAATAAAATCATGTAAACACTCTACTTCCACATAACAGATTTAAAATTCCCACTTTTTTTTTTTTGGTGCCATTCACATATTCATAGATTAAAGGGAAAAATCTGTTAAATTTCATTGTAGTAATGTCTCAATATCCAGCAAATTTCAGTGTTTGGTTACAGTCTATTTCATATAAGTCCTTCAAGTACATCATCATGCTTTGATCGTGTACAGTGTTAATGTGATTTGAAGTTCTGGTGTTTTCCTGACACCAGTGATCATCACGATATATATTTCTAGTACTTTCATAGGGGTTCTTCAGTGTGTTTGTTCATCTTTTTCTGTAGTTCTTCTTACTGTCTATCATTACCTCTGCAGTTTCTTAAGTTTCAAAGGGCTTTTTATCTTTTTATTCACTGCCAGACCACATTTGATTTTATTGTGTTCATTTGCTGCGATACCATTTCAATTTCACAAATGCTGGAAACTTGAAAAATAGCTTTTAATGATGTTACTTTTTTGCTTTTTATGTTAGTCACTATTAGCAATGTGTTCAAAAGTGGTCTTTGTCAGTTTTCTGTCTCTTCCAGAATAAAAACGTAAGTTCAGTGTAATATTTATATCATTTACAAACAGCTAATTATTTAATCAACACTTGGATTTAGACAGGATAAACATTATTCTTTGGTTCTATCACATAGATGTGCTGCTATTCATCTTAAGCTTGCATAAAGTTATGATAAAAAGTAATTTTCAAAATGAGAAACTCTTTAGATTAAAACACTAATTACAAAGCATAATGAAATCACAGATGTTCTTCATTTCTGAGCATTATGTTACTGGTGTAGGACAGACATAGAGGGACACTTAACCGTCTTTGCCAGGCTATGACAGAGACCTAATAGGACACTACGAACTACTTGGTCACCTTTAAAAATAAATGTGAGTTTATGGTAGTTCTACAGAGGTCCTGTTGTTTTAAAACAAAATACTGTCTAGACATAATTGTAGCAGGCTCTGTGAAATCTCTGAGAGTACCTCCTCTGCCCTGGAGTTTTAGAACTGACACTTGATAAAATACAGAATTTAATTAATATTTTCATTTCACTTCTTTTCTTCTGACATCTTCTTTCCCTAAAGACTCTGGTTCAGTAATATATTTTCAGCCAATTTTGTGGAGCTCTAGCAAGTCTTATTCTTTTTCCTAAAAACTTCGAATAAAAACAATTTGAAATTTTAACAGAGAACCAGTCTGTATTTTCTGCCGATTGCTTAAGTGGAATAGGCACATTGACTATTTTCTAGGGTAACTAAAATATTAGGAAGTATAAAAATCTAATTTTATTTCCAGAATTGGTCTTATGAGCACCATTTTATTCGATGTAACTGAACCATGGCAGAACATGATTTCTGGCGCTTGTCTTAAATTACATAAAGCTATATCTTGTTTAAATCAGTTTCTCTTTCTTCTGCATTTTTTCAGTGTAAGTATTGTTCAGCTTTGCTAGTGGCAGTTGTGTTCAATAGCTGCTAGCTTACAGAGGCTCATCTGCCCTATGGGCATATCTGACAAAAACTATCATGATGTAATATGCGCTGTTTCTTCTGGAACCGGGTTTTCAGGTAAACTTCCCTGCATAAGTGAGCTAAACCTCACCTGTGTGCTGTCCTAAGCATGTTGTAGTGTTGGCTGCTGCTCGTATTTAATGAGGAAGAAGCCTTGCCATGTGATACCATTTAGTGTTTTGTTCCAGAGTAAAACCTGTCTGTAATGAAATAGAAAAGAATGTAAACTGAGTGTAAAAAAAGCCATCTGGCAAAGCTCTGGAAATCAGCAGAGTTGGCAGTTGCTGTCATTGATTGTTTTAACTATATCTCATGTATGACAAAAAGGCAGAAGCAGAACATAGGAGGCAAATCAGATATTCTTGTGCATCTTTAATGGATTTAAAAAATCTTACTTAGCATTGAGAAGCGCTTAGTACTTTGGTACTACCAGTTGCCAATATGTTCTTTGTCAGCGGTATTTGTGCATTCTCAAGAGGTTATTATTGACAGATGTGTTATGCAATTTAGGTAATGACTTTTCATGTCATTTTAGTGTATTCAGATGTCTCTTTTTTCCATCTTGGTTAACATGCAAGCAGTGAATTCAAAGAGAAAATTATTAATAAAAGGCTAGTATATTCTACTCTTCTGGCCAGAGAAAGATTCTTCTATGTCTACGTTTTTTAAATTAAATTCTAGAACTGCCTGGGTATATGTTCAATAAAAAACATTTTGATCCTGCCATTGTGGCTCACTCTTTGGAAACATTGTCTGATTTCCAGAGCTTTTGTGAAGAAAATCTCATAAGTGTTAAAAATAATTGATAGAGCTCAGCAATGTTTCACTAGAACAAGCACAAACTGGTCGGAAGAAAGAAGAAACAAACCAGGGAAAATAATTACTGTCTTTTGATTAATGTATATACTGACTTAGGAAATGTCTCTTCATTTATTTTCCTCTTGTAGCTTTGCTGGAAGAACTTGTTAATGCTGGTCGTCTGAAAGGCACTGTCGTTGGTGGGAGACAGGATAAGGCTGTGTTTGTTCCAGACATCTATTCCAGAACACAGAACAACTGGGTGGATTCCTTTTTCAAGCAGAATGGTTACTTAGGTAATTAATCTATATGCTTACAGATAAAATAACTTTCTAAAACTAGTTTAGGTAACTGGTCTTACCTTAATATAGCTAGTGCTTAGAGTGAAGCCTCACAAGGATAAGTGGAAATCAATACAGTGGCTGATAGTCCTTTGCTAAAAGACCATCTTGATCATAATGATGTGTGTTACTTTATCACAGTGAGCTGTATCTCAGCGGAGGGAGCTGTACTGCTAAACAGTAACTACTTCTCACAAACAGTTACAAATGCTACTTTTATTACTGCTCTGGAAACCTTTATTAGCCTGCTCATTGTAGACTTTTCAGATCATCGTGGCTGGGGTTTCACGCCAGGTGTCCTGATTACAACCAAACTTTGGCTGCTAATAGTCCAAACCTGCAGTGCACAGGAAGAATTTTTTTCCAGAATAATATTTGTAGAACTGGAGTGAGTAATGCTAGTGTCCTGATTTGAATCCAAACAGTTCTATCTAACTTTAAGCTGAGTGATGCTGGATGATGGTGTTTTAGAACATCACGAGCTGTGGGAAAATGTGAATCTGAATAAAGAGAGGAATGTACCCTTATGGTCCCTAAGTAGCAGTTATTCTTGCAGATTGGGAAGGTTCTCCATAACTTACAATGACAGTATTAAGTGTTCCTGTAATACTGCTTGACTGATGGAGTATCTGTCAGTCTTTGAATGTTTTCCACACTAAAAGGGCTAAATAGTTGAAAACAAAACACTTGAACACTGTATGTATTGTAAATATTGTTTGTGCTATGTTAGAATACTTTGGAAAGATATGACTGCAAATATAAACTTAATGATATAAGAATCTGAAAAAAACAGTTTTCTAAATTCAGACCAAAGTCATATCCATAATTTAATTTTCTTACTTCTGTTAATAACATTAAATGTAGCTTGTATTGAACTAAGTTTTAGGTCAGCATTAGCTTAAGGCTGCATTTACTTGTATAAAAACTATGTGTAACTCTTCATTTCCTGCTTTCAAGATAGAGTCATCCCATAAGATCTTGTATGTATACAAAGGAACTAAATTTTAACAGATATCTAATTATTTTGTAGAATTTGATGCATTGTATAGACTTGGAATCCCTGACCCAGCAAGCTACATTAAAAAAAGATACAAGTCCACACAACTCTTATTTCTGAGAGCAGCTTGTGTTGGTCAAGAAATTGTGGATCAAGTTGAAGCCTCTGTGGAGGAAGCCATCAGCTCTGGAAACTGGATAGATGTAGCAGTAAGCAATCCTTTCAGTTGTTGTTGTTGTTGGATTTATTTATTTTTTCTTATTTTTGTCTCAAATTACACTTTTTGAAACTACACTTGTATAATGAGATTCCATGTTGTCAAAGAAGAAAGTTCAATTTAAGTAAAATGGCAAGTGAAAGGGCATTATTTGCATTTAATTTGATCTGAACAAAAATGGGGGAAGAACATACTGGCATTCAGTTTATAACTATGTAAGACTAACTTTAATTTCAAAACTAGTGAAAAAGTACTCTGCTAGAAAGCAATATATTTCAGTTGGGCTTTTTTTTTTTTTTTGAGCAAATGTCTAAACTGAATGCTTTTGACACTTTCAGTGAGCAGAGGGATCTTAGCCGCTTTGTCCTGGCTAAGTCCTAATTTTAAGCCTTACAGCACTACCTTGTTGCTCTTAAGTCCTGCTGTTGTTCTGTGTTTGGTGTTGCTCTGTAGCTGTTGAGCTTCATTTTGAAGAAGTTGCCATGCATTTTCCCAGAGGTGACTCATATTTCTAGAGCAATGTTGATTTGCAATGCTGGAATATTTAAAATAGTGTGTACTCTTAAATTACTACCTTAATTTGAAAAGTGTAATGTTTTCTAAATAGTTAGCAGATGTCAAATGGCACATGTGTATTCTGTTTATCCACATACAAGGTTATCGTGTTTTGATTTTCTTTACCCTAGACTCTTCTGCCCAGCTCATTGTCAGTGGAAGATGTTGGGATTTTGCTTCAGCAAGTGATGAGATCTTTAAACAAAAGCTCTTCAGGTTTAGTCTTCAGTGACACCATTGCAGTCAGTGAGAAATTTCTAAGCACCTGTGCTGACCTGTTTTCTGATCTGATGCAACAGAAAGCGGAGAAGGTACAGTAGGTTTTTTATTGGTCAAGATGCAGTGCATGTTGAGTGTTGGGGTAAAGCTGATGTGACTTTCTAGTCGCTGTTACCATTTCTGTATATCTCATCTGAAATTCAGCTGGAGAAAAAGCCAATGAACAACAGGTTTCTGTATTTAATGATTGTAATTTAATGTATATTCTGGTGCACTCAGGAAGCACAGTTGCACTAACGGTTTGTCTCTTCATGTGTTGCACTTGGAAAACATGGTGTTTGATTAGTGTACTCGCAAATGGCAAATGGCTTAATATGTTTCTGTATGGTTCTTCCATTGCTGTGTATATCTTTTTGCAATGAAGTGCATGTTCTTCATTTTAGGAAATTAAAAACAACCCTGTTAATTTAATCACTGAAGAAGATTTAAAACAGGCTTCTTGTTTAGAGAACTCATATGCTACTAAAAAAGACAAAAAGGATGAAAGAAGAAAGAAAGCAACAGGTAAAACATCAATATATAGCTAAGCAAAAAAAAACCCTAACAAACTTGTTTTGTCTTGGAAATACTAAATACTAAATATACAGTTAGTATATTTTGTAGTTTATTAAATGCTTCCAGTCTGTTGCTTAAGACAGATGAGAAATGATCCAACCACTTACCATTATACTGTGGGTGTGGCTACATCTCAGCTATGCCCACGAGAACTAATTTCAGACTTAGAAATGCAGAGGTAGTACCATAAAGGTCTCCTGAGTTACTTCAACACAAGGTAACTGTTTTTAGAAGCAAGAAATGCCGTGTTAATTTATTATTTTATACTGTATGATCACATAAGACTGAATAAAACCAGTATTACCTCAGGGACCTCTGTGCCATGTTTTATTACACAGTATAGATACATTTTAGTCTCCCATTTTCAGGGATCCAGGAAAATTAATATATTTCTTACTATTAGTCTTGAGCTGTTAAGTCCAAAATAACTTTGTCTAAATTGAGAATGAGTTTTTGGGGTTTTTTTTAAGAATACTTGACATCTCTTCTGAGAAAACCATGCCATAGAATTTTCTGTTGTTTGCACATGTAACAGTTACTTGGAGGTTAGGACAGTTTACTTTGAGGTATATTCCAGATTAAATTAATCCCAAACTTTACTCCATTTGTGTGGTGACTGTTTGGAATAGGTTTGAATTGAAGGAAGAATAAAAATGTGTGGGTTTAACCCTTTGAAATCTTTCTGATTTTTAAAACAGTATTCAGTCTGAAGACTGTGAGTCACAGAAACTATATGTGGCTCTTGTGTTGTTACAACACAGCTGAGCAATCTATGTTGAACTCATATGCAGTGTGTTACTGTGCTACTGAAAGTAAGAGAATTAGAGCGGTGATGCATCTGGCTTAGTTCAATATACTCATCTGCAAAATAGAACATTCTACTCTTAAAAAGAAAAGCATGAGTTAGGCCTGAGTTGACATGGAAATTAAATTTATTCTTGCTACAAGAGATGGCAGATTTTTCTAGGTCATAGCTGAGGTAGAGAAGCTTGAACTTTAATTGAACTGTCATAATAGAATGACTTCGGTTTCCAGCCCTCTGAGGAGTGAGACTCTACTGAGCCTGCACTACATGTCTAGACAAATTCATATCCACAGGTAACATGCTGCACTATCAGCAAGCATTATCCTGAAATGTTTTATTATGGACTGTTAATGTGCATTACCTAAAGACACCCCAACATAACAGTTTTGTGTAATGTAATTACTGTAATTCAGTCACATTTCAAATAAGCTTGTGAAAAGCACCAATTTTTTTTGGCTGTTCCTGCATAGTGATGCTTAAGAATCCATCTATGGCATGTAACAGATACAGTTAGCTTTATAAGTAGTAGCATCTTGTCTTTGTGTTTCCTTTCCTTAAACAATTGTAGTTACATGATTTAATTACTTGAAGTCTTGGACCATATTTAAATGGAAAAAACACTTACTTTCTCAAAGCATAGTGTATGTGTGGCACCATGGAGTTTAAATTTCTTCCAAGTGAAAAAATAACAGAAGAGGCTATGAAAAAGGGAACAATGAGCAGAACAGCTTGCCTTGTGGAGAGGGACTGTATAGCAAATTGAGATTCTGTCTGCAGTTGAATACATTGATTGCGGGACTTCTGAACAAAGTAATGTGTTATGTGTGTCAGAACTGGAACATCCCATTGCTCTGTAGTCATCTAGGAAAAGTCGAAAAAGATTGAGTGCTCTAGTTAAGTGAATGTGTGCTTCCAAGAATATTTTGGATAAATGCTTATAGTGTAGGATTCTTTCTCTGAAAATTAACAAAGTTACATTATCTAAAATACTTTTGACAAGCTCAGTTATTTAGCATCATTGAATAAAAATGCTGAATGCTAACTAAGATGCTGTTTTTAGCTGAAGAAAGACACTGTTTTTTGGGTTTTTTTTAATTTTATGTGCATTTGATATTAGTGTTTGTGTTTATTAATGACATTAGCTTAAACAAAGCTTTGCCTCAGTTGCTTTTTTTTCTTAAGAATGAAACTTATGGCCCTAAGATTCTGGAATATGTTTTCTAGGTTGTGTTTAGAATCAGGTTGTGGTTTTCAATCCAGCATTAACAAGTAATACAGATAAATTACCATGGTATTGTAAACTTTTTAAGTGCTACAACTTTCCTGTGTACTAAGCAAGTAATTCCCCACCAGAGGGCAGTGGAAGCGTGAGAGGAGGAGGCGGTGGGAATGCCAGAGAGATAAAGATTAAGAAAACCAAGAAGAAAGGCAGAAAGGATGCTGACAGTGATGATGAGTCACAAGGGACTGCCACAGGTTTGTAATTTTATTTTAGGCACTATCTATTCATATCTATTCAACATGGGTTTACTACTTAATTTTTTTTCTACATGTCTGTTCTTCCCCCACTGATTAGATAAGGTCAGGTAAAATGTCAAAGAAGATAGGAATACTATTTAGTTAAAATTGTATCAATGGATATGATGTTGTTATTTAAATGAAATGGACATACCATGTTCACTTAGTCTTTAAATAAGAGATTTAAGTCATGGAAATAATAGCATTTTATATTTTATTTTTATTTTATGTAGGAAATGCCTTAGATTTTGGGGTGAATGTTACACTTGATTTTGTAACACCTGCTGCATTGTGTATGATAAATGAATGGCCTAAATTAACAAATCATAGCAATCAAACAATTTTTTCTTCATAGGGATAAAATATACAGTCAAAACTAATGTTTTGGTAGTTTTAATATCACTTCTTATTGGTGCCTATTTCTCTACCTTCGCTATTACAAGAAGGAGCATGAATGGCTTGCTAAGAAGCAAAAGCCAACATTGTTAGATTTAGAGCAAACAGTAGTTGCAAATGAAGCCATTGTGTTCTTTCTTTTGTTGGATGGAGAACCAGAAATGTGTGCTTCCATTTTATATGTAGTGTCCGGACTTTCAATACTGACTGAAGAAATACTTTTATACATGATCTTGGAAGTGTGAAGTACAGTATAGTAATTTTGTTTGATACTGCTCTCACAGAGTACTGTAATTCACATATAAATGGAATTATTTTTCAGGACTGCTCAGTTACTGAGTAAAACAGTGTTCAATCACTTTTTTTTTCGTGTAGGCTTTCTGTTTTACCCTTATTGCTGCTTGTATTGCTGTATTATAATAAATAGCTAGAACTACAATCTCAAGGTAAAATCAGATGAAACCATTCAAATGTAAATAAGATCCTTTTTAAAACCTGATTTGACCTGCCTTTTCACTTGTTTATAATAACCTTGTATGTTTGTTACTACTGTGGCACAACGAGGAACATTATTGATCTCCATACATTCAGTTACTTTATGTGCAGAATAACCATGTTTTAAGGTGCATCTGGAACATGTCCTTTTCTGGTTCTCTGTCATCATTCTGATCTCATTCTTATATGTAAAAATTCTACAGCACCCAGGAAAACTTTGTGTTTTGTGCAAAACCGAAATACAGATGAACTAAATTGTATGCATATAAGTTGATTTTATTACTGGAACACCTTGTCTGGTTTAATATTATTGTTTTATAGTTTTTCAGATTTTATACTGTAACCTCAGGCTTAGGATACTGTGTTACGTGATCATGTACCTTACTAAATGGAGTTTAAAAAAACAAAAACAACAACCTTGTGAAATCTTCAAGTAGGAACACTGTATTCAGTTTTGGTGTTTTAAAATCTATTTGGTCTTGGTGACATTATGGTTTCTAAACTAATGGGCCAAGCTGAAAAAAGACTGAAAAAAGGTGTCACCAAAAATGCATATCCTCATACACTGCTTAAGTTGTCTGTTACAGAAACTTCTAAGTGATCAAAAGAGAAATTTTTTCAGTTTTTCATATATGTAAAATTCAACTGTCGTCTATAATCATCCCTTTTTTCCCACTGCTGTTAATGCATTTCTTCTGTGGTGTTTGGACTTTGAGGTTTCCCAGTGTCTCATGCCACAGAGTAATTGCAGCAATACTAAATGGAAAGTTTTCTCAGTGAGTGTTGTTCATTGGCCACTACAGGTAGGAATAAGAAGCCGGAGTTCCCTTTCATGTCACAAGAGGAAATTGAGGATGTTTTAAAGACCCGCATGCAGGATTGCCCTGAAGAGCTTATTACAGAAATTGCTGAACATCTAAGAAGGTAATTTCAGTAATTCAGCTGGAGTTAGAAAATTTGTGATTCACTTCAGATGAACCTACACTTCAGTCTGTTTTCTTGCTTATAAAAAAGTGCTTTGTTGATAGAAGGGAATCACAATATTCTTTTACTGTACAGCTCCATGTTACACCTGTCTTACTTAGTAGAAAGCTGTGCTGACACAGTAATGGGCTTCTGTTTGGCATGGTCCTGCAAGCTTATTTTCAGCTTCATGGGTGTATTTCCACTGCCTTACACTGATCCATGCTGGGGTTTCACCAGTCCCATCTTCTGGACAGCCTTTGGTATATGTTCGTGTTTCCTGGCATCTGTGTCTTCGCTGGTACCCATGAGAATTGGGTAGTAAGTTATGTCAGCAAACTGAGCTGTGCAAAGATGAGTAACTTCTTTTAAAAGACATTCCATACCAGAGAGGATGTGAATATGTATGTTCACAGCAAAAGGAACATGATAAGACTGTAATAGCCAAGCGTGAATAAACTTGGAGTGCAATAGTAACTGCATCTTTAGAAATTTGTCCAGAGACCCCTGAAAGTTTGTGAATAGTATTGCTTCTGGAAATCCTTTTATCTTTCACCTCGTTCCTACTGAGGAGTTGCTAAGAGTTAAAACCTTGGTATACATTTACGTACCACACATACTATAACATTAGTACATCTGCCATTAAGTAAATTTTAATTTCCTTGTGGGTTTCCTTTCTGATTTCCATTATTTGCTTTTTGTTCATCTTGCCATTCTGTGGCATTCATGTCCCAGTCATTTACTACATAATGAGGTAGTTTTCTCTATTGCTGATATAATTGGGAAAACCTTGTACAATTTCACACTTCGCTCAGTGTTTTCTTCTTTCTTCTTTCCTGTTCTAAGACCTTTAACAAAAACTTACCAGGAAGTTGTGCGTTCTGTTTTTACGTCTTCAACGTCTTCCTCTGGAGCTAACAGAAGACAGGCTTTGAAGGACTTGCAGGAGGAATTCTCAAACTTGTACAACAACATTCGGTTATTTGAAAAGGGAACAAAGCATTTCACAGGTACGAAATACATACTTTGAAAAATGAATATGCTCCTTCAAGGGTGTTAAATTTATTCCAGAATCTGCATTAAAGGTCAGACAGGAGCAAGAGTTTAAAAAGGAAAATCTAAAAAGAAAAAACTTGAGATGTGTTTACTGTGCCTAACACTGCCCTTATGCTGAAGTGCATTGCTTTGCACAGTTATTGAAATACATTATCTTTATTTCATATCCGTATTCTGTTATATCTTATGTTAAGATAACTGTGTTCTTGTCTTTGCTTCCCAACTGTTTACATTCCTTCCAATTTTTCACTGTCTAGGTGAAAAAAAAAAAGGAAAAAATTAGTAAGCTCACTTTATTCTGTCAGCTGTGCCACTAATGAAAGAATTGAAAACCACCTGATTCTAAGAAGCTGCTGTTTAAGCCTCATAGGTTTGATACTGAACGTAGCTGCTGCTTGAGGATAGTCTGTCAGAAAGTTGTAGATTAGTTTGGCAGGGGGTTACTTTGCAAGGTGTGACAGAAAAGTTAGCATTAGGAAAATACTGTAGACATTTCCAAGATTCTCTGCTTTCTTCTAGAATTTTCCCTGTGGAAAACTTCTAGCAGAAGGAAACACTAGCAAAACAACCTGATACTCCTATATTTTGGAATATATGGAATTATTTCCTATTAGCCTTTGTTCTTGGACATGTATTCTGTAGCCTCTTTTTTTTTTTTCAAATTCCAGTATTTCAGTCTTAAAGTCACGTGCCTGTTCTTCTGTTTAACTGCTTGTTCTGCAGAATTTTCTTTGCATACTTTTGACTTGATCAATAGCAGTGGTTCAGGAGGATTGACTGTGCAAGGAATAGTTTACTGCTTATACAGATACACCTTTGAAATACTAGCAATGCATTAAAATTTTCTTACAGACCTGAAAGCTCACATTTTTCACTGAAGAACGTTCCATAAGAACGTTACAGCAAATGAGGGATGTTAGCTTCATGTATCCAGATAACTTTCTCGTACTACTCATGGTTGATAGAATCCCCAGTTTAGAAAGTGCTGTGATAATATCATAGGAATCAGATAACTGTAATAAGTTACTTTAATCACTTATTTCTTTTAACAGATGATACGCAGGCTAACCTTGCCAAACACCTGTTGAAGACCCTGTGTACAGACATTACAAATCTGGTTTTCAACTTCTTGGCATCTGAGTCAATGATGACAACAGAAAATTACTCTACAATCACAAGTGAGGTACAGATATAACAGTTCCTTCCTAACAGTCTCAAGTAGATCAGTGACATTTGTGCAGTAAGTAATGGCTTCAGTTGAAATATGCCTACATCTAAAAAGATAATTAATATTACAGATTATTTCCATTCTTGTCCCATACAGGGCAGAATCAAGATTTTAGGTAAACTACCAGAAGATACCAAAGGTCCTTTAACTAAACTGCATACTTCTCTGAATGGCAAGGTAAAGTGAATCCAAGTTCAGATTTTCTGTTCTGCTGATACAATTCTAATAAATAGCTGAGACACATAGTGTAGTACCTCACCACTGCTGCCGTGAAGGATGAAGGCAAAATAATCTTTTGAATTCATGTAAGAAGGCAGTGAGAGAAAGTGTTTTCATATCTGTGAATTTTCAGAGATGAAAAGGTGATCTTACGTTTTGATCCTGATAATCACGTTTGGCTCTTTGCTGCCAGATGGAATCCAGTGTGCCTTTCATGGGTAGGTGAGAAGAGTGAAAACTGAGAGAGAATCTCCAGTGTAAAGTGATTGATGCTTCTTGTATTTTGTTCCCAAAGTTCTTGATGGTTCTCCCATGTATTTTTTAACTAGTAATATTATGGATCTTTTTAAAAAAACCCAAACATTTGGATTACACAGTGTAGGCACAAGAAGAGTTATTTATTAATTCTTTTACGCAAAAGGCCATACTGAGATGTTTCTTAATAAAAAATATATCTGTGAACAATTCTAGAACATGTATTCATTTTTTAATTTCATTTCCAAGACGAATGAATTACAGTTCGGGTTAGTATTTAAGTATATGAACTGTTGTAAAGGTAATTTCTACTAAATAGATGTTACTTTCTCTTTTTTTTCTATAGTTTATTTCAAGTGTATTCACAGTCATCTTTTGTGTGATTAATTGTGAGCAGTAGTTAAACTTTTTTATAATCTGCTAACACAGGTTAAATATTTATATTATTTTTAATAGAGTATAGAAGATTTTCTTTCATGCCTTGATTCTGCAGTGGATATTTGTTCTATTATGGTGAAAAAAGGAGACAAAAAGAAGGAAAGGTACCTTAATTTTATTTATTTTACGAAATGTAGCTATATTGCTGCACAAATGCTGTTTGGTTAGTATGGGAGCAGTCACACTGACTGTGTAAGAGGCAGTCCTCCTTTCTGAACTGCTTAACTGAAAAATAGAAAGTCAAGCAGTCCTAAATCCATGGGAGAAGGAGGAGAGGAGAATTCACATTTAGCTAATTTTCTTGACTCACTACTTTCTGCAGTATAGTGTATAAATTCTCTAGGGGTCTTCCAAAATCTGAGCTATGCCGGTGATAGCTTTTTTTAATTAATATTCTTGAATTTCACGTAAATAAATGGTCAGTTAGAGAAGAAAATTAAAATTGATTGATGTTAGATAAGTTTTAGCATCTGTGATCAACTACTATATCATGGAATCATATTTTTGTTTATTATATTCTTGTTCCTTAGGCAAGTCCTGTTTCAGCATAGACAAGCTCTGATTGAACAGCTCAAAGTCACAGAAGATCCAGCTCTTGTTCTGCACCTGACATCAGTGTTGTTATTTCAGTTTTCTACTCACTGTATGCTTCATGCACCAGGAAGATCAGTACCACAGATCATTAATTTCCTAAGTGGCAAGATCCCAGAGGTATCCTTTTCTAGCTTTTTAAGGGGAAATCACCTTTTTTCTACACCAGAATGTGAAAGTTCTGCCTTACACTATTTCTGCTGCACAAACCTGACACCGTTTGGTTTCATATCTAAATATTACTTTATGTACAGAATATACAGTTCCTCTGATCTGTACTGTATTTCAAACCTATAGTTTCAAGGATCTGTCATCAAAATTCCTTTTTTAAAATTAAAAATTAATCTGTTACTAGTCCTTTGCCTTTATCCATAGAGACTGCCCTGTTATGGGGGATGTTACAGTTCTTATAACTGAATGTTTCTACGTCTTTCCTCTGAGCTAGAGCATGGTTGCTTTTTTAACTTTTCTAATCCAGCTTTAAAGAAAGATGTACCTCTTCAAGAGCAAATACATTGAAATTCTGTGTTTTATACTGCCGGAACTGGTAGTTTACTAACTGCATTGCTTTTATGCTTCAGTGGTTAATTGTCCTGTTTTTCAGCATGGACGCACATTCAGTTTTCTGCTTCTTTGAATATCTCTCAGAATTTAGGTTGTCAAATACTTTGTTGGAAATATATTTATGTATCACTAACTCTCTTTACCCAAGAATGGGAGAATGCTTTTAAAAAAATTAAATCTTTAATTATAAGTCTGTCTACCTTCGCTGTAACATTGACATCCCCTGGTTTTGTTCCCATTTTTTGTCCTCAGGATCAGCATTCACTGTTAGTCAAATACCACGGATTAGTGGTGAAACAATTGACCAGCCAGACTAAGAAAACTGAACACGGAGACAGTGACATGAAAGATAACATGGAAGAGGAGGAAGGAGCAGAAAGCATTCGAAAAGAGCTCCAGGAAATCACTACCTCTATCAAAGATCTTGTTCTCAGACCTAGGAAGTTTTCTGGAACAGAGGAATAAAACTACTGTTCAGCTCATCCACCTCCATGATAGAGTCAGATTTTATTTTCTTTTGTTCTGAACAAAAGGTACAACAGAAAATTCTTGACAGACTTTAAAATTTGGCTTCTAGCAGTTTTCAAATCACAGCCAGGGAAAACAGCTGCTGGGTGACGGTGGCAAATGGAGTTTTGTTACTACTACAGTGTACTTCTAACACGCATTAATGTAGATGTGGCAGAACACATTTGTGGATGCTTTGGGTATGAAACCAGTGGGTTTTAATTGGCATCTTCATATGGCCTCAAGAAATTACTCTTCAAATAACAGTATATTTTGTTCCATACACACACAGGATGATAGTTTTACTTCCCTGATTTGGATTTGTAGTGAGATAAGGATTGCGTATAAGTGTCTATAAGCCTGTCTATCTTAATTTCAAATACTGATTTGTAAACATACTCTGATACCTAATAGCATACCAGCAAAGGCCATCTTTACTCTGGTGTCATTAGTGGTTGCTTTCAGCCTCTGTTCACTGGACTGCAATAGGAAAAGCATTTTGAGTACGAGTGGATGTTGATAAACTTAAGGGAAGTGACCCACTACTAATGCGAGTTTCAAAATGTACTGAAAGTTCATGAACATCAGCACACTCATACTACTGATGTATTCTGCTAATGTCTGAAATAGCTGTTCATTTAAAACTTGTAATTCAGACAGAGGAGGTGACACTTTTGCATTGGTATTTTGGGAGCAGATAAATACTGTTGTAGTTGCTGTATTATACCTGGCAGGTGTTCATTCAGCAGACTTGTTGAGTGGTTAGTCCAGTTCCCATAGCAGATAGAAGTATTTGTTTACACTCTGCCAGCTCTTGAGAGAACTTGTGGTGTTCTGTTTATCCTGGGTTTCTTGAAAAGAATTTAGTTCATGATCTCTCTACATAAACTTCATAGACAGAAATGTTGCTTCCTTCAAGTTTTTTGCCAGCCTTATTTTTACATGAGCAGTACTTTATGTCTTCAGGAAGGTGCAAAAATGTGAAAAATGGAGTTTGTCACTATTAATGGCGTAATTCTTGTATGGCAAATATACTACTAGCTTATTTTCAAGAGAAGATAATTTTCAAACTGGAAATATGTAAGTTCTGTTACTTCAGTAATACCCATTGATTTCATGTGTGTAATTTCAGGGGTTTGTATAACATCAAGGTTGAGTAATAAGAGAGGGTTCTTTTCACTAAAAATGTCATTCTCCCATTCTTGCCAAAATTGATGCTGAAAGAGAGCAAATTCTGTGCAAATTCTGCTCCATTCAAATATTTCTGTTTTGCAACAAATCACATATTCCGTGAGCTTAATCATAAACACACCCAAGCCTGAAATTGCAACAAGTGAAAGTTGAAGAGGTATGGAACCTCAGTAACAGAGTAACAAATGTCAATGTAATTTTGGTGATGTAAACAATAGAATTCTACACACATTTAAAAGGCAATAATGCCAATGCTGATCTTTTATCGGCCACAAGGCAAAACAGTTTGGAGTTACAAGGCAGAAGCAAAGGTAGTTGTTTCTCTTTCCTTGGCTGCAGGTTATAACAGCTGACAGTAAAAGACAGTGAGGAACAAAAGGTGGAAAATATTCAGGTTGTTGAACTTTGTTTAAGAAATAGTTTGTATACAGGGAATAGGGTTGATTTCATGTTATTTAGCCAGAATAATTAATAAATTCCTATAATGAATGTAAACAATTTTATACGACATCGAGCTGTTTTGTAAATAATATGCCATATGAAATTCTGTATGCAAATAAGAAATTATTTTAATAACATTAAATGATGAAGTATTTAAAGAGCATTCTGTTGACTTCACCAGTGTTTGATCATCTTGCAACTTTCAAACAGCAATTGGTAATATGCTGTTAGACTGTTAGACTTCACACACCATTCTGAGTGTCCCTGTATTTTTGTTTGATACAGTTTTATGCTGGTATAATTATGAACTTACTGCAGAATTTTCACTTATTGTGTTCAGCTTGCTATATTACAGCCTATTTTATAAGAAGGATTAGAAAAATAGATTCTTTGAAATAGATACAATGGAAGCAGTACAGTTCAGAGATATCCTCTGTCTACTGACAGAATTCAAGGAGACATGGTTGGAAAACTCTCCCAGGTATTTTTTGTTGATTTGGAAATTCAGTCTTTAGTTTATGATACAGAGGTAAATCTTTTGAAAGAGAAAGAAAAGGAATTTTGCTAATTCACAGGTTTTTTCCTCTCCCTAGGAGGAATGTATGTGGGAGGAAGAGTTATCTTGTCTTACAAATCAGGTGCAGTTCACAAAACAAAAATGCCCTTTGGAATATCTAGGAAAATGAATGGCACTACAAAGTATACAAATTAACACTTTTACTCTGGTTTCAAGTGTTAGTGTTAGCCTCTCATGCCCTTCACGTACCGTGTCTAAACACCACCATTGTATTTAGACTCATAAACTGATGTGTATAGATGCTTGTATGTATCTATACACAAGCACTTAAAAATATCATGACCTTGTTTGCTGCTACTCTCAGGTTGGAGTGGCTGCATTAGCCATAGGTAGAGTAATACCTGTCTCAGCAACAGCCTTGCCTTTCCTTCTTTTTAAGTGGCAAAAGATGACTTTTGTAGTTGGTTACTTGCAGATCTGCTGGAAATAAGCGAATTGTTGCTCTGTTAGAACTTCCAACTCTCATTTCACAGCTTCTTAGAAAAATTTGGCACAGGTTTCTAAATAATATCACTGGATTTTGTTTTCTGCATTAATCCATCTAAGATCTTGTTCAGATTAAACTACAGTAGTTCTGTTCTCTGTGTAGGCTCATGAGTAAGGCTACTCAAGCAGGGGTTGTTCCTTGAATGGTCTTCCTAGTAAGTAACAGTAGGCCAAGAAAGTGGAAATTTCTACAAATTGAGTAGATCAGGGTTTCTTGTTTACCAGGAAGTTTAGTACTCTTGCAGATGACAGAAGAATGACTGTAGTGGGTCAGACTGAAGGTCAGTGTAACCCAGTGTTGTGTCTCCAGCAGAGGCCAAAAGTGGACGCTTAGAGAGGAATATAAGAACTAGACATGTAGTATTTCTCCTTTGAGTGCTTTCTGAGCCTCCAAATCCATGCTGCCCAAACGTTTTGAACAACAATTGTATTTTTTAATAGATACTCTCTGCTAGCCCAAATAACAGAGCATATTCAGTAAATGCCAAAGATATTTTGTCAGGAAAACAAGGTCTTTCTTTAGGAATTCTTAAGGAATGGCATTTCTTTGAGGTTTTGTTTTTTTAAAAATGAATATTCTAAATTGGAAAGAGTAACTTGAGTAGTTTAAAGAGAACCACCATCTGTTTGATGAATTTCCCAAACCCTCAACATGAAGAGGAAGGTGGGTCAAGACACGCCATATTGGGAGGCAGATAAAATAAGCTGCTTTATATTTCAGGAAGTTCTGGAAGAGATGCGAAAGCTGCAAGAAACATCATCAAACGGATTGAAGAAACAACAGAACTTTTGCTGACTTCCTCATTTTTACTTAATTTGTACCTGTTGGGAAAAACCCTGATTCTGTTTTAATGTTTCTCTGGGCCTGTCTTCTTCTAATGCAGTTATTATCTCTATCTACTGAGAAACATTTGAGGCTACTCTTTGAAGCATAAGGAAAGTGATGTGCTGTAGGACATGTCTGAACTTGCCGTCCTTCATGGAAAGAACATACTGTTTTAGAAGTATTTCTAGTGTCATTAGCTCTTCCAACAGATCTCCTTGGGAAATACTTCTGTCTTCATCTGGTTTACGAACTTGAAAAGGTACTTGGTTAAGAACTATACTATCAGTTTTTTCTTTCTGGAAGTAAAGACAAGACTATTCACTATTCTTATTCTAGACTCAAATTCACACTTAACTCGTGCTCTCTCTCCTCAATCTGCTAAAATCACAGGCTTGAAATGAAAGGTGCCTGGTGTAAATAAAGCTTATAGCACAAATAAAAATAGGAGGAAAGAGATGAATCCTGTTTAAGTAATGATTAAGTGTCTGGAGGGGTTTAACAAGACCACAAGCAGAGATCATCAGTTCTTGGCAATAGTAGTCAGAGGATCAGTCTTAACTGTGAGACTCTGTCTAGACACAGATAACCTCCAGAACATGTCCAGATTTGGCAATTTTACCAAAGTCCTCAGATAAAGTAATACACATTTAAACCATTCAAGCATTTCCTTCTTTCGTCTATCCGTGAGACAAAACAGCTCCCACCCATTTGACGTTATAGACCAAGTGATTCAGATCTATTGGCTCCTGGTTGTGGAAAAATCTGCCTGGAGGTCAGTCGTGGTTCATACCACAAGCAGCCATCCTTTCTTCACCCTGCCTAACTGCAGCCTGCTTTTTTAAATGGACACAATATCCTGACTTTCAGCTGCATTTGATTAAGAGTCTGCATGGAGTCTTACGCAAAGCGTAAGGACTTCTGAGCGCTCTGTGCGTGTGGGAGCCTGTCTGTGAAAGCTGGCCCCAGCTGGGTCCAAGCAGAAAGTAAAGGTGGCTGTGATTCAAAAGCCAGAACTGGGAAATACTGAGAGAGAGCCTAGAGGAGTCCATTGCTGCTGCTGTGATGGTGGTAATCCTGTGTGAACACCTTCCCACCTGCTGGAAGAGCAGCAAATTGTCATAGCCCAGAAACTGCTTAAGTGTCAGAACTTCTGGGTTTTGCTGTGTCCCTGAACGTCTTTCCTGAAACTGGAGGAGGTTTTTCCCTGCCCTTCTATTTCCTGTACACAACAATCAGACTTTAGTAATTGCAACTTTTCTTTTTCTTTTCTGATTTACGAGCCCATATGAAGTCTTTTGAATTCATTATGCATGAACCTCTATGTATCTGGGGATGAAAAATGTTCCATCTTACTTTCTTTTTTAATTTGCACTGTATAGTTTGGTTTTTTAACAGAAATGCCTTTTTCCTTTTGAGAACTCTCAGAAATATGTTCCTTTAAGAACCTCCTACATGGTATGTATTTGCAATTTGTAAACACAGTATGTCAAAGAATGGTTTGATTCAGTGGTGAGGCAGCCAGATATTTGCATGTCATGAGGTCTAAGGGAAACAAACTGACCCTCAGCCTTCCCCCATCCAGGCAAATTCTGATGGGACCCTCAAATAGCTCTGGCAAAGTGTTCTGTTTCTTTTGGACTTAGTGAATGCTTGTTTCTGTGAAGACATGTAATTATTTCTTCCTTTATTTTGCTGCGCAAGTTACCAAGAGAAGCAGCTTAAAACTAAATGTGAGTATTGAGGCTCTTTTCTGTTATTCCTTTATCTGATAATTTTTAAACATGTTAGTATAGAAGGTACTTAATATTTTGAGCAAGTATGCAGGAAGTTTTTCCTCACACACAAAACTGCTAAATAAATTAGATGCAGAATTCCACATGTATAATTCCTTTTAGATTTTGTGTTCCTAAAGACATACCACACTTAATACATAATCAAAATAATTTTTTAATTAATTTTTTTTAATTGTACTAATTGGCTCATCCGCTGATTTGCAGAAAGATTGTTTGAGGTTTCCTTTGTAAAGAGATGAGGATGAGTTTTGTTTACTCCAAAGAACCATCCAACAAAAAATGTGTATGCTGTTTCCCATGACATTTTTATCTCCTGTAGGGCAAGCTTTCATAGCTATTTGCTTTTGCAAGAAAAATTTCTAGATAGTATCTTTTCTGTTAAGTCACTTGTTTCTAGCTTAAGTAATTCTAACAGCTAATGTAGATTGTTCTTGATTTTGGAAGTAAAACCAGTTTCCAAGCTGATTTTTATAAGATGTCAAAATATTGCTGTAAACAACAAGTATCTCCAGATTCTTCCTCTGTAAGAGACTTCATGTTATCTTTCAGCTATCATGTTTTTAGGATCATAATTTTGTTTGGAATTTGCATTTAGAAAGCAAGTTTCAGATGCCTTTTTTTAATTTGTGTTAATATTTTTCTTCTCTTTGTCCAGCAACTTGTTATTTCTACAGTAACAGAACAAACTGTAGAGGATTTAATATATTAACAATATAACAGATTGCTGATGGTAGTCCCATGTAATTTTATTGCAGGATCAGGAAAGTCACTTTGACTCAAAGATGTTTAATTGGTAGAAACTTGAGATGATTCTAACTAACTTGCAGGGTTAGAGAAAAATGAATTCAGAAGCTGCTTGAAAGAGATTCTGAGGTATCATGTCTCCAAATTATTTGCATGCAGTCATAATTTATAAAGCATATATTTTTTGGCTGACATGGTAAGACTTATGTTCTGTCGGCTCTGTACTGAATCCCAGCTTTCTTCATTTATTTTCCCTAACGGAGTTTTATTTCTTGAAAGAACAGATAAAAACTTTTACTGTTGCCTAACCATGGACAGACAGAAAGAAATATTTTAACCAGCATTCTTCCAAACACCAAGCCGAAAATCAGAGGATGAAATTCCGAACCTGTTGGAAGGAGTAGCCCTCCTGCCGACTCAAGCTCTAGGTGCCATCAAGGCTTTTACATCGCCTGGGGAGTGAAACCGAGATGAGTTTTTCTACACACTTCCCTGCCAATTTAGGGTAAAATGATGCTCATTAATTAATCATTTCTAGTTCAACTGTTCTATTAAAATCTCTAGAGCCCTAAGTTTGGAAGTTGGCGCTGTGATGCTCCACTTGGGCTTCTGGGAACGGGGCATACAGCTCTTATGAGAAAGGAGGCTGTGAGCTCCTTGTTTCGTACATTTGTGTTTTCCTGTAAAATGTCAGAGGGATCAAATAAGGACAGTTTTGTGGAAATATGCAAACCTGACTCCAAGAAAACAAGTTAATAAAACCTCATGACATAAAATTCTGTGTCAGAGATAAAGTGAAGGACAAGATTTGCAAAGGGAAGCTACGCTGCCTCCTTCATAATGATGGCTAAATTTAATTTCTGCTAGATCACCCTGGAGAGGAATTTATATCTGTCCTTTAGCCAAAAAAAAGTCTTGCTCATTACCCTCAGCAGGTTTAGGTTAGTTTTTGTGAATATCCCCTTTATCTGTTGCCATGTAGTACATATCAGCTATCGTCCCTTATTGTTCCCCTTTCTCAGACTAAGAGTTTTCTTTGATTCTGCTTCATCCATGCTACTTTTCTTCCCATCTATGGCTGCCTTTGAATTTGAATTTGCTCAAGGTCCATGTAGAAGGACTGGTTAATTCTTGCACATCTCAGCGTAGTGTGGGTAATGAACCTGAACAGGCTGTCCTAGCTGATTGCTGGACTCACACTGAAGAGGCTTTGTCAGTCAGAAAAATATTAATCTTCCTGTAATGTGTCTTTGTACATAGGTAGCAGAATTGATAGCAAGAATGGCCAAGTGCCAGAGCGTGGTGTAGTTGTTGACAGAACATTTTGCATAAGAATATTCATCATAACCTCAGAGTCACAAAGGACAATTGCAAAGTATGCAGCTGGAACATTTTATTACTTTGGCTAAATTTGGAAATGCTTTCTACCTCTAGCACTGGGAGTTGACCAGTTGGCAACCTTTGTACAGTGCTTTTAACTATCCCGGGTCAGTGCCATGAATACAGCCTGATGAGCAGACCCATCTAATGGCAAAGGTGCAGTGAATGGCTTCTTTTGTTCCCACTCCCGCAGGTTTGCTCTCTGACCTTGAGGAAGTCAGTTTGCTTTGACAAGTACTAACCTTTTATGTGGACAAGTACCTCACAAATGTGTTTTAGAATTACTTTATTCCTCTTGTCAGAAAAGCATTCTGAAACCTTTGAAAGGAAGGCTGTAAAATACCTCAAAGATTTAGGTTTTCATTCTATCAGAAGCCCGTAACAGTATTAGGCTTAAACATGCTTATGGAGCTCCGTCTTGCTCAAGAGAGCTCTTCAAGTTTCAAATTCAGCCACATCATGATTCATCTATGTATTAAAACATGCAAAACTGTGACATAATTAAGAGTTCTAAAAGTCTAATTTGCATGGGAAAAAATGTTTAGAGTAAAAACTATTTCATGCTGGTCTTCTAATTGTCAATCTTTGTTTAGTTTGGTGCTTGAATATTGAAGAGCATTGAGAAACATTTCAAATTAAAAGCTCAAAAAGTTTGGGTTTGTTGGATTTTTTAAAATGCAGTAGAAGAATTCTTAATTTGTTTAATTACTTGCTTAGACTTTTTACTGAAAACTTTTAATAAATTTTGCGTAAATTAGCAAAAAGACTTTGAATTGTATTTGGTCCTTGGTGAAGTTTCTGCTGCTGTGTTCCACTCTCCCCCTCCTCAGACCAAGCTTTTTCACCACAGCTGGTCAGAGTTATGGTCTCAGCATCATCATCATCTACCAAAACCAGTCAATTCCATTCTAGGTTTGCAAAGATGGTTGTTGCTACAGTCTTCACATCATCACTTGAATAAGTCCACATCACCAGACTTTACTGGTATCAGTGGACTCATTGTTCCACAATATCCCTGAGTTAAATTACACGTTCCTAACATGTTCCTAAATGTTAGAAATTAATTTCTTAATTCTTACCAAATTTCATCCAGCATTTTAAGATTTAGTGATGGGTTTTATTTGTCTGAGTCAAATGTTGACTGTCTTGGGTGTTCAGATAAACTTTAGCCATAATTTTCCATCAATCAGAAAAGGTCAGTCCTATACTGGAACCAATTTTTGGGTTGTATGTATTTATAATTATAGAAAGAAATTCACTCTCAAAGTCATAGTGCCAAAAACAAACAACAAAAAAAGACTTTTTCGTATCATGACATTACAAAAATCCCAGCAGGGCAGTTACTGAAGGGCAGTAACCTCACATCACAATATGGAAAGAAAGAATACCATGGCCTACTAATTTTAAATCATAGCCACTTTTAGACTATTTTAAATAGAAAGAAAATGTTTAATGTGTGGTGAAGAGACTTTAGGGCTTAAGGGAAATGTTAGGATACCCAGTCATATAATTGTTCTGCAGACTGCGTCTCCCAAGTAGGCAGAACAGGTAATATAAGAGTCACAAAGGCTTCAAGTAGGTGGCAAATGTCACTGGCAGGAACCCAGGGCTGAATCTCTGTAAGGACTGGTCAATGTTGCTGCCACAGGATGTGAGGATTCAAGTTAAAACTGAGTCAATGCCATGTTATCCCCTATCTTGTTTGACAGCACGTTATCTACTCAACTGCTCAAGACTCAAGAGGTCTTTAATGAACATTTTTTGCCTGCTTAATGGATGATGCACAAAGCCACATGTTTAAAGAAAAGAGCAGAGAAAAGAAAACCACCAGCATTTTTTTCTATATTTGTCCTAGTGACACTGTTATTTTTCCTCCCTGGTAGAGGACAAACAAAAAGCCAAATACCTCCACTCCCTGCTCTCTTTTCTACCAGCTCCACTCCTAAAAGGGTTCTCCATCTTCTGTCTTCAAAATTCCTTTTGTGAGATCTCTTCTAAAACTGTTTTTATGTTGTGAATCCATATATCCTTTGGCTGTGCTAGAACAATATGTGCTGGATAGCTATCAACAGTGAATATAGGACATGATGTAAAAGAATGTGTATATCTGAATATTTTGTCTTTTTTTCCCCCAGCCCAAAAGCCAGCAGCCTGTCCTTGATGCACCTAAGTAGTTAAACTAACAAGGTTTTCCTGTCCACAATCTGTTTAAAGCACCCAGGGCAGAAAATAAAAGCAAAAAACCCTCCTGCTATATTTCCACAGCATTGGTGATATGCATACACAACCAAATTGTACGGTTTTGTAACTGCAACCTTGGTGCAGATGCTGGGACTTCATAAGCAAATTGTGCATAGCACTCCCCAATAGGTAAGAGCACACCAACCCTAAAATCCAGAATTTAATTCTAAATTCTAATCCAGAAAATATTAAATCACCTAATTTGACCTCCATGAATTGAGATAAATTATTCGGCTACATTCATTTGCATACAGATGCCAGTGTTCTAAGTGATCTGTTCTAAGAGAAGACATAGCAGGTGGCCATGTAACACTTAAAGGGAAGCAGAAGGAAGGCAAATAAATCTGTTGAAGAATACCCACAGTATATTTTCATGTTACTTGTATGTTGTGAGCTCTCCTAGAAACCTTTCTTGCCATCTGTCTCAGTTTTATCATATAATCAGTTCATTGCTGTAAAAATGGTAGAATACAAAGAGTGACACTTCTTTCAGATGTTCTTCACCAGATTAGATGCTTCATGATCTGTCTACCTAGCAGATGCAATATATGCATATGTATTTTAATATGCTTCTGTTGTTATTATTTTATGACTGTATTCCAAAAACAGTGCAACTGCAGAGGATCGTTAATACTAAATATCATACCCATACCTACTCTGTTAACTGTCATCAAAAATCCAGAGTCCATAGGTAGAGATCAGGCTGTTTCTAGCTCTACTCAATGTTTCTGCTTACTCCTTCTCTCCTTGTTGCCCAGAGAACTTGTGGGTGTTCCATACCTGATAGTGTTTAAGGCCAGGCTGGATGGGGCTCTGAGCAGCCTGGTCTAGTGAGAGGTGTCCCTGTCCATGGCAGAGGGGTTGGAAGTAGATGATCTTCAAGGTCCCTTCCAACCCAAACGATTCCAACCCAAACCATGCTTGATCCTGTCTCTTGGAATGGCCCATCTTGAAGCCTGTTTTCCCTTGGGAAGGACTGGAGGCTGACACAGCAGTGGTCACCCCAAACATCTCACATACAATGCAAAGACATTTGCAGTGCGACATTTGCAGTGGGCAACATTTCTTAGACTGTAGAGCAGTGGCTTTACAATGATTCCTGCTAGGGTAACAAACAGCGCAGGGCCTGCCTGCAGAGCCACATCATCTGTTTTCAGACATGAGCTTGGTAAGAAGGTGGCAGCCAAGCCTGAGGGAGCACTGCAAGCAGTCAAACTGGCCTACAGAACATTTGGCCTACAAATCAAAATACCTGGAAACAATGATAATTGAAGTAGGGATCTTGCATACCGGTACTCCTGACAGTAGCCTTTGCTTTTATTAAGCTGCAATGCCATCTAACTCATCACAACCTCTTAACAAGGCTGAGATCAGAAAATTTTAGGTTTGGTTCATTTTGATAAGGTGTCATACTTTTATTAAAAGAGTGCTGTAGCTCAGTTTATATTTTTCTTCAGAAAACTAGGTCAGGCTGGCATAGCACAGCTGGAGAGAAGAGGAAAAGCCACTGCAGCAGATGCTTTATTATCACTTGGGGGATTTACGTTTGAGTTTGCGGGGAGCAAGTCTTTTTTTTTAAAATAGGGTAATGAAAATCCTTTCCAATTTTAGCTTGTTGCTAACAATGCTGCTGATGATGATCTTTTTATTTTTGCTCATTTTGTTTCTTAAAGCAGTTCTAAGTAGGTCACAGGCTTTTAAATAACCTATCTAGAAAATGTTGTGCTGTATAGTCATTTGTAGGTTTTCTGGGTTTTTTTTAAAGGATTGTAATTCATGTGATGCACTCAGTCTCACACAACAGAATACTCTTCATCCACCTGGCTGTTTCTGAAATAAAATGTAAGGCTAGGGAAATCTGGTCTCTACAGCTGAAACATCTGCAAAAACAAGAAATTGTGCATTTTTTCATTGAAACTTTACAGTCAGCATCAGCATTCCCTAGTGAAGTTCTGTTACTTCTTGTTAGTGGCAAGACAGGTTTTTTCATGACCTGTTGCACTTCAGTCACAGGTATCATTTCTTATTGCTGCTGTTTTCCCCAGGAAAGATTTCAGTCCCAAAGGCAGGCCTGTGTCACCTTCAGGGAGGTGTGTCCCTGCCCGGTGGTGTCAGCGAATGCCTGAGACGCTGCTGTTTCCTTGGGGGACTTCTGCCCAGCTGTGCAGGCATTTTGTGCAGATGCTGTTCTAGCAGAGATGGTTCCAAAGTGCTCCTCTGATGCTGGTCCCCACCAGTATCTGAAGGGGGCCTACTGGGAAGCCAGAGATGGACTCTTCATCATGTACTGTAGTGATAGGACAAGGAACAATGGGTACAAACTGAAAGATGGGAAAATTATGTTAGACATTAGGAAGAAATTCTTAACTGTGAAGGTGGTGATGCACTGGAACTGGTTGTACAGAGAAATTATCATACTTGGAAGTTTTCACAGCCAGGTTGGATGGGGCATTGAGCAACCTGGTCTAGTGGGAGGTGTCCCTGCCCATGGCACCGGAGTTGGGACCAGATGATCTTAAAGGTCCCTTCCAACCCTTAACATTCTATGGGTCTACGATTTGCACGATAGGGATGAACTCACTGGTAGAAGTCTCAGATCAGGACTTCAGTGCATGTCTTCATTTGTAACTTCCATTTTCTATTTATTTAAAAGCTTTTTGAAGTATCGTTCATGATTCCCTAATCATGGATTGTAGGTGAGTGTAGAGGCAGGAAAGGGGACTGGAAAAAATAGGTGTAAAGGATAATGGAGAAGACCTTGCATTCACTGCTGTGACTGTGATCAGTTCTCATCTCGACTGGTTCAGCCCCAGATATTAAATGTTTCTTTTTCTCTTTCAATTGTATTGAAGAACCTAATTGCTTATATACTTTTTAAAATCACACTTTGATATTATCTTTGAAAGTATCTTTCAAATTCTGAGCTCCAAAGTTATAGATAGCAAAGCTCTAAAGCACACCTTCAGCTCCAAGAACGTGAATATTTCAGCTGACAGCAATAGCATTTCTAGACTAAGTTCATGTCCAGCTTTGATGGGGACTCACTACAAGGCATCTACAAGAGACCTGTTTTGTTGTTATGAGAACACCCCTACTCCTGCTCTAATGCCCATAAGAGAGCACTGAGGTTTTGTGGAGACTTTTACCCTCCCCATTTTGTCTTTCAGCAGTGATAAACTTTTCTGTGGTCCATCACAGAACCACCTTGCAACTCCCCTTGCTGAACCTCATGAGCCCCCTCTCACCCCACTAGTGCAGTTCCAGTGAGGTCCCTTGGGATAACAGCACACATGTGGTGTATTGGTCTCTCCTCCTGGTGTGGTGTCATCTGCCTGTTTGCTGTGGGTGCCACTCTGACCCATCTAACTCCCCAGTTAATTCAAGTATTCTTCATCAGATGAGCCTTTTGTAACAGATGCAATCCTCAGACCTGTTTTATGCTTTAATATGGAAAGTACAACTAAGAATACTGACAGGATTTTACATTGGAAGGTACAACAATGCACAGCTGAATTATTTCATCACTTCATTTTATTTCCTACATTTGACAGTAGTCAGAAAGGAATGAGCTCCATAATGAAACTCTGGCTCTACCAGACTGTGTGAAAACCTGTAAAAAATGTGGGTAAGAATAATTTCAGGAAAAAAAAGGGAAGAATTTAGATGACTACACCGTTTGAATTTGCATGGTGTAAACAAACCAGACAGCAATACCAATTAAGGAAAAAGTTACAGAATTCCTGAGATGCTTGATCCCCTAGTTAAGCCACAGCTCTCGTCCTTTTTGCTTGTAGTCATGGGGTGTGTGAACACAGTACAATTCAGTATGAATTACCAGATCAGCCTCTAAAATACCTGCTTTGCCATGACACCTCACCAAAACAGTGTCACTTGTGGACCATGAAGCAGGATAGTCAGATTGTTACAGCTGCATCCTGGTTGGCATCCATCCTGGCTGCTTAAAGGAGAATTTCATCAGTGAGAGCTCGGCATTCACTCAGATGCTTCCAGGACCTGATGCTGTATTACTGTACTGTGCCACAGAGGTTAGACACCTCAAAGATAACATCTGTGTCTTCTTTCCTGTAGGTACTTGGTTTGACTTGGTCTGTAATATATGCCCCTAGTTCCTATTGCTTCTCTAGCCAGTTTTAGAAAAGCAAACATTACAGAATCCTTAATATATGTAAATGCATGAGACAAAAATAGAAATAGGGAAAATGAAGTCAGCAAATTCATGCAAATAAGCCAAAATGCATTAGAAGGTAAAAATATACACTTACCTGAAAATGAACAAGTGCCTAGGGCACCTTGCAGGGGTGTCCTCATAATAGATCAAATTGTTTTTCTTATTCTTCAGTGTTGTTCCAAGGATTTTTTTCCCATCATTTTTCTTTCTTTATGCCTCTCTGAGAAAGAGCCTTATTCCAATAAATGTATGCTCTTAAAGAAAAAGATGATGAAGTTCAATGGCAGGTATATTTAGATTGGGAAATAGTCCATTAGAATTGCAATGGAGTGAAAGATAGAACATTTTTATCTGTATGTACATATCTGCATCCATATGTATATACTAATTCCTTTCTGAGTAGTACAAATGTTTCTGGGCTTTTTATTCTTATATGATGCAAGGGAGATTAACGTATATTTATAGAAAACATCAAGATAAATTATTTAGAGATATATTAACCTTGTGGCTGTGCTTTTTAGCTCCAGAGAGAAAACAAGCATTCTTTTCCTTATGGTTCCATATTTATCAGGATTCACAACTTCACGACCATGTTCTTATGACTTTCTTCTTTGGAAGTCTTCTAGTGCTCTGCATTTTATAGGAAATCATTTTACTCTCCAGAAAGTCCCTGTCCTAATTTGTTGTGGATAAATTCTATCTTAATCTGCTTTAACAGCAGGCTGACTAGCCAGATCTGTTGTTTTATTTTCATCTATTTTATCATTCAGTCCATGAAACTGCTGCATTCTCAAATCTGACCCCAGGGACTCCAGTTACAATATCCTCACATCCTTGGCAACATCTCTCTGCACCTCCTTGGAATATTCTTAACACTACAAATGATACCATATATCCCTGCCTACTAGGTGCATAAAAATCAACAGTATTTCGCTTCCAATTTAAAATGTTCCAATTTAAATAGTAAAATCATCTTTTCACAAGGAATGGCAGTCTTTCCCTGTGCCTAGGACTCAAGTCAGCAGCTGGTATGCTGGAGTCAGCATTTCATTCCATGAGAGTGAATAACATGAGATCTCCAGAGATTTCTTAACTGACCTTCAAAACACAAAGTCTAGCTTCCAGCAAACTTAAAGTAATCATATTTCTCTAGAGATTAGGATCAAAGCACAAGAAAAACATTCTACTTAACTGCATGGTGCTCGTACCATTACTTATTTATTGGAGCAAGGATAAGTGCTGCTGGGAGAGATGAGATTCACCTTTTTTGTTGCCTTTTCTAATTGTAAAAGTAGTTCTCAAAGGTTACCCAGACCTTTGCCAAAAGATTTGCAAAAATCTTATTTCTTTTGCATACTATTGCAGCTTCATTCCCAAACATGGTCTTTTATGATGATTCATGGTCAGACTCTGAAGAATTTCTGAAGAAAACCCTTGGGTGACTTGAGCATTTTACTAGAGGAGCAGCCCAAGGCCACTCTCAGGCTTTGATTCTGTTCTTGGGGTACTTTTTTAAAGTTCTCAAGCAACAGGTCTCATCTCTAGAACAGGATTATTAGCACTTCGCTCCCATATCCATACAGGGCTTTAGGAGGATAATTACGTTACAAATTCAGAAGTTCTGAAGTATTATAGTACTGAGTCTTGTTTGTGCACACAACCTGGGCTGCCTGGAACAGACTGACTTCCTGGGGAGGAAAAACAATAATTAAGAGAACCACTTTTTAAAGAAAATTACTTGGTATGCAGAGTTTTTGATAACTTAAAAACCTGATTGACATTCATTAGAATGCAAAGAAGAGAGATGTCCCTGCAGATCTGGGAAGCTATTTGTTGTTGAGCTTTGTGTAACAAAAAAAGCGCTATAAGTAACAAAACTATTCATGCATGCCCTGTTTGGATTTTGCTGTTGCCATTTTTAGGCTGAGATGAACTCTTTCAGGAAGTGGGAGTACTGATCCAGCAAGGAGGAGATCAGAAATGTGGTTCACCCAGGGTTATCTTCCAAGGCAGTCCATTACTTTAATTCCTACTAAAAAAAAGAAATGAAAATTCCACTGAAACCCAGTTTCAAGACTGTCCTGTGACCTTGAATATAGAGCACAGTTAACCACAAACACTCCTTGATTGTGTCCTTAGACACCAGTTTTTACTTCTTCCCCGATATAGAACAAAATGTGCAGAACTTAACCTTGACTTTGATCATGACTGTGATTGTGCACTAAATGCACTGAGCTCTGCCTGGTTTTTATATGTTACGTTCTGTAAATGTACAAGCTGATGGATGTAATTTTCTCATATAAATGGGTTCATTTGTTACACATTCAAATATTTTTTTGATCTTAAGGAAATGGAAGTCCAGATTCAATCCCTATTATACTGTTTTTCCAAGGATATCACATAAAACACATCATAAATATTTTTAAGCAAGTATGTTTCCCACTGGTCTGAGTTCCAGATTATTTTGTTTCCTTACTACACCCTGACTTGGCTGACACAAATATTAAGGGCAGTAAGAAATACAGTATATCAATTCAACTCTAAAGACTTTCAATTTACTGGAGCAACAAGTTTTCCAATCAAGTCATTACTTTTGGTCTGAAATAAGTATGACAGCCTCTTTCCCTGCCCCCTTACCACTGTTTTACTTCTACACCTCCCAGAACAGATTAATAAATGCCTGACCTTATGCACTGGTACCAGTGGAAATCTGCAGCAATTGTTTTTTTCTCACAAGCGTTTTGCTTTAGAGCTTATGAAGCAGAAACCCAGAAAAAGATTATATGCCTTTTTAAAACTACACCATGAGTATAATACACGCAGTGAGTGTATAAAAACAAATTATGAGGGTGTAACTCTAAGTGGACTAGATGTGGGCTTTGTCAAGAATAAGCACTCTCTCGAATCTTGTCCTCTGTATGCTCTTCCTTACTCTCAGGCTCTGCATCTGGTTAAGATAAACTAATTTGCCCTGTTATTCAAAGTGCAAAAATTTCAGCTGCCCAAAGTCACTGACATGTAAATATTTTAAGAGACCTTCCCCAGTTGTTTTCAACTTCTCTGGGTTCAATGAAGGCTGCAGTCCAATGAGCCCAGCAGATGCTTTTGGGGTTGCTTCACTGTGAACTTTCTGGTTTCTTCTTCCTTCATTTCCAAGAATCAAGACCCAATTTTAGCAAAGTGATGACGATCCAACCAGCAACAAGAAGACTGAAATAAGTCTTCATCTCCGCAATCCTTAAAACATTCAGTATTGCAGATCTATAAGCAGCTGAGGTCTGGATGCTTGTCCAAGCATCTTTAGCCTGAAAAACTGAAGGATGGGAAATTCATACAACTGGCTCTCAATAGATTTGTGGTATTTCCTGCACTTGTCTGGCACAGAAATATAAACTATCTCACATTATTTTGGTACTGCCAACATGGAATCCAGCAATAAAGAAATATGTAAGAAAAAACAATCTTTTCCAATAACAACAAGGGAAACTTTCTTTGAGTTATGATTTTGTTTGACTTATGATTTAGTTTATTTTTCTTTATATTTTACTCTTTTGCTGTCCAGGGGTATGTGTGTGACCTTACATTGCCACCAAATATTAGCAGCACAGTCGGGATAATGCAAAAACCAGTCATATATCCTGGAGTCCCTTGTCTTCTTTCTGTTTGGTCAGGTAGATGTGGGGGTATTTTGGAAAGAAAGAAAAAAGCAGAAAGACAGGAGTACCAAGAGGAAGTCAGGAACTCACTACAAAGTGCCTGCCTCTTCTCCTTGGCCTTTTAACTCCGCAGTTGGTTTCATTTTTGAATTATTGCTTCCATCTCCGTTACGTGATTTCTGGATGAACCATGTCTCAGAATCCAGCATATAATGCTCATAATGCCAGTAGTTTTACATAGAGAATGTGAAGATGGCTTCATTTTCAGGTGTCTGACCTGAAACAGTGTTAGAGTAAGCTGAAGCAGCCCTCTTGCTCCCCATCATGTAGGTAATACAGTACACAGTATATGTTGTTAAAGGCTACCCTTTTATTGTAGAACTACCCAGCACTAAGAAATCCAGGGCACTGCAAATGACCAGGAAATGCCTGTCTAACTTTCACAGGGAATGCAGCATTACTTATTATTTGAGCAAGCAAATGGTCATGTACTGAATTTCTCGATTTCCCCATGTTTGCAGATCACGTGGAGGGCCCCAGCAGGATGACCAGCAGTCACACAGACTGTCATTTCTGCCTGCAGTCTCTCCGTGGCAGGAAATACGCGCTAAGAGAAGAAAACGCTTACTGCGTTCCGTGTTACGACAGCCTGTACGCCAACCCCTGCGAAGAGTGCAAGCAACCCATTGAGTGCAACTCCAAGGTAAAGACAGAGCTTGCACTTTCTGTTCTTTGTTAAATTATACACAAATCCAATTTCTTTAATGGCAGATTCCATATCCACCCCTCTGCATAACCCTGTATTGCTGAAGAGACCTTGGCTTGGCTGTTGTACATCCACACACAGAGCAGAGTGAAACAGTGCTATTTTCCCAGAACAGGAAAGCTCTGGGACCAAAGATGAGGAAATCTGCACATTCATACACCCCGAGCATACAGCAAGGCTGTGGATTATGTTTGGGCATCAGCCAGGCTCCATCCTTCACCTCCAGTCACTCACTGGCTGCAGAGGCTGCACAGTGCTGGAGGGGTGATAGGGTGGCTGGCGTAATTTGGTGTATCAGTTTGAATGACAGCTTGGAATTTCTGAGAGAGGCTCATTGAATAAATTACTTTTACTGTAGTTGTTGACACACAGATGCCAAGCTGAGAAGACAACATTTATAATTTGCATATTCTCTCTCTTTTGAAAATGAAGTATTTTTTAATTTCTACTTAATTCCATGCTTACCTTGCTCATCTCACAGATGGCATTTTAGTGGCAGTGTTTCTGACCTGGTCTTTCCTTTCACCTCTCCATTTTTTACAATATTAATTAATAATTCAAGTTCCTCTGTGGTCTTTGACAGGGTTTCTAGTACCCCATACTTCAATTTAGAGCACATACACCTGACTTTAAATTTTAAGTTCAAATGAAACCTATCAAAAAGCATTTGTTTTGCTAAGTTCAGTGTGTAGTGCTCATCTTGTCCCCATGCTCTCTTTGCCTATGTTCCTTAGGAAAAAAAGGACATAAAGTTATTAAATAAACATCTTGGAAGGCTTCCCCAGACCAAGCACTTCAAAGCACATTGTCTGAGTGCCGGAATCATCCAAGGCAAATGCCGATTTGGATGAAGACACTCCTCAAACTCTCGTCCGCATTTTACTCATAGCAACACTGAACATGTAGCACCAGTCAGGTTCACCAGGAGAACATATGCTTTGAGTTCACTTAATTTCACATTTAAAATAAAAAATTAAATAAGTGACAACGTTACTATTGTTGAAGATCATAAAGAAAAAGCCATGTCTTTGGACTGGGTGGAAGGAAAAAATGGGAGAAAAAAGCAGAGGTGATAAGAAAGGTGTGCACCCAGCTAGACACATCTAGAAAAGTGGCACACAGAGATCTACAGATGATTGTCTCACCTCTGCCAAAGGGCTACAGCTTGGTTTTCTTCCTCTCCTCCTCACCCAGCCTTTGCCTCCGGCTGCTCTGGGCTAACAGCCTAGTTCCTGCAAGGTTCAGAGTTCTAACTAAAGCGAATGAAAGTGGCAAGTGCTCTCAGCACCTCCTGAAAGGAAGCATGGCATTTCTTTCTTTTTTAGCTCTTTAAAAGGTGGAGACTTGGTAAAGGAGAACGGTGAGATTGGATTTGTGCCTTTTTGTGCTTCTTATTTATAAAAGAGACCTGGAAGGATCTGGTTTATTTTTTAAGGTGGGAGAGTTTTTAGGAGGTGCATTTTTCCCTTGCTTTTTTAACTGTGGAAAAATTAAATCTGCTGTTTGGCCTTTTTTTGAATTCTTAGTCAGGATCTCATACATATACTGTTAGTTCTTTCATCCCCATAGCCAACTGAGTCTTAAACAAATGTTATTTCTGCCAAGTTTTCAGGGGAATTTATATCAGATATAAACAAAAGCAATGGGTTTTTTTTTACTCTTCCTAATAATAATTTCTTTCTCAATGAGATTTTAGTTGCTGGTTTTCTGCCATAACTCAGCATTATATCATGTCAGCTGGAAGAAGTAGTAGTAACATCGAAAATACATAAGGTTCGTTTCAAATTCTGTAGAGTATGAGCTTCCTCTCCAGTGGTCTGCACACAGTAAAAATGTTGATCACCTCTTTCCCCTTGAAAGACAACTGTAATATATAACATGAGCCTTCCAATAAAAACATACCTCCATGTTACATGAGGAAGGACCTCTGTATCTGCCAAAGCAGCTCCCAAAGACCTCTGCAAGAGATCTACACAACAGTGTGACATTGAGTACCTACACCTTTCCTGAGTACACCTCTGTTTGGACCCACCACTGCAATGCTCTCCATTTTCTGTTCTAATCCTGGAAGGACCTGAAGGATAAAAACACTCTAAGGAAATGTTTTCATTAACATGAACTTACTTTCTCCAAGGATCTGGCCTACAAAGGCCGCCACTGGCATGAGGGGTGCTTCAGGTGTGCCAAGTGCAGTCGCTCACTTGTGGAGAAACCATTTGCTGCCAAGGACGAGGTCTTGCTGTGTACCGAGTGCTACTCTGATGAGTATTCATCCAAGTGTTTTCACTGCCAGAAGACCATTATGCCAGGTAAGACAAAAATGGAACTGCATTTTTAATTATGACCACCTCCTGGAATAACCAAGCTACAAGGTCCTTGACTTTCAGAACATCTTTGAGGTGACTACTCTTCCTTTGTGTGTAGTACTCTCCCAGCAGTGAGGAGAGGGCAAGCACACTTCTAATCTATCACTGACAGGTCTTATGAGTCCTTATGAAAATATTAAGAGTTCAATGCAGGGTGAAATGTGTTCATGTGATGTCCTTGATTCTGTTGCAGTTCTTAGGAAGCGTATCCCGCTGTGAGCACAGGTAGACAAACTGAGCTATTGTGAGCAGGAGTCCCAGTTTAGACAAGTCATCTACATTTTCCACACTGACCAGACCCTGTGCTTGTGTTCTTTATAATACTGCTTTCACTCAGAAATATTTTTTATTTAAATTTTCAAAACATGACAATTTGCCTTCAAATCGTTAGCAGCATTTTTACTAAAATGAGTAAGTCCATTTTACAATATCTTCCATGTTTACAATAGGCTTACTTCCTGCCATTAGCAACCTTTATAGTTCTGCACTTTCCACTAAATTGCTTCTCAGCTTTTGATTGTGTCTGTTCAGGACACTCTCTAGACTTTTCATTGCCATTACATCAGTAAAGCTCATACAGCAGAGTTATTACCCAGCAGCTGCCTCTTCACAGGCATCTGAGAGAAGCCACAGCACCATTTGTGGCAAAAGGAAGCTGCTTGCTTAGGAAAGTGGGTCTCTAACTTTTGGAACAGAGAACGTCAGTAAATTCAGCAACGACATTGGAATTTATTTTTCAGTATATCTTAATGCCAAACAGTAAGGTCCAGGCTGTGCAAAATTATTGTTTTACTATTGATACTAGATTACTTATGTCACATTCAACCTGTAACACTGATCTGTATTCTTACAGTTTGTTTCCTTTTCATTACAATTAAAATCTGCATTAGTGGAAACTAATGCAACAATATAGTTGTGTTCATTTTAAGGATTATAAACTGCTTAAACTGTATATAGTTTACAAAAATGTTTTCAAACAGGCACACTTTACTAGATGTGACCAAAAATGTACCAGAATACACTCAGGTTTGCATTATTACCTTCTGGTGTATATCCATGCTGCATGATTTGTGACAGAGTCTAAATACTTGCAGCAAGTGCCTGAAGGTGTGAGAAGCAGTGCAACAGTGGCATGGGAATGCCAGCCAGTCTCTGCATCATTACATTGCTTCTCACCAGCTTGCTAGCTCTGTGTTGACAAGACCCAGTTGTGAAAGATGATGAAGTTAGCCTTCTGCTCACTGGGAAGAAGCTGCAAACTTTTTGTGTCTAAATACAACCAGTAGTTTCTCCACTGGCTCCACAGTTCAGGAAACAGGTACAGTGAGATGAATCAGTTATAGCAGCAATCCTCTTCTTCATATGGAAAGGATGGTAAAGCACCTTGCACTTCTCTTTGCAGTCTGATGCTGCCTACAAGTAGGAATTTATGACGGAGATCCACTGGAAAAATTGTTCCCAGATATATGTGCATATCTTAGACTTATGCTTCTACATCAAGATAGGACACCTGTTCACAGAGATAAAAGCTCTGAAACTCCTCTGACAAACATTTAACTGAGCAACTTTCTGTCCTTATGCTGTATCAAAAGCATCTAGTTAAACATGATAAAAAGAATTGTTGATCTAAGACAGAAATGATGAGCTATAAGAGAAGGCAGTGTAATGTGCTGTATCACAGAAAAAAGATTTACGTTTAGAAAGTTGCCAATTTAAGCTGATTAACATAAATAATGTGTTTAGAAGTGAAGGAGCTTTAGTTTAAGGAAGACAGAAGACAGGACAATAACAAATGTACTAAACATTCAACAAATTAATCTCTAATTTATAAAAGTGCTGTATACCTGAACATTATCACTGAGTTGGCTGGCTTGAGAGAAACTGAGCAACTGGAGCATAATCACAAAGAAGAAATCCCAAAAGATTCATATAAGAACAGACTCTAAAAATCACAGCTTAGGCAATTCAGCACATCTTTTGCCAGATGATTATATGACACTGAATGTGTTCTTGAAATTTCAAGTGTATCCTTAGAAGCTCTATTAAATTGAAGATAAGTGTTTTCCTGGGTAATCCAATACTGAGATAGAAGGTTCAAAACAAGAGCATTCCCAGCATTTAAAACTTATATTACAAGACCATATTTGAGGGAATTGTTCACTTTGTTTTTTTTCAGGTTCACGTAAAATGGAATTTAAGGGAAGTTCCTGGCATGAATCCTGCTTCATTTGCCAGTATTGTCGGCAACCATTGGGAACAAAACCATTAATCACCAAAGACAATGAGAATTACTGTGTGCCCTGTTTTGAGAAGCAATTTGCTCACCATTGCTACTCTTGCAAAAAGGTAATTAAACATACAATGCAAAAATTTCCCTAATGAGACAATATTGCTCATGGGGGAAAGGTCTGGATCATATGAAATGTCTGGCAGATAAAGAGTAGGAGCAGAGTCTTCCTTTTGACATTGGACACTGAAAGCTAACTGCAACAGTGTCTGCTGTCCACTCTAGTTAATATTAATCTAAGACTGATTATATCTGAAATACACTTATTTACCAAAACAAATGCTTTGGGTTTCTTTAGTTACTGATTGTGATTTTTAGCAAAGGTTAAATGGAAAGTTTTGTAAAACCCTTCTTTCCTGAAAATCTCTGATTTTGCCTTGGTAAACATGCCTCTCCTTCCACCATTTTTCAGATATATTCATATGCATAATTAGCCACCTAAACTGAGCAAATAATCCACAATCTTGGCTATTTTTTCTTGAAATGTATCAGGCAATTAGTAGATTAAGTAACATTCAATTGTGATAACACTAATCAAGAGTCCTACTGCTTCAGTACATGATGGTACCCTTGTGGGTACCAGAAAGCTTGATTTGATTTCTTTTTTTCCCCCAAGTACAGATAAATCAGTTTTTCCCTCTCTCGATTTCTCATGTTTTAAAATTGTTTCTGGTTGATGAAAATGCTCAAAGCATCATACTATTCTAGTGTAAAACTGTTCTCTAGGGCAATGTTTTAAGCTGCTTTTCATGGCAGAATTTTACTTATTGTTTAGTACCTGCATCACTCTGAAAGGATTTTTTTTCACTTCATCAAATAACTTGTAATTTCCTGTAGTTATTTAATGTTTACCTCTACCTCTAACAAAAAGTTTTAATTTAAGGAAAATATGTTGCCTATTTTGTTCTTCAGTATTTAAACTTTAGAAAGTACTTTTATGTATTCCCATGTCTCTACATCTTTATATATTCCCATGTCTCTACATCTCTACATCTACGTTTTGTTTGCATTAAATGAACACATGGAAATTATAGTAATTAAGCTCGATGTTTATTTGAGGCTTTGATGTTAGCAGCACCTAAATGAAAAAATCAGGGTTTGCTTCTTAAAAATTCTAGGAATGCAGAGTTCCTCTATATTATAGCTAAAACCCTTTTACTTTTATTATCATTGATTTACTGAAATCAATTCTCACATGTGAGAATTGAGCCCAAAGTGATTAAATTGCTAAACTCAATCTTGAATTTTGTGCCAGTGATTTTTAGATTTTAATGGAAAAGAAAACGAAGCTACAAAGTAGCCGAAAACTGGAATGTTACAGGGATCAGGAACTATTTAAATCTGTTTATTGCTTGACATGACCCAGTATTATTCTTTATTTTCCTGAAACTGTATTCCCCAGGGAAATTTGACGATACCACTATTTTTACTTAAGTTTGTCCAACATTTTCTCCTCCTGTTCCAACAGTATTCATTCATTCATTCATTCATTCATTCATTCATTCATTCATCCATTCATTTCCTGTCATGCATATGACCTGATAGTAGAAACACTATCTTACAGCTCATCTTTATAGAAATTTCTCTGTACAGTCTCTCACAAATTCTGTGAAACCAGCTCTTTACCACACATATGGGAGTCACAGAACAACTGGAAATTTCCCTCTTCAGAAATAACCAGTGCAGAGCTGTGAGCGTATTGCTGGCAAAGACAAGTTGATGACACTGATAAACATGATTTTTTTCTTCTTCTGACTGTGTATATCTGCTTTCTGTTTTACTTCTGTTTCTTTGCTATCTTTCTTCCTATTTAAAATACTGTTGCAGTTGAGGGACAGCAAAATACTTGTCAGAGATTAACTATTATCTCAACATCAGTTCTCTCACCAACTGCTTATCACTGAGAATTTCTCTTCTGAGAGCATGCCTGATTCTAAACGTTTATCTAGAGTATAATAGAAAAATTTCATTAAAAGATAACATGTTTATTACAAATTATGAGGTTTACTGTCACAGAAAATTGAGAATAACAACCCAGCAGCATGTTGAGCTCAACTCCAGGTAGTTAAATGGATAATCAAGACGAAAAAAGTTGATGTGACCACACTCTCTTCTCTTGTGCATATGTGAAGAGAGAAAGCAAGTGGAAGTACTTATGAAGGATTGGATGATCCTTCATGGTTCACACCTCTGTTCCTTTGCTCTGTCCGTGTTTGTCAATACATTAGGTGATAACTTCTGGAGGAGTGACCTACCATGACCAGCCTTGGCATAAAGAGTGCTTTGTGTGTGCTGGGTGTAAAACTCAGCTGTCTGGACAAAGATTCATTTCCAAAGATGAGTACCCATACTGTGTAGACTGTTTCAGCAGATTTTATGCTAAGAAGTGTGCTGCTTGCAAGAAACCTATTACAGGTGAGTCTCATCTTCCAGAGGGGACCAGACACCAATGAATCATCATCCTCCTCTCAAAGAAGATTTTCACTTTAGAAAAAAACATTTAAAATACTCCCATCATAATGAAAGACTGAAGGAGTTAACTACCAAAGAGACTCTCTCTGTGTCACATGTCCTGTATCTTGCTAGAACATACTGATCCCACATGTTCCCTAACTGATGAGGAGTTGTTTTATGTGCCCAAAGGAGTTCCTCCATTGTTTGATTCAGAGCTTTCTGTAGTAAAATTCCTCCTTAAGAATATAAAAAAGGTCATTTTTTTGCTCTTCCCATGACAGTAAACACAAGTCCCTCCGTGATTTCTTCAGTTTTGTTTTTAAATGCAAATGTGATCAAATTGAACACAGATTAACTGCCTGCTGGTAAGGCACACCTGTCAAATTAGAAAGCTTGCCAAATGTAACAGGGCTCTATTGCATGCCTCCTTGTATACTTACATATGACTTATAATTAGACATGTATGTCACTGATCTACGATTTCGAAGTTTTCTGAGAGCATTTACTGGTGTTCTGCATTTTAATCATATTATGTGTGGAGTCAACTGTTGAAAAGTACTGCCTGATTCTTACAGGTGCATGCTGCATATGTCAGTGCACAAAGAAATTGATGAATACCCAATCACATGTGCATGATTTAAAAAAAAAAAACAAACTACAAAACAACAACAAAAAAACAACACCAAAGCTATTCAAATCCCCCCAAACTTCAAGATTTTATTTCAGATACTTCTGCTAGGAATCCCATGATCTAGTAATTTCCAAAATAATCAATTTGAAGAAACTTAGGTGGAAATTATTAAATTTCATTCAGTGTTGTATAGAAACTATATGTCTCAACATATTGCAAATAAATTTCATGACAGTTTGTTGGGAAGATCAGCAAACCTGAATGGACATTCCAATAAACCCATTGTGTTCAGATCTCATAATGGGATATGCAAGCAAGCAACTTGTGTCTTTGCTTGAAATATTTCTCACTGCATTAATTCTAAAGTTATTTTTCAATTCAGCCAACAAAAAATATTTCAGAATATGGATTTTTTTCATTTGTCTGTTTGCTATATGAATGATGACCTGATCACACTCCAAAAAGTCATCTGTTGCATTACTGAACCATGTCCAGAAATACTGGAATCAGGTCTTCTTTTTTTTTCATACTCTCTTTCAGCTCTTGGAGGTGCCAAATACATGTCATTTGAGGAGCGTCAGTGGCACGGGGAATGCTTCAACTGTGCGAAATGCTCTGTCTCCCTGGTGGGCCAGGAATTCCTCACTCGGCGGGATGACATCCTTTGCCATGAGTGTGGCTCTGCTTCATAGTTCTGTGGAAAGCTGTGCAGCTGCATTATTCTCGTTCTGTAACAATGTACTTCACTGCTCTGCTGTAAGAAAACCATATAAAAGATATTACAGTTATTTAGTCATTCAAGTAACCTTCCATCAGCAGTTTAACTCTGTCATGGTTCTCAACCGCCTACAAGCAAAAATTAAACAACCGCCCCACACTGGTTAATAAAATGATTTAGAAAAGGTTTGTGTATATTTTAAGTCTAACTCCAGTATGTTTTCCTTGTAACACACTGCACTCTGCTGTTAGAAGCTTAAAAAGTTATCTTTTATCATCTCTGAACCAAGGAGGATTGTGAAAAGTCTGTTTGGCATATGAATAATGATGAGGCATTAGCACTGATTCACAGACGCACATCTTGGCATGGAAAGCTGAGCACAAGCATTTTTCTATTGGATCATAACATTGAAGAGAACACCTTGCAAATATTATATTCTTCCATACTTTGGGCAAAAACATGCTGACAAAGCAGGCAGAAATTGTGAGTAGCACTCACAAAAGTGAAAGCACCTCGCTTTCACACTGAGGACCACGAAGTCAGAGAGCCCTGTTCCAAGGGCCAGTTAAAGGGAAAAACATCACTTTCCTCTCCTTACTGGGATTGCTACCCAAAGAAGTCATCCAAAACACTACAGCACAGGTCCTTTCCCAAAACTGGGTAACTGTACTTAATTTTTTAGGCATAGCTGCTCTAGAACATAAATAAAGACATATTTTCAGCTACTGCAAGAGGTAAGGATTGACCAGGATTGAATAGTGCTGATGTACATTGTCCCATAACTAATATGCCTGAAGACTGTTTCCATGGTCTTTGCTATACCTTCAAATACAGGCCTAAAATATAGTTTTTTATAGTTGACACAAGAGCCAACTCATACTGGTGCCTTTAACCTTGTACTTTCCTCCATTCAAAACCACTTTGCCAGCAATCGAAGCCCAGTTAAGGACCTTACCTGCTTGCTCTTTGATTCACAGTTCATCCCTCTGCTTGTAAATTCCTGCTTGTGGACTATAGCAGGCTATAAACTCTCCAGAACCAACTCCTGATTCATTTCACCGTTAGCCACATGTGTTTGTTAACAGAATGTCAAGAATTAGTAATGTCATTGCAATCTAGGCAGCTTTTGCTTGCAGTACAAGGTCTTAGTTTCTAGGTAGCCAGCCTTTATATCTGTTTGCTGAGCTCCAGCACTCAAATGTCTGCTGTTAAGGTCATCTAGAGCTGAGTTACAAACATCTATCTTCTTCCTTCTTCCATACTGTGTGTTACAGTGGCCTGGTTTGTGTACTGGGCCATTGTAGAGCAGTGATGTTAGGAATGGCAGGTTCTGCACTGTTCAGCAGTTTGAGTCTTCATCTCACATGTCTTTAAGTCATTCTTCTTTTGACTCTGACCTTGAGCGCAGAGAGTTGTTTGGCTGATGTCAGTGGCCTTTATTCATATTGAAGACAGCCATTAATTTAGGCAGGAAAGTGGAAAAAAAAGGAATATGAGTGCATGGCTAAGCTAGGGCCAAAGTGCAGTGGGCAGAAAATCAATATGGATAATGACTGACTGACGAGTACGTAGCAGTCTGTTGTCCAGTCAATAAAATATAGATCTTTTGCTCTGCGTGGTGTTAATTTTCGGTTTTCATTTTCTTCTTTCATGGCAGCTTTTATTGCAGTCTAGAGTTTGATTAGTTTATGTTTTTTCATTTTATCCCAGCTGCTTTCTTTTCTATTTACATGTTTCCCATGGCTGATACAGGTTCTTGGTAAGGCTTAGATTCCCATAAATAGAAATATGTTCCATTGCCTTATATGTATAAATATATATATATATATACACATACAAACACACAGACATAGTGGTCCATGGTTATGCATGATGTTTTAAAAATTCGCACTGAGCTATCAGAAATTAGTAAATGTTAATAGTCTTAATTTTTTTAAATTAAAATGATGAATCACCATATTCAGGCTTGTCTGTGGGCTGTACCTTTTGTTTGTTTGTGTGAAATAACATTTCCCACAAGCAAACAAACACATTGCAAGAATGTGGTTTGGGCCTTTTATTCAGTCTCCTCTGAAGAATCTTCCAGCTTAATTACAAATTGACGCAGGAATTACCAGACAGCCTCCTAAGACATGACAGAGTCACAGGTCAAGACACACTGATCATGATAATCCCAGTCTTCCAGCCTTAACATTTATGAAAATGAAATTCTTCTCTGACTCATCAACTAATTATATTTTTAGAAATACCAGCTGAATTATTTATTTCTTCTGCAGTAAATACACTACAGTCAAATCTGAAACTGAGCATTTTCACTTCAGAATAATTGTAAGAAATAAATGTGATTGCTATAAATAGTCTGAATAAAAGTTATATTAGATCACAAATTGCTATTTCCTAGTCTCTGTCACCAGCAACCAGTACCTGAATATAAGTACAGTGATACTCTTGTGGTGGACTGACACTGGGTGGACACCAGGTGCCCACAAAAGCCCCTCTATCACTCCCCTCTGCAGATGGACAGGGGAGAAGAAGCACTACAAAAGGCTTGTGGGTGTAGATAAGGGGAGAGAGACATCACCCAGCAATTACTGTGACAGGGAAAACAGTCTTGACTCAGGGAAAAATAATTTATTACCAATCAAATCAGAGTGAATAATGAGAAATAAAACAAAATTTTAAAAGAGCCTTTTCCCCACCCCTTCTTTCTTCTTGGGCTTAACTTTACTCCTGAATTCTCTACCTGCTTCCCCCACAGTGGTGCAGGGGGACAGGAAATGGGGGCTGTGGTCAGTTCATCACCTACTGTCTCTGTTGTTCCCTCCTCCTCAGCAGTAGAACTCCTCACACTCTTCCCCTGCTCCAGCATGGGGTCCCTCCCACAGGAGCCAGTCCTCCATGATCTTCTCCAATTTGAGTGCCTCCCACAGGCTATAGTTCTTCAAAAACTGCTCCTATGTGGGATCCCTTACATGGAGTGCATCCCATCAGGAAAAGGCTGCTCCAGTGGGTCCCCCATGGGGTCACAAGTGCTGCCAGCAAACCTGCTCCAGTGTGGGCTCCTCTCTCCACAGGTCTACAAGTCCTGTCAGGAGCCTGCTCCAGCACAGGCTCCCCACAGGGTCACAGTCTCCTTTGGGCACCATATCTCTGGCATGGGGTTGTCCAGGGGCAGAAAGCAGATATCAGCTCCACCATGGACCTTCATGTGTTGCAGGGGACTCTGCTCTGGCCCCTGGAGCACCTCCTCCCCCTCCATCTTCACTGACCTTGGTGTCTGCAGAGCTGTTTCTCTCACATGTTCTCACTCTTCTCCTTGGCTGCGGTTTCCACAGCCATTGTCCTTCCTCCCCTCCCCAATCTCCTCAGACCTGTTGTCTCAGAGGCTCTACCACCATTGCTGGTGGGCTCAGCTGTGGCCAGCAGTGAGCCCATCCTGGAGCCAGCTGGCATTGGCTCTGTCAGACACAGGGGAAGCTTCTGGCAGCTTCTCACAGAAGGCCCTCCTGGAGCCCCTTGCTCCCAAAACCTGGTCACACAAACCCAAGGGAACTCTACACAGTTTGCATCATCTATTCTTTTTGCAGATGAAACCAACTTGAATAGGTGCAGAGAAGGGCAGCAGGAGGAACAGGAACAGTGTGTCTCTGGGGAGGACTGTAGATCATGAAGGGGATAGATGGCTTCTATAAGCAAACAGACTACATTTGGCTCAAGAACAAAGGCAACTAAACTCCTCAGCACTGGAAACCGGAAATTAGGAGGTGATGGCTGCTGCTGAGCAGTGATGCTCCAGGAGAGCCTCCTTCCAGAACAAAGAGGGAAACAGCCAAGTGGGCAGTTTTAAAGTGATGACTGATCTGTGTGTTAAATGTCATATAGAACATGATTGCCTGGTATAGAAAAACAATGGGAAAAAATAAACCTGATAATCAGCTTCAATCTGTGTTGCTAACATTGGATTTACTGCTGGATGACCAGGATACAGACTCCAGCATAATTCAATTTTCTTTAATAAACTTCAGAGAATGGGAAATTTGAGAGTTTTATTTTTAAGTAAATTTTTTAATGTCATCTGTTTTTCTTTAACATTGTACTGTTAAATTTTAAAATGTAACTCATTCTTCCCTGTGTATGTAACAACCCAGCTCTAAGATAATCACATTGCTTTTGTTACAATCAAGCTAAATTGCCCTGAGGTGAAGTGATGTCTCTAATGCCCTGGTCAATGCCTCTGTTGTACTCATAGTTATCCCAGGGGACCGGGAGGGAGGCTGCCCTTTGGGACTAACTAAGAGTGAATAGGTGCACTATTATCTCCCTCAATATTTCAGGCTAAGGTTTAAGTTCCTCGGCCATTACCTAATTGTCAGAGAATTCCGAGACAAACATGCTTAAAATACAAAGACAAGCCCTGAGGTATTGTTATCTAGTGACCCTTCTCTATCCATATTTCTGAATGTCACATTTTTACTCTGAGGCAAGGTCATGTTATGAGAGCAAGATATCAGGCTTTTCCTGGACAATTACTTTTAAAATCCAAGCAAGATTTTGGTAGATGTTGTAGCGGCAACACAAAGCAGTAGTAATGTTGGAACCTAGGACCACTTCTGCATTTCACAAGAAAAGGCATGCACTCCAGAGTCATATTTTATGTCTCTGATGAAAACCAGACATTTTTCATTCTCTCTTCTTGTGCCCTAGTTCTTCAGAGAGAAATCTGTGAGCCTAGATTGGGGAAGAACTAGAGCATAGTCTTGCCATGTCAGTGAAGTGGATGTCACACCACAGTTTTTCTGCAGTATCAGCACATGCAAGTTCAGCTGGTCCTTGTACTCAACCAGTGGACAGGTACCAGGTTTTCTTCATGCTGGTCGTGGCTCAATGCTACCAGAGGAACTGTAGGAAGGGGCTGGTAAGGTTTTGCAAGGTGTTCTGAACTTGCGGTTTCAAACATTTCCTGGGCCAGGCCTGTCACAAGAAGGGCTGACAGGGTGTGTGTGTGTGTATGTGTACATGTTCACACCTCAGTGAATTGACCAGCAATTTCAGCACCTGCTCCAAGGTTTTATGAATCTCCCTTGATTCCATAGAAAGGGTGTAGAGCCGTGTACTGTGTTTTAGGAAGACAAGTAAAAACACAGTGATTTTTGTACAATGACAGATAACAATAGGTGAAGAAAAATAATGTTAAATGACTGCCTAAGTGGAAACTGAGAGATCATTTCTGTCAACAAAAAACTTGGATGGGATCCAAACATATAGCCAGAACAAACTTGTTTACCAATCAAGCAGAAAAGCTGCAATAAATCCTCTACATTCTTGTTAATAATATCTCAAAGAAAACACGTGTATGTGCGTGCATGTTTGTTAACCCTGGAACTCCCAAAGCTTGAATGGACTGAATCATGGGAAACTTGGCAATTTAAACCAAAGTACAAAACCTAGACTTAGTTATAGACTAACTAAGACTACTATAGACTACTATAGCCACAAAGTTTCAGTTCATTGTATTCAAAAGTACCATTATCTTCATCAGAAGTACCAGGTACAAATAGTTCAATACAAGAGATAGAAGTACCAGTTCAGTACGAGAGATAAGTGGTTCAATACAAGAGATAAGTGGTTTGGACGACAGACATGGTTGCACTCAGGGACATAAAACAGGTATGTTATCCAAATGGCAATATACAGCTCCAGTGGAGGATCTAGAGATATCAGCTTCGTCCTGGATCATTAGGCTTCCCTTAGTTTGTTAGCAAGAACATTTTTCCAATAGAGCCCACTTAAACATTTCTGTAGGCTTTCATCCTGCATTTTTCACCCAAATCCTTAGTGGGGCTTCTTGAAGATGAGGCCAGATACATGCACAGTCACACAGACCTGCACAGTGCCCATAAGAACCTAGATTTTCTTGCTGAAAACTAATTCCATGTCAGAAGAACCACTGCACAACATGATATCCAAGCTATTAAACCTTATCTGTCTTGAATATAATTTAATATCTGGTTTTATTAACTTGAGTCTCTGCTGTACATTTTTTACTGTCCTCTCCAGTAAGATATTCAAGACTGTAGGCACTCACCTGATTCACTGCAGATTTTTCATAGCACTGAGTTGTGAGTTATTAAATACAAGAAACTGCACTATCACCAAATCCCTGAAAAACAGGAGCCATGAATCCCTTTCAAAATGCAGTTTATCCATTTCTTCTGAATAACATTTTTTGTTGTTCTTGCTTCCCAAAGGAAAAAAAAATTGAGTACTTATTTCTTGAGAACAAGCTTTTTACTTTTAAAAAAAGCAAATCAAGCTCTTAGTCAAACATTTTCATTGGAAGGACAGCAATCGGAGTAGAAATTTATGGCTATGAATGCAGATGACCGTAAAAGGCTACTACTATGAAGAATTTCTCACAAGAGCCATCTTATTCCCTGTTAGCTTGATTATTTTTTAATTGCTACAGAATTCTTATTGTACTCTTAACTCTTAACTCACTGGAAAGTAAACCCCCCTTGACTGATTGGGGTGCAATGTTATTGGTTACCAAGATCTTTGATTCAGGGTATCTTTTCACTTGCCCATAAAATGCTGTCAAAATTAAACACTTTGTGCTGACCCCTGTGCCAGACTTTCTCAGGCCAGTCCCTGCTTTCTTCACATTTTTCTTTTTCATTCTCAGAACATTTCAGTCAAAATCATTTTACCTTTCACAAAACAAAACAAGGAAAAATTAATGTTTGCCCTATACTAAAGAACCTTGAATCTTTTCTTTGAAGAGTTCAGGTGCTTCACTTGATTTTGGCTCAGGAAACTAATTGACAACACAAAAGAAAAATTTCTTTAATGGAGATGTCTCCTGCCAAAAAATCCAGTTGTCCCAATTAGATCTCTTTTGCATTAAGGAACTGCATTTGCCCATTTTCCACAGGGCAAATATGTGGTCCAGTTACTATGTGCTCAGTGGCAGTCACTTTCAAGCATTTTAGGTTTGGCACATGTCTCAGTTCCCATCTTGAAGAAATCTCGTTAGACAACTGTGAGAAGTGATCAGTCTAAAGCACTGCCACAGCAGGCTGCTGGTGACCAATCTGATGAGCTCAGCCTCTAATCTGAGCTCCCAGTTCTGTCATTAAAATAGTCTTCAGCATGGAGCCACACAGCAGGCAGTGCTGAGAGTCCCAGCGAGCGTGGTCACCAGGAATGTGAAAAACTCTCTTCTTTGTCCAATTTGAATTAAGGATTTGAACTTCCTCAAGAAACTGTCCTGTCCTGAGCACTGGTTATTTGTGCTTTCCGGAATCATGACAAGCACCACATTTCTTGCTGAAGAAAATTGCATATTGTATAGATTAATTAAATATCCATTGGTTCAAACATGTGAGAAGACCTCTACCATACATAATCATATTGCTCGTCTGGGAAATCTGGAGTACCCAATTCCAGCTGCAGCAGATGACAAGTCTCTATGTGACTGTATTTACCAGCCCCAAGAATCAGACATGGATTATTTGGGATGCAGTTTTCCAGAGGAAAGGCTGCTTCTGCAAACATTCATACAACAGGGTGAGGGCATTTTTAGCTTCCCTCCTCTCAAGGCTGCACTGTGGACATCATGGTATGGATTTAGCTGAGAAATCCTCTCCAAAAAGAACACAGAAGCAGTTTCAGCATGGTGGTACACAGCCATGCTTATCCAGTTTATTTGCTGTAATACTCTGAGCAATTAACTTTATTTTCTCAGAACAGTAAACATGGGAGGCAAGAAATTTATCTCTTTCATAGATACTATCAATAACATCATGATTTCAAATACTGGTCCTGATGGGAAATGTCTCTCTCTTGAGCAGCAGCAGAGAAGTGGGTGTGCAGAGATGCTGCTAGACTCCCAGAGGCTGGGACAATGACAAGACAAGGCATGGTGTGTCCTTTGACAGGGGTGGAAGTATGTTGTGACCTGTGGCAAAAGGACCTGAGAGCTCATTTTAGACCAAGTTCCCATGTGCACTCTGGAGATGGAGAATCATACATTTTATCAGGCAACCTGGAAACCTTTCAAACATATGTACTTTCTTCTTCTCATTCTACACAGCCAGAAGGGAATTTTAAAATTATATAGAATAAAAACTGTCAAGAAAAACTCTCAATTGGTCTGTTCCAGGAGGAATTGCTGGGTTAAAAAGGATTATTTTTACTCTGTTGAGTGATGGGATAAAAGAGACTGTCCTTAATGAAGTACCTGATGGATACTAAAGGGGATAGAACTAGTAATAGCTGGATGAAAACTTCCCAAATACAAGAGTGTGGTGTAAGCAACAAAAGAAGGGTGTATTAATGAAAAAATAAATGCAGCAATAGCTATCAGAATGAGAGAAAATAAATAAATAGGTCTGTTGCAGCTAGCTACAGGTTTATTCATGAGAATAATGCTTTTAAGTACTGAACCAAAAGCATATGTGCAATGCCTCTGAATATTAAATATTAAACATGCAGAACTTGTCCTAAGAGTGACAAGCATAGTAACAGAAAAGTGAAAGGAAGCAAATGAAATATAGGAAAATAATAGTAATGCATCAATCAGAATTGACAGCAGAACTTTCTTATTCTAAAATTATGTAGCAATTTAGTCACGGAAAGATGATGTCAATTCTAGAGACTTTCCACATGAGTCAGTAATCTCTAGCAAAAAACTCAAACAAACCAAAAAATAAAAAAACCCGCAAGCAAACTCTATTGTATTGTCACAACAGTCCCCACCTGAGTGAAAAGTTAATAAAGTGTCATGACAATTTTAAATGCATTTCTCCTTATAAATAATTTATATATTTTCAGCATATTTAGTATTTCCATCACTTAGGCCACATCTAGTAGAGTCTGTGCAAAAGCCTGTTATTATAATCCATGCTAGCTGAGATTATTTTCACTTGATGAAAACATTTTGTGTTACCACACAGATTTCCTCATCTTGTTAACTGGAGAAACAGGTAAATGCATGTGCATGTTTATTTCTCACTCACAGCCTTCATAAACAAAGTTTCTTTGTTCAACTGAATCTATGAAAAGCAAGTTCTTCAATTTTTTTTATTCCTGTCCAGTGCAAATATGACAAAATTTTAAAGACAGTTTGGCTACCCTACCTTATGGCCACACTCACAGTTACAAACCCAGTCCTCTGTGACATGGAAAAAGCCAGGAAAGTTGGTTTTTCACTCACACAATTTAGAAGAGCTGGTTTCTTCACTCCCATATGGAAGATGTCAGTCAGATAGCAGTAAGCCTGCCTTACCTCACTGCAATAAGAAAGGCTCGTCAGGACACAAGCAGCTTGCACAGCTTCTCTGCTGTTACACAGCACACAGAGAAGTGTGAAAGTTAGTAGGACAGCTAAAAAAGACTACTTCTAATCCACCTTTGCAATCCATCCTCTACTGTGTTCAAACGAGTCTATGATAAATTATTTACCACTGAAGTGACAGATGTAGTCTGTCACACAGCAGGTGCCAGCCACACGAGGTGGCTCAGAGATAAGCACACCCACCCTGACCTGGTCAGATGAAGCTCACACAGCAGCCCCCCACTGTGCTGCACATCAGGCTGGTGCTGAACAAGCCTTCCAGAGTGCATTCTCCAGTGAACTCAAAAGCCTGTGCTGTCAGGTCATGAAAGAGAGGTGGCAGTCCTGAAAGGTGTAATGAAAAACCAGAGCAAGCGCCTTTAACACTCAGCCCTCTGGAATGATCGGAAATTCAACTTTCAGCATGAAGAAGCAGAAATGCAGCTCATTTGCCATTATCCTTTACAAATGCAAAGCTTTCTAAAGAAATCTGTTGAAAGGATGGTCTATCAGAATTGGTTAAACATCACCTGCAGTGCAGTACTTTTCTTTCTCACCACAGGAATCTGTCATTCTTATGTCAGTCAGGTCAGCTGTGGTACTTCTCACAAAGGGCTCTTCATAGAGCCCATCATTTAAACCCGGACAACAGCAAGAAACTCTCACTAAGTTCATCGTTAAGTTCACCATAAAACACACTCCACTTCCTTGGAAACAAGAAGTTCCATGTGACATACTTTTGCCATTTCTACATTTGGCTGAAAGTCACTTCTCATGAAACGTGGTTGCTTAGTGTTGCTACATGATCCTTGGCAAAAAGCCTGTCAGAGAAAGTCCATCACCCCAAGACCATCTGTAATTAGTCAGTACAATGCCATGACAGGTTTAGTGCATGACATCGTGTGAAGGAGAAAAACTACACCATTTTTCACTTCCCTACCAATTGTCAATCAAGCCAGTGGCTCATCATAGGTATCAATAATACCCGGTGAGTAACATTCACCATCTCTAATGACAAAATCAAAGATAAATCTGAGTCAGGAGCTCTGGCTTTGCCTGGAGATAAGGTCTTGCTAATACTGACTAGGAGCACATCTCCTCTTCAAGGATGAACTCTCATTGACAGTCTGTCAAGATCTAGTTGTGTGTTCTGTTCGTAAAGGAAAAAATACAGTTTGAGACTGTCTTCAAAAGCTACAGATTTGTGGCCATGTGATGAGAACTACTCAAGATCAAGAGAATTTCTACATTAGGCCTGTCAGTATTGGCCAGCTGGTCTGGGGTTGTTTTTGAAGATCATCAGGAGCAAGCAGTTTAACACCCAGGACAGGAGAGAAAATGCTTTATTAAGATCATTGTAAGAGAGAAGATGGAGGCTTTTCTGACATTGATGCATTTATAATTGGAGTTACACTCATAAAATTATTTAACTCTGATTTTCCTTTTTTTCATATCTGAAAAATTAGGCTTCTATTTTTAAATTCCAGGAGGACAAATCTTTTTTTAATGGTATTTGGCAGTTTTTCACTACAGCACTTCACAGTGCTTTAGAAACATCAACCACATTTTAAAGGTACAGAATAGCAGCTAAATAAAATGATTGATGTATTTATAGTCATGGGCAGTTGGGAAGCAGGGGAAAATGGGCACATAACTGCAATTCTTTATTCTGTGGTGAAACAGAAGTCTCACCTTCATAAAAACCTCAGCAAGCAAGAAAAACAAACCAAAAGCTTTAGAAGCACAGTGGCAATAAAGCACGGTGTAAAAATACAGTTAATTTAGACATGTAGACACATTTTGAGACACTTCCTAGAACTGGTATTGCTTAACATTAACATTAACATCATTAATGACCCAAGTAACAGGAGAGAAAGCACCCCAGGAAGCCCTGGAGCATACTCAATTGCAGGGATTAATTTCCATGCTAGAGGGCTGTATTACCATTCAGATAGCCTATAGGAGCTGGGGATGTGGGCCAACAGGAACCTTGTGAAATCAAACAGTGGGAATGCAGAATAGACCAGAACAACCCCACGCACCAGTACTGACTGGAATCCAAACTGTGGTTTGTAGAAAAAGATCTGGGGGCCTGGTAAATATCAAGCTGAACATGAGCCATCAACATATGCTTGAAGAATAGGAGGCCAAGCACATCTTGGCCTGCATTAGGAAGACTACTGCTGGCAGGTCAAGGGATGTCATGTTTGCCCTCACTTCAACACTGGTGATGCTGCATCCACAGCCCTGTGCCCCTTTTTGGGCTTCCCAGTACAAGAAAGACCATGCTAATCTGGAATGAATGAGTCTCTATCTCCTCTATCTCATTCTTATTTCTGAAATAGACACTAGAAATTAAGACACTTGAAACAGCATGGAAAAATTCCTTCAATTCTTTCCCTCTACATAAAGAAAAAAATTACTGTGTCACGTAATGGAGTTCATAGTCTAAGGGTGAAAGCATAGAAGAAAATGTAATTTTAACCAATGGTCTCCAGAACCTTCCCTTTATGTCCTCTGCTGTGTCTCAAACTCAAGTTGCTATAGGAATGCTTTGACAAACCAATGACTGTCAACAACATTCTGCTTACAGACAGGATTAATCATTTCCTCCAGTAGCTCATTCCAGATACATCTCAGAGGCAGCAGCCTCCCACCATCGACATTTAATTAGGTCAGCTTGGGGCTGATTCTTTCATGAGAATCCACTGACGGAGGCAGGAGCAGTACATAGCCATGAACAAGCTGAGAACAAGGCCCAGGTTTAGAGAAATGGCTTCTGTGTGGTCAGCCCCACTGCATTCAGTTTATTGCCAGACAGCCTGACTCTGATCCAGATTAATCATTGTACATGTGCATGTGGTCATACACAGCAAGTATGAAGAGGCAGCAGCTGTCTGATGACCCTCTTTGGCAGATGGTATTAGACCTCACAGGCTGATGCATTACATTCCCATATTTTTTTTAATATATTGCTCCCATAGATGTTGGTGAAGCTTGTCAGGTGCCATTCAGTACAGACATACATTGAAATTCACAGGGTTAAAATTGCTTGTATATCTGTGACCTCTAAACAAGACTATGAAAGCTGCTTCTGGGCTGAACATAACTCACAGTCTCTTATCTACAAAATACTTTAATGCACATATATATACACATATTGCACAATGTAGAGTTCCTGTGTTTTCAAGAGCCGCTGCTGCAAAGCTAAATCAGCCAACTTCATCTAACACCATATTTGCACCCTCTATAATAAAAATTTCCTTGACACCATTGATAAAGCTGAAGCGATGGCATTTGGCGCGCATTAACATGGACACTCCTTTCTTCCACGATTAAACTTTTATAGCTAATTTCTATTGATGTATAAGGGTTATCCTTGCCGTTCATCCATACAGTGAAAACCTTACCCTGAATGGGACCTCGAGCTTTTGTTCCAACATCTTTAAAATAACCTTTTAGTGATTCAGCAAGGCAATGTAACTTTCTGGATTTATTTGATCTGTATCTTTGGAGCAAACAGTTAAGCTGCCTGTCTCAGAAAGAAAATAAAGCACTTGAACTCTTGCCTTGGTCCTATTTTAGAGTTCTGTTTGCATGTTTGTTTTAGCATCTTCTGGGAACATTCTGTCTCCTCGAGGGCTATTCTACCAACATAGAAACACAATTTGATTGAGGTTTTTTTCCATTGGCTTTGTCAACTTGATTTTGTCTTAAATATGCAAAAGTCAAGGATATAAATTACGCTTGGCATGATAAACATATATGGCCATAAGTAGAAAATCTCAGCAACTGTTATACTACCACTATATGTGAATACAGTATTTGGCTGTGAAATAGAATGTCAGCTAGAGATTTTTTTAGAAAAGCTGAAAGATGTCCAGTTTCTGCCTCACAAATCATTTTCTCCAAACCACCTGCATACCTGTGAGATGTAATAACTAAGTGCAAGATCACATTTTTATGGACTTCTCACTTCTGTGTGTTTGAGTGTTAATCATGCCTCATTGAACTTAATGGTATTTTGCCTTCTTAAATTACTGCTACAGGAAAGCAAAGGGAGCAGTTCTTTGGGTTTTGATAATCTGATCAGTAGGCTGAGAGTCAATTTAAAGCAAGTTCAGTGAGCCATAGCATTACAGTCATACCAGAGTGCTTTATAGCATGAAAAAAAATTGTCTTTATTGACTATATGAGCACAGCAAATGTCTGCCAGAACTAGAATCATTGTTCTGCATACATTAACATATTTGTCACATTGCAGAATAATATAAAACCTCAGTGAAGAGTGAGTCAGTTGTACAAACACATGAAAGAAATCAATTCATTACCAAAGGCTTAAACTTCAGTGAAGAGGCTGCTTGTGACAACCAAAATGGGATGGAAGTACAATAGGATTGACTGAAGAATGGGGCAAGCTACAAAATAAATAATTTTGGACCAGTGTAGCATGTTTACATTGGATGTTCTCAGCTGCCATCCTCGGGGTAATCTCAGTCATAGCCAGTCTGTCAATACGAGACGTTTGCTTTGCAGCTCTGCCAGCCTTGGAGGCTGATCTTCTGCACCAGCCCAGAATGTCAATACTGCACTCACATCACTGCACCAGAAATTAGGGAGTTTTAACCACTTGTTTTTTCCATTGATGAATAGCACTTACTAATGCTAATTCTGGAGTAATAAAAAGAAATTTAAAAGGACAAAATAGTTAATAGAAATATAGAATCACAGAATATCCTGAATTGGATGGGACTCATAGGGATTATCAAAGTCCAGCTCTTGGCCCTGCACAGGACCTCCACAAGAATCACACCATGTGCCTGAGAGCATTGTCCAAACACTTCTTGAACTCTGCCAGGCTTGGTGCTGTGACCACTTCCCTGGGGAGCCTGTTCCAGTGCCCAACCACCCTCTGGGAGAAGAACCTTTTCCTGATATCCAACCTAAACCTCCCCTGACACAACTTCAGGCCATTCCCTTGGGTCCTGTCACTGGTCACTCTGGAGAAGAGATCAGTGTCTGCCCCTCCTCTTCCCAATATGATGAGGATTTTGAAAACTGCAATTCAGTCTCCTCCAGGCTGAACAGATCAAGTGGCCTCAGCTGCTCCTCATACAGCTTCTCCTCAGTTTAGCCATTTCCTTTCTACTGTGGTGTAGGAACTGGCTGAAGCACGCTCATCATAAAATGTCTTCCTTTGGGTGACAAAGAATACTCAAGTGTGAGGTAATGGTAAATTAGAATGGGACAGAAAGCTGTAGTATTTCACAGGTGACAAATGGCCTTGGAGACAAAGCCCAGCTGGCTCTCAGCTGGTGATCCTCTGGCTCACACAACATCACAAACCTGATCAGTATGACATACCAAGAACCAAATGACAGCTATCCATGCAGGGGGTGGCAGTAACAATGTGTACCCATGGAAAAAGCAAGTCAGAGTGGCAGCTGCCATTACAAGTTTTGGGGAAGAAGAGGAAAGGGAGGTTTGAAACATAAACAGCTCTTTTAAACAATCATCAAGATCTAAATGTAGTAAAAATATGTAAAGTAGAAGTAGCAAGAAATGAGCACACCAGAACACAATGCATCTTAGGCCTGTATGAACAACAACAATAACAATAAAAACTACACCCCAAACAATAAAAACCTATTTAGTAAATACATTTGTGTTAAGACATTTTATTTTAGAAATAAATGTCCTAGACATAGGGGAAATTCTGTGGTAAGAAATCTGTTGATAAAATAACATCACAAGGGATTTAGATCCAGCACATGAGCTTCGATTTGGCTTACCAGCAAACAGGCTTGTATTCCCTCCTGTTTTACCAGATAAGATAACCTGAGTGAAAGACTCATGCTTGTTCACCTATTTACTGTCTTGGTGAAAACAAGCCAGTCACACTTCTCTTACCTTTGTAGATCTGAAGACTGAAGCAGATGACAAAAACAGCAGTTCTCCATTCCTTTCTTCTCACAGTTTTTTCCTGGCAGAGCATCTAATTAAGTTTTGCTTGGCTGCAGTTTATGTGGTATTGAGTAAACAAATCCATGTATTTACTAAAGCAAAAGAAAATTCCCATTGTCTGGCTGGATCCTACTGCTTAAACCACAGCCTGGAGCCATTGCTATATCCCATGTAAAACTGCAGAGAAATAAACATCTGAGGCCTGGTGGATGGTGGAACTAACACTGAGAAGTATCTATACTTAGCCAAGAAAACACAATATACTGGAAAAGTGGATGAGAAAAATGGATTCTTGTTGGACCTGAGTACTCACTAAAGGGAAGTCGACTACATTATCACCAAAATAAGTTAATGGTTAATGGTTAATCCTGTGTTTGCTAGGACGGTTAAGTCTAGTGTCTCTCTCATTAAACCAATAGCCCAAATGTCTTGAAAAAAAGCAGAAAAGCTCTAAAGCAGGCAACAGAGCACGCTCTAGCTGAAAGCTGTTAGTTTATTGCTAATACAGTGGAAAAGGCCTTTTCTAGACCCAATACAACCCACAATTTGGTATCTAGAAATCTGGCATTATCATCAAGAAGAAGAAAGATTAAGTAAAGAAAAAAACTTGTTGCAATGCAATGGTATATTTATCTTAAAATCTGAGGTCTATGTTTTTTCCCTTCAAAGTCTCATGTAATTAGGTCTTTTCCAGCATGCAGAGAAACAACAAAAAAATAAACAAAATATCAGATAATTGTTACAAAAAGGAAATAATAACAATTGAAAAATGGTGACTATCATCTGAAAATTGTAAAGTACGTTAAATACAATCAAGGAGAAAATGTGTAAGGCAAGAATAACCAAACTTCAGGCAAGACTCACAGAAGCAATTGATGTTCAGTTCACATTAAAATAAATGAAAACCATTTTAAAGCCACTTAATCAAAGAATCATACCTTTTAACCTACAATGACATTTCTCCTAATTTAATAAAGCAGTTCTATTGTAAAGTTCCTAATAAAAGATGCAACAAAATGCTATAATAAAAATATATTTCAAATACCCCTGAAATAAAATGAAAAATAATTCTTCATATCCTTTTCTATATGAGAACATTTGTTCCTATGAGCAAGTGTTTCCAAGTTTCGTAACTCGATTCTAATTCTGGAGTGGGGACAATATCATTACAACCCTTTTCCAAACACTATTAGTTTGGGAAAAAAATGAGGCTTTTGCTGTCACCACTTTACTAGGGAGAGGTCTAAGTAGAACATAAAATCTGATTTCAGTCAAACAAGATATTCTCTACCTTATTCAGCCCTACAGAACAAATGCACACCCTTCCAGAATATATGGGCTTCCTAAAACATTCAGACAAATTGAAGAGCAATACAGCTCAATTATACCAAATGCAACAGACTACACTGGATATTTTCATCCTAAAGCCTTGACAGCTCTGATTACCAACAAAAGTTCTCTGTCCCTCCTCCTCCATCTTCCTCCAGTCTCAGCTGAATTGCTCCCAGGTGTTCTTAAGCTTCCTGTATCTTTCCATAGCTAACCATCCCTCATTCTTTCTGCATCTTCTTGCAATGCTCTCCAAGCCATGTAGAACCCGGCTTCCAAATGGGTGTTAAGAATATTCAGAGTTAGCTGAATCCAACACATGTGAAGCATTCAGTTGCCAAACTGGGTTTCTCTTTTAAATGGGCTGTGCAACAAGAAATCACATTTTGGAAGCTGGTTTGTGAAGGTGCATTGCTTTTCAAGTTCAGTGCTGTGAGTGACTGTGTGCCTAATAACTGTGTCTGATTAGGGAGTTCTACTTCCCCACACTTCAGCTTTTCTCAATAAATTTACTAGGACTCCAGGCAGGTTTGTGTACACACACAAGTAATTTTAAAAGAGGATGAAAGTTTTTGGGTGAAGGAGTGAACTGCAGCCAGCTCTGACAGCAGAGGTTTCAAAATGCCTTTTCCCTCACTGATCTTCCTGTAATTTGCCAAGGAACTTAAAAAAATATAAATCTATGAAGTATGGTCAATGTCATAGAGTCCAAAATTTTAAGACCTCAATCGTGAGGTTAAAAAGAGTTAAAAACAACAGGAATAACTAAAATATCTTTTTGTTACTACTGCAGCTTTTGTTGCTATTCAGCTTTCAGTCTCCAGTAGTTTGATTCCAGTTGGGAGGACACTTGTCTATAGCACAGAGAAACTGAAATGTGTCTTATCTTCTGTAAAATAGCTGATATTCTCACTGAATCAATAAAAAATTGTTTATTAAGGAAAAAATATACACCACAATCTAGGTAGGGAAATAGAAAATTGTGGCAGTGCTGCTTGCCATTTCTCTCCTCCCTCCCAGAAGGGCATGGAAACACTGAAGGTTTAGTTGACAGTGAAAAGACAAAAGGAAAGGATCAACTTCTGCAAAGAACTGCTCCTTTTTAATTCCTCTTCAAGTTACACTTGTGAGAGCAAAAATGGCCCAAAGACTTGATTTGGTACCAAAGTACAACCTTTTGGTACTTATGTTTTTTGCTGTCCTCTAAGTATCAAGGCAACTTCCCTTGAGTTGTAGGAGGCTTTGAGCTGGTTTGTCTGGGCTCACAAATGAACAGCTATTATTAGGGTGGTAGCTTCAGTGGTCACCCGCCAGCCTCACAACCACCTGTCTTTGGAGTGCCAAGAGCAATCCAATATCCAGGCTGGGTGGCCTCATTAAAAGCATCCTGGGATTCCTCTCCCTGTTTGTGTGCTGACTACCTGTGCCAGCGTCAGGTATTGTGTTTAATCCTCAGAACTAATGAGGTCTATCTCCAGATCCAAGGCAGGCTCATCATTCTCAGTCTACCTCAACTGACAAATCTCCCAGGGACATAGCATGCTGGAATAACTAACAAAGGTGCTAAACATTACTATAGCAACTGGGGAAAAACAGAGGCTCAGAATATAACTCAGCTATATTTTCTACTTTGTTTATCATTCATATTCAATCTTTACACAACTATAAAGCATTCCTTTAGAATTATAAACCTTTATATTTATTACAAATAAAGTAAACTAGTGTTACTCAGCATGATTGCATTTGCTTCCCTGGAGATTCACCTTGCACATTCATTGACAGGCTAGCTCTCTTTCTGTGTCAACAGAGAAAATTAAATCTTTCTGGCCTGAAGTGAACTGAAGAGTAGGAAGCAGCATGACAGAATGTATAATGAAAACATTCTTTGAATGTAAATCATATAGCTTCTTTTTTTTTTAATGACGTGTTTTATAGTTTTTAACTGTAACTCTCATCACATTGTGAGAGGAATGAGGGAGATCTGAATGCCGATTTTTTTCTGGTTTTCCAGATTTAGTATTTCCCTGGTAGGTGTTTGCAGAAGCACAGGATATGGAGTTTTACTTGACTGCATAACAATTTTTATATGTTAAAGTCACAGTAATTTTTCTTCTTTCTTTCTTTTATCCATTTAAATGTACAATGTTCCATGAAGAGAATTTAGTCAAAGAGTGTGCTAAAGGGTACTCCAATACCAGGATTCCAAAACTGCCTGGGACTAGGGTCTAGACTCTGGATTTCCCCTTTATGTGACAAAGATTATGCCAAAAAAATAGCACTGTCTATCTGAAGAAAAACATCTCCCTTTTCTCCATTATTACTGTGTGGGTTTCAGGACTGGATTCCACTCACTGTTCTGGCAATTCCCTCTAGCTTCATAACACTCTGCTAAACTTCGTCATAAAAAAGCCAGAAAGAAGATTCATTTGCTTTCTAGCAATATGAGCTACATCCTTGTTTTTGTTCTGTTGGCCTTCAGATCTCAGGAGAAGATGGTGATGCAAGTTCCATATGTGTACTCTGCAATGACTTCTTCTTGTGTAAAAAAAAACCCTTCTAAGGTTGCTGTTATTAACTCTTTATATAGATTATATTTCATGGAGGTGGGTGTGTTTCTCTCAGATGGCCTTTGATGAAATAATTCCCCTTTTTAATCATGCATTTCATCTGAGTTTTCAGATAGTTCTAATAATTTTTGGACAGCTCAGATTAGGTGCATATTCTAAAGAGATTTTGAAAATTTATCTTCAACTTTAATAATCTTGTAATCTCATATTTGGAGTAATCAGCATTTGCTCCACTGCACAGATTTTTTTTTCACTTCTGTTTAAAGTGGTCCTTTTAATATTAATCCTAATAATGTGTTACCCCAGTTAATAGTTCTCATATTTGAGTGATTCGTTGAGTCAAACACAATCAAGGCTTCGATTTGCATAAATTTTGATTATTTTTAATTAATGGCTGGCAAGATATGACTAATTTATTTAATAAAAACAATGTTATAATTAATATTCATTGGGTAAAGTATAAATCTATAAATCTGGAAAAAGGACATTATGGGTTCAGGAAAATTTTGAAAAATCCCTCAGAAACTGGAAATGGGTCATAAAAACTAATATACCTTGACTATTTGTAAAAAAAAAATTCTCTTCTATAGGCCTATGTGCGGTACATGTTAGGTAAAACTGATTCATATAGTACTAAGGATAACTGTGGTATTAGAAGAACTCTGAGCTTGCCTTCATAACCAAGTAGTTGCTGCATCATCTGCATTTTTGAGAGTAGATTTACATTTTAAATCATTGAAAACATTCATTGTTTATAAGTAAATACAGTGTAATAAGCAAGAGAGAAAATTTATGAGCAAACATGATAGTAATTGCTGAAGCAATAACACAAGAAAATGCTACAGGAACAGAGAGACAGAAGAGGCCTGGAAACATCAATCTGTATTGTGTCTCTTACCCCTGTCCTGCTTCTCACCCCAGCTCAGCCACATGCTCTGGGAAACACATATCAGTTAATATGACTCATCTGTAGCAGGGTCCGTGTGGATAGGCCAACCTGCTATGAGCATGGCTCATTAGCCAGGAGGTTGCTGTGAAAGAGGAATACAGTGACTGAGCTGTGCCTTCCTCAGAGGAGCCATAAATTTCTCCTTTATCCTGATATTTGTTTCCATTAGACTAGTAGGAAAACATCTTTGAGTACTCTACCGTTTTTCAAAGCTGGTTAAAACTATCCAACATCAAAAATAATGAGGGGAAGGGACTTGGCAAATGGATCAATGTGAAAATTATGTAACAGTCTTTTTTTTTTTTTTTTAAGGAATTAAGGTCTAAAAGGATTATAAATTGACGCATTCATGCTCTGTTTTATTATTATTGGTTTTATACTCATCTCAAATGCAGAAAGATGAAATGTTGATTAATCTCTAAGGTAAACAAGTTTTTCACTGCTCATAACTTGAGCCCTGACTTGCAGTGAGCGCTGAGCCCCACAGGACTCAGTGGGGTTGAAACATCTTGGATAGAAATGTGGAGCTGCCTATCCAGGTTGTTTTAATGACCATATTTACTCAGCCAACATTTCTTTGGTAGTTCAGCACCTCATAAACTCCAAGCTATTTATTTTTATCCCTGTGAAGTACAGAGGCTCCTAGTTTACACATGATACTCACTAAAGTTACCTCCACCAAGGGAGATGACTGAAAAACCATTTAGCACTGTTGCAGTAAATTTTCAGATGCCAGGTGCTTAAAGAGATTCTTCATCAGGTCCTCGATTTCTTTGTTCTGCAAAGCTCAGCAATTTAAGTGCCCATACTGGTGCAGACAGTGGGCATTTAAATGTGTTAGGGTACCCCACCTTGTCTCCAGATGCCACTCCAGGAAGACACACACCTCCAAACCTACCATGCCGTATCTGTCTGCTCCACATTCATGACTTGGTAACCAAGGGCATCTCCACTGGGTCTTGGCACCTGCATTTACGTATCTAAGTCCCACCACATAGGGGGGACTTCACAATAACCAGGACTCTCTGCATAGATGAAACATCTTTTAAAAAAATTAAGCCCAGAATAGGCAGGAGAATTAGAAAAAGTACTGAAGGACTTCAAATTCGTGAATTTTTTTTAGGGTTTGGGCATTAATTCACCTAGCGCTCACTAGGAAGCTACTGCCCACACTGAGAGATGTAGACATGAAGAATTTTTTAAGACTTTGCTGTCACTGACAGGCTAAGAAAGATCTGTATACTTGAGCCAAAATGATTTGATTTGTCATAAAGAATGTCTGGAGGAAAGAAAGAAATTGGACCTCTCCCATCACCTAAAGCGCTGGCCCATCCAACCTTATAACACATTAGCCTGAAAAACAGTATCGAAACAATACCAACCTGATCCCTATTTGTTTGATTCTTTATCTTGATTTTATATTTTCTGTCTTGTAAATGATTCTCAGAGAAGTCTAACATGGTATTAAAGAGGTTTAAAGAGAACAAAAGGGATACAGACTTTCTGGGAAGTGAAAGGCAAAGCTTGAAAAGAAGATTGGAGGAGGTTAAATAGGAGTCATTTGTGCAGTTGGGAAGTACCACTCAAGAAAGGTCCTACGTCTTTTAGTTCTAGTACCAGAACTGATGAGTGTTAAATGCACTGGCACTGCAGAATGATTGATAAAAGAATTGAAAAGCAAAATGAATGGCAGTCCTTACTTTCCCTAATTAAAACAGTTTAGTTACAGCAATTTACTGTCACGATTAATGCAGCAGCAGCCAGGCAGATGTGAGCTATTAAATAGTTCTGCTTTTGCCAAAAGGAATTAATTCAGTACAATTGGATTTTATGAAATCTTCATTTCATCTAAACATCTGCATCTAAATCTTCACAACTTTATGGCATTTTTCACATTCTCTTTTCGAAATGTTTTATTACCAGAGCATATTCTGTGCTTTAAGGTATTTACAAATATGCATTCCTTTATCTGTGTCCTCTATTGAGAACACGGATACACTGTAAAGCTTTGTCTAGATGGCAGCAGCAATTATTTCAGTCTCACCAAGAACAGGAAGAATCAAGAAAGCTGTGGTTTAAATGGCACTGGACCTCCATCTAGTGAGAAGAAGAATAGTGCCTGTTCCTATGTTAAAAAAGGTTTTTGTAAGAGGAATTGTGCTTAGCTGTCAGAAGTGGTGTGGATATATTTACATAAAATTCAAAGGAAAATGTTATATTTTATGTGAAAAACCTCACAAAATTCTTAATTTCAGTTTAAATGTCAGTGATTTCTCACAAATCTTAGTGAAGGAAGCAGATATTGATAAAAACCGGCTGTAGTCAGACACATGTGAGAGCTGATCTTGTATTGCAATGTCATGCTCCACTGTCCATCCAGTTTAAAGACTGAAAAGGCCTCTTAACCCCCTCTTCTGAGGTGGGGAGGTGTTACCACCCCATTGCACAGATATGGGTGAAACACTCCAACCTGGAGTGTTTGGATTTTAAAGGTGCTGGATTTTAAAGGTTTGAAGATGTAGAGATAGGCACCTACTGAGCTTTTCAGATATGCCTAAGTCTGTATGTTTAAATCAAGGTGTTAAGTGCCTGACTCCTCCTAAGCATCGTGGCAGATGGCTGTGTGCACATATTGCCACATAAATGCCTGTAATACTTGTCCTGAGGTGCCAGACTGATGCCCTGCTCTTCTTCCCATCTGGAGGGGAACAGAACTGCAGAGTTAGTATCTGCTCACTGATGCACCTGCAATAATGACAGTCCAATATTCCCCAGAGGGTTGCATCAAGGAAATCTTCCAAGCATGCCTCATGACATAACTGTAAAAATTTCTTCTTTTGATTCCATAGCCTGGACCTCACTTCAGTTTAAAAATTTTGGACATCATCATAAAATCTAAGGCAAGACACAAGCCCATGTTCAAAGCAATGCTCAGTTCTTGTTTCAAACGTGATACCATTACACAAACAGGAGCTCGATAAAGCCAAAGTAAACCCCAGGTAAGGTCTATAAAGAGAAAAACCACAATTTCCACCAAAAAAAAAAAGGCATATATCATTTCACAATGTTCATGACTTGAAAATTATAGATCACTGAGATATGTATATCTCGACTGAAACTCTCTAAATAAAAGATAAAGACACCAGGCATTCAATTAATTACATCTAGGCAGCTACCAAGGCAGCTTAAAATACCCTTTAATGTGTTGAGCTGTTAAATTGCAGGATCTGTATTTGGCACACAAATCTAAGTATCCAGCTTAGCCCACGTGGATGCCTGTTGCAAAATCCTGTCTAATAACTACGTCCCTTCTTTTCTGTGCTAGCATATGAGAGTCTGACAGATTAAACATTGGATCTATGTACTAAGATACTCCAGACTGTGTTTAGGAGGACTGGGAAATTAATTTTCCTTTTTTTGTGGCATTACCTCAGGGTGCCAAAGGAGTATTGGTGTTCTATTAAACCTGTCTTATAACCTTACCACAGAATAAATGTATCTGTCCAAAGATAATGTACATCAGCTATTTCAGTCCATATCTTAAACCATGTAAAGAAGATTGGTTTAAACAGTAAAGAAGACCAGGTCTGGGGGGATACCCAAGAATGCTAGAGGAGTTGACAAAAATTCATACAGACTGGAATGGTTTCTCTATAGCTGTAATTACAAACATACCATGATGAACTCTCATAAGTTACAATTGCTAATCAGGGAAATCTATCAATCATTTGAGATACGTTCCTCAAACAACACAACATGTGAAAAACAGAAGATGGGGAACTATTGCAGAAATAATTGAGAAGAAAAGAAAGAAAATCTAGTAAATTTCTCCTGAACACTGCATGTAGTTTTTGTCACTTCATCTTGAAGACAACAGGCAAGGGTAGAGGAAAGGATGACAGAAATGATGGAAGATAGGGAATAGTTTCCTAAGAGCTTTGGAATAGATTCCTGACAAGGAAATACTGACTAAATTAGGATAATTTGGTTGAAAGTACACAACTGAGGAAGGATACAAATGACTGCCCAAAACAGTGCCAATAGAAAGGGGAAACACCAATTAAGATCATGAAAGCTTGGCCCCGCCTTTGCTCCCTGCTTTTCTTGAGCCATTTCTGTGTTGGAGGAAAGCCTTCCTGTGTCCTCGGGGGTCACAGGTGCCTGGGCAAGGCACTGAGTGGGTTCTTCTTATGAGTACCTTAAACAACAGCCAGTTCCTTTGAACTGGCTGAACCTCTAACAGGAGGAACATTGAACAAAACCAAGGTGCCAGGCTGTGTACCAGTGGGCAAGGCTTTACTGGGGCTTGGCCAGGCTCACCACATCCCCAAACAATAGCTGGCTTTCCTCTGCTGTGCTCTCACCCTAATGCCACCTGGCTTTCGACTGTGCTCATTTTATAAGCCCTGAAAGTGCTTTTCCAGGGCAATGGTATTTGTTCTGCCTCACCCTCATCTTCCTGATGTAGAAATAAAGTCCTTGTGCAATTCATTAGCTCCTGGTTAGTATCATTTTCCATTTTGAAGACCAGTATTACAATAAAAGTATGTAAAATCTTAATTTTGGCACAAAACAAGGTGGCATCTTTCTTTCTGACTTCCTAAGGTTTCCTTGCTTATCTTGGGACTTCAAGAGCTTTTGCAACCCTGTTGAAGTTCAGGAGGAAAACACAAACACACAGGATAAATAGAGCAGTTTCAACCAGCTTTATTCAATTCCTATAGGTGTTAAAATTTCAAGAATTTATAAAACATATAAGAGAAGTTTATATAATTTCCTTATGTACCATAAAAATATATATGTATGTATATGTCATTAAAATTGAATGAACTAAATAGATTAAGAGCTATTTAATGAATATTAAGCTTTGCTGCATGCAAACTGAACATAGGAATGCATAAATAAATGTCAGATGCATCATTAATGACATGGCATTTTTTCTTCCTCTCTCTTAACTCCCTGAATTATATGAAGCCCACATAAGCCTGAAGAAACTTCCTATATCATTGTCAGCCACAGACTTGACACCTCACTCAGAATAAAAATATCAAAGCAGTGTGCTTATTTTAGTTGAAAAGATTCTCTCTATTAGCAGGAGATTTGTGCTACCAGATGCCATTTATACTTTCCCTCCTTCCCTATTCTAATTTAAAACATTACTTTACAAGGCTGCACAGAGGTAATGGATTGAGAGCAGCTTATTAACTGGCATAACACAAAAGAAATCCAAGACTGGAAATGAAACAGAAATGTTGCAAAAATACAAAAATTGTGTACATGAAACCACTGATTTCCTGAGGCTCATTGCACCTTGCTGTCATTCCCTTTTAAGTGCTTTACCACTCCTACTATCACATAAGAATATTCCTGTACACTTAGAAGAAAAATGTGCTAAATTCTAAGGGCTTTATGTAAAAAAAAATCCATCCAAACTTCCTCTTGAATCTCAAAAGCCTATGACTATAAAGAATCACTTCTCCTGGATAAGGTATCTGACACATGGTCATAACATTACAAGATCCTGCAGCCACATGTACAATTATATTCTGCCTTCCTCTAGGTATGTTTGGTACTCAAAGTTACCTCATTGCTTTGTTATCTTGTGAGGAAGTAAGGAAGGATTGTACATTCATACACACACATAAATCCTCACACAGAAACTTATCATTAGTGTATATATATCCTAGTTATTCTCTGGTGATTGCCCATTTCTAGTCCAGCTGTCATACTTCATTACTTCTTAAATTCAAAATAGAGTAAATTATTATTCCTTTGTTCTGGTCTGAATATTTGTTTATTTGTTTGTATTTATTCTATATGAATGTATTATACCACTCTGCAGTTATAATTTACTTTTTAAATTTAAATTCCCCAAAATATTAGGCATCTGTGGATTTACTTAGGAGATAAAAATGGAGAGGGGATGCTCTGAATATGCTGTTACTTTGTTCCCAGCACATGCAGTAATTTTTTGTCATTTTAATTTCTTGTGTTTTTGAATTCCTCACTACATTTCCTTTTGTCCAGTTCAGAAAAGCCACTCTTACATACAGCAGGCTCAGGTGTGGATTCTTCACAACTATTTTTAGGATGTGCTTGCACTAAGATTTATACCATTCTCTGGAGGCGTCTGTCTCTCTACACTGATTAAATTGGCAGGCTGTGTGATTAAGCTTCTAATTTGGGCTTCTCGATGCTGGGTTTAGGCACAGGCTGTTCTCAAGGGTCCTGGCCACATCACCTGCATATCTGGCATCATTAAGAAAAGCACTTCCTTTCTTACAAAAAATCTTCACTGCACAGTCAGACAGCGGCAATTTATTAAGTCCTTGGCCATGGGAACAGCAAAATTCAGCAAGGCCTGCCCTTCATGAGAAGATTTTGGCCACTTCAAATGGATATCTCAAGCCAGCTGCCTGTGATGTTCTAAGTCCCAGATCAGCATCTCAACACACAAGTTGAGTTCAGCTGATGAAGTCTGCATATGTGAGGAGTGAACATGTAAAAGCCCACCATGCAATGCAAGGCTCCCGTTCAGGCATTATGAGTCAAGAGGATGCTACTGTCAGTACTGCCAGGAGCTAGTCTCTGTTTCTGTTCCCTCTTTTTATCCTAGATCTTGATGAAAGAGCCATCCATCATTTTTCTCATTTTTATTCTTCATAATTGAAATATGTAATGTATTTTCATCCTGAATTTCTTAGATGATTGTCAAATATTGCAGAACTTTATAATTCAGATAGGAATGGAGAATTTTAAGTAATTTCCTGTATCAAACATGAAAACAAAAACATTTCTGACCCCTTGATTCTTAATCATCCATTGATAGAATCACCTAATTTTTTAGGTTTGAAAAAACCTCTTAGATTATCGAATCTAACATTAACCCAGCACTGCCATATCCACCAGTAAACAATGTCCCGAAGTGCCACATCCATAGTCTTTTAAATATCTCCAGGGTTGGTGACTCAACCATTTATCTGCACAGCCCATTGCAGTGCATGACAACCCCCTTTTGTGAAGAAATTTTGCAGCTTGGTGTCACTTGCAACATGCTGAGGGACACTATCCATGTCACCAACAAGGATAAACAGTGCCGGTTCCAACACTGACCCCTGAGGAACACCACTTGTCACTGCTGTCCCCTTGGACATCAAGCTGTGTACCACAAACAACTCTTTGAGTTTGACTACCCAGCAATTTCTTATCCATCGAGTGGTTCACCCATTGAATCCATGTTTCTCCAGTTTAGAGACAAGGATGTCAGGCAGGACAGTGCCAAATGCTTTGCACACTTCCAAGGAGATGATGTCAATTGCTCTGACATCACTCATCGATGATGTAACCCTGACGCAAAAGGACACCAAACTTGTCCTTAGTGAAGCAATATTGGCTGTCACAAATTACCTCCTTATTTTCCATGAGCCTTAGCGTATTTTCCAGGAGGATCTGCTCCATGATTGTGCCAGGCACAGACATGAGACGGGCCTGTAGTTTCCCAGGGGTTTTTTTCCCCCTTTCAAAAATGGGGCTTTTGTTTCCCATGCGCCAGTCACTGGACTGCCACAGCTTCTCAAATATGATGGATACTGTATTATCCCCTTCATCTGCTAGTTCCCACAGGACCTGTTGGGTGCATCTCATCAGTCCCATGGACCTCTGCACCTCCAGATTCCTTAGATGATCTCAGATCTGATCTTCTCCTACAACAGGCAGTTCTTCATTCTCACAGTCCCTGACTTTGCCCTCTGCAACTCAGGTGATGTGGCTGGAGCACTTCTTGGTGAAGACTGAGACAAAAATATTGTTGAGTACCTCAGCCTTCTCTATGTCCTGGGTAACCAGTTCTCCTTTTTCATTACACAGAGGGCTCAACTTTTCCCTAGCCTTCCTTTTATCACTGACATACCTATAGAAACTTTTCTGCTTGCCCTTGACGGCCCTGGCCAGAATTAATTCTATTACAGTTTCGGCTTTCCTGACCTGATCCCTGTCTGCTCAGACAATTTCTCTATATTCCTCCCAAGCTGCCTGTCCTTGCTTCCATCCCCTGTGGGCTTCTTTTTAGTGTTTGAGTTTGTCCAGAAGCTCCTTGTTTTTCTCTTTGGGATGCATCTTTGGGATGCATCAATCCTGAGCTTGGTGGAGGTGACCATTGAATATTGACCAGCTTTCTTGGGCCCTCCTTCTTCCAGGGCTTTGTCCCATACTCTACCAAGCAGATCCCTGAAGAGGCCAAAGTATGCTCATATTATAAGTGAAAATGAGACCACTATATGCTTATCCTCTTTTATTTTTAGACGTATGAATCCAGGAGATAAGATGTCATTTGGAGAGAAAGGCAACGTTTTTCTTCCAAGTGGTTCTCTTTAAATGTATCTTTGTTTGGTGTGTGGGCTGGGGTTGTGCTGTAACTATTACACAGTAAGAAATGAGCAAGGAAAGTTCATGAAATGAGCAGAGAAAATAAACATCAGTCAGATCAGCTTGATCTATTTCAATTTTGTATTAGAGGTCCACAGAAATGAGGGCCTCAGGAAAGTAAATATGTGGATTTCTCTGACAGAGAGAACAGTTGCAAACTGTAACAAACGTAATAAGGAAAAAAAATGCATCACATGGTGAATTTGAATGAATCACACACAATTGTACATAGACAGTGTGTTCATAGCCAGGAAAGGCTTTTTTCTTAATATAGCCCCTTGCTGACTCCTTTAAACACTATTATTATTTCTGCAACTCAAAGGTACAGAAAACTAGCACAAACTGAATATGGCTATAACATTCTCCTCCCCCATCAAAGTTTAAAGTTATCTAAATTTGAATAGTCTTTAGATTTACATTATGTTAGATTACAGCATATTTCGGAAACTAAAGCCTTAGGATAAAACCAATGGCTGTGAAGGCTAAAAAAGCCTTAAAATAATAAACCCAGCTCCTGCTGGAACACAGATTCAGCACTGCAACAGTGAGAAAGCAAATCAAATAATCAGTTTGTATTGCCAGAAGATCAGGGCTCCCCAGCAGCTGCCTTTTTAGTTTCTTAATGGACACCAACAGATGGAAAAAAGCTGAAGAGAGCAGGCTTGTTTTCTCTGCCTGCTGAATTATTTCCTTCTTATGCCTTTTTGTCTATCTATAGCTTACAGCTCTATTTACCCAAAAATGATTAGAGCTTTCTGTGAAACAGAAACTTGGAGAAACAACAGAAGGTCAGGTATATTCTTGCTGATACAGCCACCTGTTGTCTTGCCACATACTCCATTTATTAACTACTGACTTGCTCAACCTTCCTCCCCGAGCCCAGTGATGTCAAATGGGTCCTCGATTTCTTCTTTTCACTTTTGATGTAGCAAGGTAACAAAATGACAAAAATTGTCTGCCCAATTTTGTAACCTTTCTCTAGTGACATTTGTCCTGCTTTACCAAAAATTGTCATGGTCTTACCTCCTGACACCCACTCAACCATACAAGGGAGGTGATGGTGCCATGGGTTTCCAGACATGAGAAATAATTTTGAGTCAAGTGCACAGCCAGAAAAGCATGAGAGGGGAGCAAGGCAGATTATTCATATTGAAGAAGGTTCACAATAGCAAATCAAGTAAGCTCCTGGCTTGTTTTCCAAAGCAACTTGGCTCTGCTAGAGATTAATTTTCTCTGCAGGACTTTTGGCCATGTTGTTATAGCCTGCTGAGACACTCTGGACTGCCAAAATCCACACTAGTAAGGATCTCCAACATACTGTCATTTCTAGGTCAAGCTGGTTCTGAGATAAGATTTTTATAGAATATATCACAAGGCATTTCAAAAAATGAAACACCTACATTTTTTTATCAGTCCTTCTCTGCAAAATAGGCATTGTCCAATTATGTTGAAACTTTCCCAGAAAAAATGTACCTCTGGCTACAGCTCCACTCTACCTGCAATTTTAGATGGAAAATACTTTTAAAAAAGAACAACAAGAAAAGAGGTAATCATTTGCTGATTGGATGAAAATGAAGCAGCCAGAATTAGACTTATAACAGAAGGTAATTCCCATTTTATCTTTTGTTTTCTGTACAGCATCTGTAATTTCACCTGTTCTCATTTTGCAGGAGGACAAGGAGCAGAAAAACATGTAAATGACAGGGCTGGAGATAAGTTGAAGGAAGCCATGGGCATATGTCTCCGACTTTCAGGAGCACCCAGGGGGAATGCATATAACTGCTTTGGTGGCCTTTTGTCACAATCACTGTCTCCTGCTCCTCTGAGAAGCTAAATGAACTGAGGCACATATTCAAGAGATTTTCCCAATTGCTTCCAAAATTAATTGACTAATCCTTCAGACAAGTCATCTCTCTATCAGACTTCTTCCATGAAGAAGCAATGTTAGTTTTTATTTCCAATCACAAAGGTGTTAGTTCGGTGTTTCTAAATGGTTTTGGGAAGATACAGTCTTTAAGCTGCCAATGTTCCTTTATTACTGAGATTCTTTGGTTTCTAATGAAACCAGTTAGGAACTGGTTTCATTAGAAACCAAAGTCTGCTTGGACTGAAAGAGCACCTGGGCAAGCACCATTTGTTTGCAGTAAACCTTGTTAAAAATACTTGCACTGGGAAGTATTAGGCTGCTTTAGTCAGCATCAGAATTTTATTTCAGAAATTCTGTTACATGATCTGTCAGATTATATTCACTGTTTGAGGTTTTTTAGGAAGAAACACTCAAATTAGACTTGGAAATATTGCAAAGCAATGAGATACGCTAGAGAGAAACCCAGAAAGAAAGAAAGACCCCACTGAAAAGAGAATGAGAAGGGGTCAGATGTGGTGTGTTACATGGGCTGGTAGCAGCCAGTAACCACCTGCCCAAACAGCACATACATGCTCTAGGTTAGTCAAGATCTGTTCTGGCTGTCATTTATATCCTATCCTAAGGAGAGGCTTCAGCATCCAAATAACTTGAGCTGGCTCCAGCAAGCTTCAGTTCCGCACATGTTTGGTCTCAGCTCCCTGCTGCTTGGGGAGAGCCATTTCTTTTCCAGTACTATACCAGCTGCCAAGAAGAAACCCATCAAGAACACTTTTTTTTTCTACTCAGAAAGTGTCTGGAAAAGAGTATTAAGTTATATCTTGGATAAATTGAAGTAGGGCACACTAGGACAGAGTGACAAAGGAGATTTAAGTTGTAAAAAACCAATAGCTCCTATCTCAAGCGCTAAAATTAGATTTCCCATTCTGAGTTTGGACACTGTATCCTATTCTCCCAGTGAAACCACTTGTGATGTCTGACAGGAAATCTGCTTTTCTAAGTTACAAGATCATAGAATGTTAAGGATTGGAAGGGACATTAAAGGTTGCCTTGTTCCAACCCCCACTAGAACAGGTTGCTCAAGGTCCTATCCTGGCCTTGAACACTGCCAGGTATGGAACATTCACAACCTCTTCAGGCAACCTATTCCACGCTCAAAAATTTCTTCCTAATATCTAACCTAAATTTTCCCTCTTTCAGTTTGTACCCATTACTCCTTGTCCTATCCCTACAGTTTCCAGCGAAAAGTCCCTCTCCAGCTTCCCTCTAGGCCCCTTCAGATACTGGAAGGTTGTCCTAAGGTCTCCACGAAATCTTCTCCAGGCTGAAAAGCCCCAACCTGCTCAGCCTGTCTTTGCAGGGAAGGTGCTCCAGTCCTCTTGTCAACTTCGTGGCCTCCTCTGGCCTTGCTCCAGCTGTTCCATGTCCTTCTCGTACTGGGGACACCTGAACTGTACACAGTACTGCATGTGGGCTCTCATGAGAGCAGAGAGGAGGGGGAGAATCACCTCCCTCGAGCTGCTGGCCACACTGCTTTGGATTCAGCCTGGGATTCAGTTGACTTTCTGGGCTGCAAGCTCACAAAGCTGGCTTATGTTGAGGGGTTTTTTTTAAGATCCCTGTAAAATTTTAACTATAGAGCCAAGTTTTAGTCACTGTAGCCCTTCTGGACACCACCAAAGCTCCCTCTGCTAACCAGACCTGGAAATGATAAAAGGTGACAGCAAGAGATATTTAGGTGCTTGTGCTTGTTTCCACTAGCCTCCTGTATAGACAGACATCTGCTGTGGCCCAAACTATAGGTCCTGAAAGGACATTTCTGTGGGTATATGTGGGAGTCAGGGAGCAAAGAAGTGAAAAGGCTGGCTCTGCCCCAGGATAACACTGGCAGTGATAACAGTCATTATTGATTCTGAAGGCAAGGACAAGATTCTTGCCTTCACCTTGCCATAGGGGGATACAGACAATGGACACTCATGGGATAGTGACCCCACAGGTACTGGTTCTGTGGTGTTCAGTGTAATGTTCAGGTCATCCAGGAATCTGGGACATTTAGAAAAATCCATCCAATGTCAGGTAAGCATCCAAATGTGTGTTCTACCCAGAGAGAGAACATGGAGAGGCTCTATTGTTACAACAGGAAACCAGGGAAAAAGGACAGAGTAGTATGTGTCATTTGTCACATCACAAGCTGATAGCCTGGCTTTATCGGTGTTACTCCACTAGAAGGAAGAGGTCGTGAGTCTGGCAGTGAATCTGCAAAGATGGGAGTCTTGTGTTTGGCCAAGGGATGTTAGTGCTCATAAGCAAGCTGATCCTGATATTCCTGCTTGCATAACTGAGGCATCCATCCACCAGAGGAGACTGGTCTGTGACTCTCGGTCCTCTACAGAAACCCTGAACAACTCTCTCCCTTGCCCTGAGGGGATAGACACTGAGCTCTAGATGATGAGGGCAGGCTGCTCGAAGTTTGAACAGATGTGCCAAGTTTAGGCACAGCCTCTTCCATTCCAGATGGGTGCCAGCACCTTGAACACTGAGTCAAAGATAAGAGAATTCTGCAACCCTTGAACTCTGTCCAGTAAAGAGTAGGCAGAGCTGATACAAGTGATGTTGGAGAGGTGATGCAGACAAGCTGAGGGAGAAGTGTGGGTAGAGAAACCAACGCTGGGGAGACATGAAAAGTCCATGAAACAGTGAGATGGGATTTACTTCTGCCAAGCTTTGCACTCAACTGAAGCAAGCTGGAGATAGATGGCAGTGTCTAAAGCAAGTGGAGACCAGAGCAAAAGCCAGGCAACCTGTAGTGCTCCCTTCAAGGAAAGAAGGCTTTTTAAGGTTTATGTCTAATTCTACTGCTAGAATAGCAAAGTACTCAGGCTTCCCAGAAGCAAGAGAAAGGAAATTGAAGAATTCAAGCTGTAGTGTAATGAAATGCGCTTTCCACCCACTTAGATTTAAGACTGTGATTCAGTACTGCATTTATGCAGTTTCTGGAATGGAAGGGCATTGTGATGCATCTAAATCAGATTTCTGAGCCAGTGCTAGCAGATGGACCTCAAGAAAAAACCCCACACAGTCAGATAGCTAAAATAAGGAGATATATTTCACCACCTCTATTTCACTGATGGTGTCACTCTCTGTCATTGCCAATTCCAACAAAACTAATAACCTCTTTGAAAACAGCAACACATGGGAGATAAAAATATCAAAAGCAGAAGTTAGTTAATTTAGTAACCTCACCATTTTTTGCACAATTTGCATCATCTATATCATCCATCTGACACTTTGACACACAGTGACACACAGAGCCTTTACTGGCAATCCAGGACAACAACTATTAAAGGTTATCCCATTAATATTACTGAAAAAGATTACATTAATAGACATCTTTAGAAACTGATGGCAGTCATACTTGATAATTAACTCAGTTTTAAGGGAAAACTATAACAGACTGTAAATTTGCATAGTTTTATTTTGTCATTAATTTGCTTTATTAAAATACAACTCTAAAATTAAATAAGCCAATGAGGCATTGGAAAATCTTTTATGCCTAATCTTAGTCTTAACAGAGAAAAGTTTCTTCAGCTTTAAAGTTGCACAGCCATCCTGCAAATTTTACTTAATGTCTCCCTATCAAAGCAGCATTTGCATTTCTTGTTCCTGAATTGGGAAGTTCTGTGTTCTCACTTGCTGTTTAAAAAAACTCAACAAATAAAAAATGAAATATCAACCAACCAACTAAACAAACAAAACCAACACAACCCCCCACCAAATGTCAGGACAACATGACTGCTTCTTATTTAATTTGGACAATCCAGTGTTCACCAAAAATAGCCAGTTTAATCTAAGGGAGATAAATCACTCCAGCATAATGCCAAACACTGCCTGTGGTTTTAAGCAGAGGAATAATTATTGCTTTCCAAGTCTAACCTGGGTGGGGATATTAATAACAAGCAAATTTAGACTAGCATGTAAAGCAGAAATGTTCAGTCATCATGAGGCAAACCGGAATAGCTTTTAAATTAGGAAGACATATGCACTGATTTAACATTTTTTGCTTCTGAGACTTCCAGTTATAGAAATTGTCGTACTCAAATACGTCACTACCATTTCATTCACTTTTTAAGATAAAATGTGGCCAAAAGCATCCATCTGTTCATCTTTAGCACCCACCCAGACAGCATCTATAGTGCCAATTTCTACTCAGAAGTACACTGAGGTAAACCAGTAATAACTACTTTGACAGTAATGTATTCAGGTTTAATATAGAATAAAATTTGTTTCCTTTTGGCAGCTTTCAGAAAGACTAGAAAATCTCCTTGGAGCCCTACCTAATATTTCTCCTGAAAAAATCTCACTAGAGACCTACCTAATACCTCTGGAAAAAATAATGCTCCTTATCTACAACAGTGTTTAAGTCATTGTTTGGCAGATCAGTGCAAACACCCTGACCACTGTTTAACTGCTGGGCAATCTTCTTTAAAGCATCATATTTTAGAAAAGCATCATATAATGCCACAGTCTACTGAATATGTAGTAAAAGACCTCCAAACAACATTCTTTCTCTAATATCAGGTTCTCTAATTAGAAAATAAGGTATCTGTGGGATATTATAGGAAGTTTTGAATGTTCTTCTTCAAACACCCAGTTTCACCCTGCATGGAGAAAAGCTACAGAGGGTTAAGGTTACAACAATCTTCAAATCAATCCACCCTGTGTCTCAAATGGCTTCATAAGCATATGAAACCTCACATCAGACTCTGCACTCTCACGCTCAATGGAGACCACAAGTGAAATAAAATTGAGAGACCTTAAAGTACAGCTAAAGGATCTGTGATCACTCTCACTCTCCAGGAAAAGCTTGTGATAAGTATTGTTCTTAGTAGAAATATATTAAAGAGTGGAAACAGGATGGGTTCATTCTGTTGCCCACATCAAGGTCTGGGAAAAACCCTATGAAATTCCATTTTAGGATTTTTCTGGTAAGAGTAGTTGGAACTTACTATCAATTTCTGAGAACACTAGCCGTTGCTGAAAGCCCTCTTAATCTTGGTCTTTGATGCCTCTAATCCAAATTATTCATATGGGTTCAAATCTAATAATCCTAATTAGAGTTCTGTTTCACTTCTGCAACTTTCAAGTTCTCTCAAAGGCGATGGCATTTCTAAATGTTAAAGAAATAAAATTATTGTGTTTGCAGTAAATGGGTGCATCTCAAGTTCACTGGTGTACTTTCTACTTGGCTACAGAAGCTACATATGAAATGAATATTAAAAATAAATTAATGTTAAGTTTGGAAGGACCACATGTTATTTGATAGCTTCAGAAATCTACTTTGAAACCATGAAACATATCCAATCCAATTCATTAAAAATTTATTACACTCTCTTCAGCCTGAGTATTAGAAGCACAGTTACCATTTCCTGATGAGACTATGACCAATGGAAATGTATGCCATGACACAGTGCAGTAAGTGAGGTTAAAATGGCAATGCCTGGACTTTAGAGACTTTCCTCACTGCATTCCTGCAGTGGAGGTATGAATTCAGCTGTGTGACTTTGTTGGCTTTAGTGGGAATCATGCAGCAATATCTGGCAAATGGGTTTGTCTACACATTCCCACGGCTGACATTCACTAATAGGATTCTGCCCACAGAAACATCAATTATCCTATTCTGATTCTCCCATATAGCAGGGTAACTATAATATAACCTATATTTCTGTCCATTTTCACTTTTACCTTTGCTCAGACAGTAAAGCTACATTGACACACCAGAAACTACCTCCTAGTGCATGAGTAGTTTTCCAAAAACTGACTTTTTGCAGCTCCCACAGTTTTCAAACAAATGTACCAGTTCTTGCAAGGGCTAAAACCAGTTAGCCCTTTAGCATCTCTAGCAAGGAAGAAGTTCCTGCCTAGTTACTGACCCCATTTTGACCTCTAATCAACAGATGAAGAACTATTCACTGCCCTGGACAGACCTTCCAGAAAACCCTTCTGATGAGTCTGCAAACATGTTGATGTCAGCTTGGTAAAGATCAGAAAGAGTTCTTGGAAACTCATCTTGCTTACCCCACACACTCGCTGGGAACAACACTACCTGCTATGACATGGGACAGTCTTTCTTCTTCCTATTTAAGACAGCACTAGGTTAAAGCAACCTGGCCTGTGCACCATGGTCCCAGAGTACATTACAGTAACTATTACGGTGCTCTTGTGCCACAGTACATCACAAGCTGTGTTGTAGCTATATTTAGGTCCCACATTGTGAGGACAATTCTCTGTAGCTGGAATTGAGAGACTGATTTGCTGAAGGTATTAAAAATATCATCGGAGAGGGTGGATGAAAGATAGAAATGCTGCTGGGCACAGCTTGGAGCTAAGAGAGAAACGTTTAAACACATTTTCCTCTGTGCCGTATTTTATATTAATAATTTTTAAAAAATATTTAAAATAATATCATATACCTGTACTATAACACGGAGTGGTATAAAACAGTCCAATTAAATTTCACTAACAATACAAGTATTAGATACAGAATATGATGGTACCAACAACTCTATATTATTATTATTATTATTATTATGCTGGAATATTTGCCATAACAGAAGATTTGACTTATTTTTTTAGCAACTGAAAGTCAAAATCTTAAGGTGATGATGCAAAAATACAGTAAGTTAGCTACAGGTAAAATTGATGTATTGAGTTACTGTAAGAAACTAAAATGTGATGAGTCCTGAAAAAGGGGTGAGGGTGAGTGCCTGCAAGGCCTGTCATAAGAATCACACTAGGGAGTCCGAGAACTCTCACCTAAAAGCTTGAGGGGTCATTTGCAAGCTTTAAGTAATGCCTTACAGGAGAAAAACAAGGTGCTCATCATTTCTGCTGCTGACACAGAAGCAAGAAAAAACCAAGATGAGACAACACCAGCCAGTCAAAATTTGAACTAAAGCTATCTACTGCCTCTTCATACCTCTGAGTAGAGGGGACCACTGCACATATTCAAAAGACAGGGGGAATGCCATATCAGGTACCTCATTTGCCTACTCACACAGGACTTGATTCAGTAAAACTGTTAATTAAGTACTATGAGATAACCACAGTGTAATTCTGTGCTTCTCTCTTTTTGAAACAAACACGACCATGGTAATAAATAAGTCACAGATGAAAAGAGAAGCAAACTCTTAATTTCATCTTACCACACTTTAGAGATGCAAAAGTTAACCCCCCCATCTTAAGCTTACCCTCCTCAAGAGTCACTGGAAGCAGGTGGGCATTTCTGAATAATGACTCATCCTCCTAAAGTTAAGTTTCTTGGATAGAAGGGCTGATTCACCACCTGAAGATACCTAGAGAGCACATGGGAGTAGTTTAGATTAGACACCTAATTTTTTAGTGCTGAAAGTTAGGTAAAATGAATCCATAATACAAGAACTATCTGATATTTCCCAGAATCCAGAAATTAAAAAAAAAAAAATACAAAAGAAGATCCATGCATTTGCCTCACTCTGCTAGACTTACATTGCCTTTCAAAGCTGACAAATAGTCACAGCTTATTCTTGAAAGAATTCAAAGCAAATGTCATTAAAAGACATGTACTAAGCAGGTAAATGCAGTAACAAAGTAACACTTTACTGTTTCTTTTATTTCTCACATTGCTATTATAGAAAGGAGATACAAAGTGATGTTCAGGAAACCATAAGTCCCATTATCACCTTTCAAACACAAACTTGTTAAAGCAATGTGCATTTCACTGTAAGACATAAAAAACCAGCACAAAATCCTGCTGATCCAAGACACTGGCACCAAGAACTTTGAGAAACATCCAGCCTGTCTCCTTTAAAACCCACCAGCCCATATTAACTGAAATAACAAAAAAGTCCAAGTTCAATTCACTGCCTTGTCAAAGGAATGTTTCAAAGTGGTAGAACTGGATATATACCCCCTGCAGGTTTAACAATGATGGATGTTTCCCAGCTCCTAATCCCTACTGGAGCTAGAGTGCCTATTTTTAATAAAATATCTCAGCATATAATATATAGAAACTGGAAGTAATAGGCCCTTATTCTCAAAATGAGGCATCCTCTGTTTTAGCTTCACACAAGGGTATTTCATAGAATGTATGTCTTCAATTATTTCTACAGCTGGAAGAGATTTCATTCCATGCACAACTCTTTTCATTGGCCAGGAGTGAACTGGCACCAAGAGACTGCCACAGTCCTTGTGCTATACTAGTCCCGGTGGCAAGGAAAGATCAGAGACATAAAAAAGTCATGCATTTGTTATTTTTAATATTCTCTTGAAAGAGAATAATCCCAATTTCTGGCAAACATGTTTAAACTAATTCCTCAGATGCAGGGGAACATCAGGGAACAGCAGGAACCTGGGCAACAGCATGTTCTGACAGGCATATCTAGAAAAAAGTTTCTTTTTCCAGAAGTTTAAGCACATTACTGCCTAAACCATAATTGCACTTCCTCTGCATTTGCCATGAATGGCTGCATTACTAGTATTGAATGACAGGGTCATAAAAGCAATAAAAACACAGATTTTGCTATGCACATACACACACTTGTTTTGAGTCAAGGAAACCAAAGTTTTCTATTGCGCTCTGAGCTCAGCAGGGTATCTTACTGTTTGAGGCACAGTTCATATGGAAGACTACAATTAAACATCCCTGACTGAAAATAAGTTAAGTTAAAGTACCACTGGCTGGATAAGTTCATTGGAAAAAAAAAGTCAAAATTTGATTCCTTGAGACTTGCTCGCTAAGAAATTTTTATGAAGTCTGGATGAGAAAAGCAATATATAGGTCAGCAATGCATTACAAATACCAGGGTTTGTTGCTCTACAAGCGCCATTATACTTCCATGTCAGAAATATTTACTCAGGTTTATATTTTCAGCATGCTTGCTCTTAGTCCCTCTGTCTAGGGCAGCCCTCAATCAGAAGATTGGCTCTAGGGGCTCAAAGCACAATGCCTGAACCATGTTATGTGATAGTGATTGATACTATATGATGATTAAGACTCTTTACCTTCCACCCCAAAATAACTTGAGTTTGCAAACCAGGTCATTTGAAAACAGTACCACATTCCTTCGGCATTTTCCACCACCATGAATGACAGCTTTGTCATTTTCCACTCCAATGGGAAGAAGGCCAGTACAAAGGACTATAGTAATCTCATTATTTTTACATATTCAAAATGCGGTAAGAAATGTGTAGCAGTAGACCCTTCCCTTTTCCACTGTGGTTGTATCTATCTTTGAAGACCAATTCCAAATTATAGGATTCATTTTATGGAGCTTAGTGTGGATAAGTCTGTAAACATATATGACAGTGATGGCATTGATGACAACAATACATAAGTATACATACACACACGATCACAGAATAGTCTGATTTGAAAGGCATCCACAAGGATCATCAAGTCCAACTCTTAAGTGAATGGCTGATACGGGGATTGAGCCCACAACCTTGGTGTTATTAGCACCATGCTCTAAGTACAGTCATCCAAAAAATTATTTAGCTCTGGAGAGTGTCATATCTTTTATACTGGTGTCTGCCTAAGTTCAGAAAAGTAGGACCTACTGCAGAAACTTAACCTGAAATTTTCCATGTCAAATTATTCTTGAGAATAATTCCTCCACCAGCAGCAGAACTGGTTTCCCAGTTCTCAGTTTATGTATATTTATGCACCTTCCCTCACATTAACTACATATTTCTCTTTGTTCAACTTATCTTTATTCTTTATTGTTTGGGATGTAACAAAATGTACTGAAGCCAGTACAAACAATAACTGCTCTATGTCAATCTAACACCAATTTTAATGTAGTGCTAGTATCAAAATTTTGAAAACCAGTAATTATCTCAAGGTTTTTATAAAATATAAATATCATTCGGGATATACAATTGACCTGTGGCAACATTGCAAAATCTTTACTGCTGTAAGACTGAAAGCTATACTTGCTGTAATCAATTAATCAGACTTCCTGCAACTTATTTATTCCAAGCCCTTGCTTAAATGATTTACAGCCTACAACATACAATGAAGATACAATTAAAGAAAAGGACCTATTTCTAATAGCACATTCATTTTTAAAAGCCATGCAGTCATTTGATACACGTAATAGGAGCAGAGACAGTGGTGATCTTTAAACTGAGCTGCAAAGTTTCTACACAAATCTGGGTGGGAGAGATATGATGGGTTCAGATTGCCAGCCATTTTGTCCCTGGTTATTTTTATTTCAAATACTCTCACAGAGAAGTCATGGGGAAACAGATTGCCCTTTCTAAAATCTCAATCCCTTTAAATTGGGTAAGGTTTAACATTCAGAATCAGTCATCTGGAAAAAAATCCATCACACAGAAGTTATGTATGTACAAGATATAGAGTGCTCTGGAAAAGGCGTGAGCCTTTTCAGGTCTGAAATGAGAATAGACATGAAATTGAACATAGCCCTTATCTGCAGCTTCAGGTCAGTCCAATCCTATTTTCAATTTATTTATTGAGTACTGAGATAGTGCTTCATGGTGGCATCATCATTCTCATATGCTAAGGCATCTCCCAGAACAGCCACCCAAACACGAGCTGCAGAGTATTCCTGGAACAATACTAGACTGTGTTCAGATACTCATTAAGCCCCAAATCAGTTATTGCTACAAGGTGCAATGGCTGCAGGGGATTTCTGTGGAAGAAGAGAGACCTGAATTTAAATCCTTGTGTAATGAATACAAGTCTTTTATTAAAGCCCTGCGTTCCTGAGGAAAAAGAGTAGACATGAGATAACTGTATCACCTCTGTAGGCGGAAGTTGCATTAAATGCCTGGACACTGGCAGGGCTTTCGTGTGACTTAAGCACCTCCATCACAGCCAGATGAGGACACGGCCGCTCCTAGACATGTCCAAAGAACCTACTTCACATAGCTTGGAAGTGTAGACACCTGCTGACCTGCAATACTTCTAGGGACAAGGAAGCACCTAACTAGAGATTATGTTTACTTCATTTCTCTAAAATCAGTGTCTCTTGTGCCTCACTGGCCACTTTATAAAACTTTGAACAATAATAAATCTTTCTTTTATGATGTCAGAAGATATATTTTAAAAGAAACTGTGAATGCAATTATCAGAGCAGTTAGAAAATATTTGGATTTCTATGATAACAACTGTTTTGTATATTCTGTTCTTACCTTTGGGAGTTTGGCATTCAAGAGATATTTTTAACTCAAATATTTAGAATATTTTACTTATTTCCAGATTGTACATATTCTACATGTACCATGATTAGTGAGTTAAGTTGTATGATATTGATGTTTTTATTACTGTAGAATTTATGAATTCTATTGAACAAATATTGAAATTTACCTCACACATATTCTATGCTGGAAAACTACACCACTTACAGAGTCACCCAAACTGAACACAAAAAAGAACAAGACCAAAGGAGCTTACTTAAACATTTAAAAGGTTATCAGAAGTAATTGAGGGGTGTGGGTTTTTTCCTGCCTTTATCATTTGTACCTTGCAAAAAGCAAAGCCAGTGGATAAACACAAATTAAGAGGATAGAATGAAATCTCTATCCTCAAAAAGCTGAATATGCAGGTGTGGTTTTTTACTTAAGCAAGGTGCAAATATATATTCCTACTCTGACACAAAGCTGCATAGAAGATGACACCATCTTTTGTGACTCAATAAAGCATTCCTGCATTTAATTGCCCTCTGCTCTCACAACTGGAATAACCATTCTTCTTTTAATATCACTAAAATATATTACAGGTGATGGCTTTTCTCAGAAGAATTATGTATGCTGAAATGTATTTGGGATTTGGTTGGTTTTTTTTTCCCTTGGTCACGCTCCAATGTACCTCTACGTTTGAGTAGATGCTGAATCTTGCTTGACATTCACCATAGATGGTGATATGGTTCGTGCTGATCTTTTGCTCCTGCGGGAACTTTCCCATTGGTTAAAAAACAGCTTTCAAGGAAGGAGACTCCAAAACAGGCCCTGGACATGGTAGTATTTGTGGCCTCTCTGTCTGGGGATAATATTTCATCATTTTCTGCACTGTGTTTTGCTTTACTCTTTGTACATATTACAGTTTCAGCCCCCCATGAGACATTATGCAGAATCTGTTGCTTAGTAATAGTAACCTTCATGGAAATTAGCTTGAACTTCAAAAGAACAAAACATCTTTCATTAGTCACAGGTTTTCAGTTAATGAATTCCTCTGAGAAAGTTGATTAGAACAGCAAACTTTCCAGAATCAAGTGCTGCCGCACTGACCTCAGGCTGCCCGGTAAGCCTGGCAGGCGACATAGCCTCTGTTCTCCCACATGGACACTCACCAGTCTCATTGGAGGGGTGAAGCAAAGAAACGCCTAGATGGTCGCTCTCGGGAGCCACAGCTCGCCCAGAGAGCATGTTGTCACTAGCCCCCATGTGGGCTGGCGGAGCCAGGTTGTTAGGCTGCAGCGGCGGAGACAAAGAGTGAAGGAGATGCTCTCTGATATTGCCTAATCCGTGTCTTTATTTCCCTGCATGAAGGGGAACAACCTGGAGCATGGCCCCCAAGCCAAGCCTGGGGAGCCAGCCTTATGGAAATGCCAAGGAATGGTGATGGAATGGCGCTGACTGACGGTTGCAGGGAAATTTTATACAGGGGGAGGAGAATGGGAGGTACAACAATACAACCAATAAGGAGAAGACATACAATGACAGGTAACCAATCATAACAAACAAGAGGAGGAACTTATTTGAACAAATCAATGAGACCCATAACAGAGCAGAACTTTCTAGAACTTAATTGCTTAAGCAATGAACCTATTATTAAACATAAGCTGACTTAACCAATGACTAACTTAGGAATCAGGAGGGTTCTGGAAACAGGGGGGAGATGAGCCTTGGAGTGACACCCAGTGGGTGGAGAGGGTAAACTCCTATCTCCTCCTTGGAGCCGCCCTCAGAGGCGGGACCCAAGGCTGGGAAATCCACCCACTAGATGTCTTCCCTGATGTACAGCCCAAAGGTGGGCTGGATCACTGCAGCAAAGTGCCACCAATGTTGACCTAGGATGAATTGCCATCTTTAAAGTGTCATTTCTTTGTCCTCTTTAAATTATGTTTGAGATTGTTTCTATCAATAGTCAGGCTTACCTTGAGAGTGGCATGAATAAAATTAAGTTTTGTGTAAGTGCAATCAAGTTCTCATACAGAATACAGCCAGAAAAAGTTACTACAGTCATGTAGTCTGGCCTCCTGTGTAATATAAATCACATGAACTAATTATTGTGCTAACAAAAGCACCTCTTAAAAATATTATCTCAATATAAAATACTTTCAGAATTTTTTTTTTCCCTAAAGATCTGCTTTAGTTAAAAAAACTCCTGTTGTGTGATAAAGATGAGGCGTTAAGGACCAGAAGGGCACCAGAATTGCTGCAGACTCCTACTGAGAGGGTCAGAGGTAGGGACCTGTGTCTGCTGCCCTGTGAGTGAAGGAAGTCAGCCACCTCTGCGGGCTGCCTCAGGTCATCCACGTGACAGAAAAGCATCTGCTCAGTAGAAATGCTTGGCAGGACTGACACCTTCCTGCTGAAGTCCTGGTTTCCATCCCCCACAGCACCTACCTGAAATCCTACATTTCCAGTTCACATGGAGGAAGGCAGGGATCTAACGATGAAGAACTCATCTCCTTTAAAACATGGCCGCATGGAAAAGAACTTATCTCTCAGCAGGATGGTTCAGCACGGGCTGCTTTAGACGCAAAGCAAGGTCTGAGTGCCTCTCCCACCACTTACCTGGGAGGCACAGCACAGTGCAACAAGCAACAACAAAACCTTTGTGAGGACAGAATGAGGGGAACAGGAATGAATGAGATGCTGGTGCCTGGAGACCAGGACACATAAAGCTTCAGCTCCCACCAACATTTCCAGGATTGCTTCTGCGTTTCACATCAGGTAATCCCTGAACAAAAACTGAAATCAAATGGGCAGTTAGGGCTGTCTTCAAGGATTCTGACCTGCCCAAATTAGTAGGCTGAAAAGTCAGCTCCCCTCAGGAGAGTCCCTTGGCTTCCTTCTTACTTAAATTTAGTCTTACAAATCTTGCACTGCTCCCTCTATCTAGTCTAACAAAATAGATATGAGAGCAGCTCAACCTATGCAGTGATGTCTTCTGGATTTCTAAATTTGACATAACAGAAATGGAGTAATTACCAAAACCTGAAAAACCTCATGCTAGAAGACTAAGTAATTTTAGAAGTGACTTTATAAAAGTCTTGTCTACATTGTAACATGAGAAATCAAAGACCAAGTAATTAAAGCTACAAGGGCAATGTGTTCTAGTTTAACAATGCTAACTTTCATTGTAGGTGTTCTCACATAGAAGCAAAGTGCTCTAATTTCTTCAGACAAATTGGACCAAACTGAGCCCAATTTAACTTTGAAGGAGAAAATCCACATCACGGTTAGAAGTGCAGGAATTTTGCGTGCCATCTACAAAGAAGCACTAGAGGAAGTGAATCAAGTTCTACGATGCCCAATCTTTTTTTCAGTGGAGTTATCATGAGAAATAAAAAAAAATTGTTTAGGGCTTTTTCATGCTGTTTCTCTCACTCCTTTTGGAAGGTAACCTTCCAGAGGAGCTCCTAGAAACTTGAAAGCATCCACTCATCTCCACTGACTGCAAAGGAGCCTCATGTGATTGGTGGAGCTGTCTATGCTATAGATAGCTAAAGTATCAGAGATGCATCTCATCACACACATCTGCTTCTGCATATGTCCAGAAGCACTGCAGCACTGATGGCAGTAAGCCATGCCCATTCCAAACTAGAATTTACAAAACAGGCTTTACATTAACTATGCCAAAGAGAAGATCCAGTCATTGGCATTTTCAGATCTCAACCAACAGCTTAGGCTGCAAGAAAAAGCCCAAAAATGAAACAGAAAGTCTTGGTAGACCACTCCCTTAACCTAGTAACTCAGTAGTGAAAATATGAGTAAGGAGATGTGGTTTCAGTTATTCTCAGGATGCCAGGGGATTTTAAACACTCTCTCCTCACGTCTTTAATTGGCGAATTAATCTGAGTTAGGAACAGAATCTAATGTGAGTTAGGAACAGAAAGGGCACCCTCCCTCCCCTCTCTAAAAGCTGTTTCACTTTTAAAGACTAATTAAATATTCAGTAGAAGGGAGATACACCTGGACTGGGGTAGTTACTGCACTGATGTAGAGAGCCTGGCTTCCACTGCTGCTCTCCTGACAGCCAAATTGTGAAACTCTACATCACCTTGTAGCAGTGGCTGGAGCACATCCTCCCACTTTCTTCCCACACTCACCCTTTCCCTCCAGCCCAAGGAGTGCTAAGTGTGAAAGAGTACACAGGAGGGGCTGATGGTATTGCTCATCTCCTGTAGATCAGACCACAGAACAGAGGGTGATAAATGACAGCTTCAATTCCCCTTCAGGAAGGGAAACAAATCCAAGTCCAAAGAACCACATTCAGAATTACTATTCTCACAGTTAAAGTGTCAATAAAGAAGCAAGGAATGATGGAAGAGATGTCATTTCATCTCTCTTCCTTTGAAAGGAATTACTTTTACAGAAAAAGGCAGCACTGACACCTGAAAGAACAGCGGGGCTCAAACTATAGCACTGAGATTTTCATGTAGGTTTCAGTGGCTCCCTCTTGCCATCCTGGGTATTCAGGCAATATCCTCAGCCACCAAAAACTCCCCTCTGACACAGAACCCAAACCCAGTAAATCAAAGGAAGATATTGTCAAATTGATCACAGCTGTGATTACATCCCCTCTGGAGATCAGATTAACTGACTCTTGGAGGAACTATCATTTATTTCACTAGACCTTCTCTTTCAACAGACAGGGCAGTGTTAGTGGAATTTCTACTCATGATGGTGAAGAGGCTTAATTTTATTTCAGGTCAACCACAGAGGTTTGGATTGCAGTAACCTATTTAAGGCAGAGCACCGATTAAACAAGGAGTATGTCTCATTATTGCTATGTTCTGTGCCTGCACATCGGCAAAGCTGGTTACGTAGACAGGATAATAATATAAACCAGGAACAAGTTCTACTTTGGTATTTATGAACACTGTGTTACTTATCAGCAGTACTGTTAATGATTTGGTATCAAGCTGCATTCACTGTCATACAATAAGGTAGAACAACACAACCCGAAAGTCTGTGCATAAATATCCATACATCAATTTTAAAAACAAACACTGTCTCTGCAAGGGGCCCTTAAGAAGTCCCATTACAACTCACATTTTCCTCCACCAGAGTGCAGTCACTGACTTACGGCTGTTGTACGCCTTACATCTGAGCAGAGTTGTGGAGGTCTCTGAATGCCATTTTGTTTTGAGAGCAAACGGTAGGAACTTTTGTTACACTGGAAGCTCACTGGACGATCCTGTGGCCAGAACACTCAGAGAACACACAAGTCAGCTCAGGGATTCTTATTCAGTCATGAATAGGCTGTAGATGGATGAAGCTCAGTTGCTGAAAGATGAGGTAGAATAAAACTTGTAACACTGCTGGGGATAAAATAAGGATCCTGCACTAGCACTAGAGGCAAACAGAGGTGCTCCTGTAACACCTCTCCCATGATGGCACTAACATTAAAACCAGAGGTGGTAAAACATCCTCAGCCTATCATTGATGGTCCAACCTGACCTTAAGACAGGAAAGAGTGGCACAGGGTGAGAGGTTTGCTGCCTCCATAGCTTGTCCAGGCACCTCCACCTCCTCCTGCCACCATTGTACCTGCTGCAACACAGTGATGCCGAAGGAGCTGCCTTGGGGGGGTGGGGGAAGCAGGAGAGGATGAGGAAAAAGTGGCTGATGCAGAGGTATGGAGTCTCACAATGAGGCACTTCAGCAGCTGAGCATGGCCATTTTCAAGCAACCAGAAATACCCATCCCCTCTCAGGTATTCTTTAGGGACATGTCTTTATCACTAAGAGAAATTAGTCCAGCAGCATTTCAGCTAAATCATTGTCACGCTGAAAGTTTTCTCCAAAACAGCCAAGATGCTGACCTTTTTCCACTCTACTAATATGGGGAATAATCCATCACATACAAACATGCAGCACTTGAATCATAAAGGTCACTGTCTTGTGGATATGAATCATGCCCTGCAGTACCACTGCCTGCTTTATTCATTGCACAGTAAGATGATCTTAATTACTCAGTGCAAGCTAAAAGGCAGTACACCCAATTCAGGTAGTATTTTAGGAAAGTTACTTTCTTATTGGGCTCTCTCTCTGCTTGCTGGATGCTATTTCAATTGGTTTAGATATCTTGACATACCTCAGAGTCTCAGAAAACAGTATTCTGCACAGGCTTTTTACAAGAAACATTTTTGGCTTAAACCAACCACCTAAAATCAGGCAATCCTGGTTATTTAATAGACAGAAAAAAGAAATGTTTGAATATGGAGGTGGACATTAAATACAAGAAACCAGTGCACGTACAAATGAGAGTCAATTCTAACGACTTTTGCTACATTCCTGGAGAATGTTTATGTTTATTTCCTCTTTTTTTGTTATTTCTCAGGTATTTTCATGGGTGTAATATGTACAGAAAAGACAATGCCATTCTACTTAACAGCTGCTTTTGAAACCGTAATTCAAGGTTTCTCCACATCAGAAAATGACTAGTCCTCAAAAAAAAAAAAAAAAAAAAAAAAA
>VZTH01008586.1:103010-132100 GCA_013397815.1 Aleadryas rufinucha | reverse complement strand
AAAAAAAAAAAAAAAAAAAAAAAAAAAAAAAATCTAACCAGTTCATACTGGCAAAGTAGTGGCTCCTGGAAAACTGGACTTAAGATATTCCTCACCATTCCAACCAAAACAAACTTGTGCTCTGAATTTTTAGTTTTCACACAAAAATAAATTATAATCTCTTTCAAGGAGGGCATTGTTGAATGATTTAAGAATCAAAAATCTTAAATGGTTTCAGAAAGACCACTGAAATCTTAGTTATTTATGCATATGCCCAAAATAAAACATAAAAGCGTTAAGCATACAAGTGAAAAAAATAGTGACAGAAAGCAGTAAGAGGCAAAACAATTTTCTTCTCTATATACAGAAATATTTTTACATAAGTAACAAGAAATGTCAAAAATACACAATTTTGAATACAAAAGAATCATTTCAGCAATAGATTTGTACAATTGAGAACTGTGTAAGCAGCATGCTTTGACTGAATGAATTAAACTGCAACATATTTCAAAATACATTCATTTAAATCCTCCATACTAAAGATGTCTGAAAATGGAACGTGAGGGAATACAGATTAGTAATGACTACCATCTCTGGAGAGGAAGAAAATTATAATTCCCCAGTAAAGTCAAGACGGATCAGTCTGAGTTTTTAAAATGCTTGGTCTTGGTCAAGACTATTAAATTGCCTTAGGAGACCCAATTCTGCCAATATGTATATGTTTTAACATTACAAATATCAGCGAGGTTGTGCAGGATACTTGGAAGGATCACAGACAGCAAGACTGAGCAGTTTAGAGGTCTTCAACTTGGTCCTAGGACTTCAGCTGTAATTATCAAGGCACTGCTCTCAAGACAGTACATAGACACAATAGTTCAAATGATTCTGTAAACACATAATTACCCTGGGGATACTTCTACACCACCTTTCTTTTTTTGAACACCCTTTTGTTCACTGTATGCTTTGATCACCTCAAAAAACCTGGTAAATGTGAATACTGTATCAGTACGGAAATCACCTCTGAATTTGGGCCACACAATTTTTGCTTTTTTCTTTGGTTTCTTTTCTCCAAGGATCAGCAGATGCAGCTTTGACCAGAAACCTTGTTAGAGTCAGTGTAAACAAACACTTAATTATCAAGACAAATTAACTGTCTTTGATGTTTGCAATTTATACTTCACAGCCAGTACGTATCAGAGATCACGAAAACCCCACAAAAATGTTTTTCCCTCATCCTTCAGGAAAGTAATTTCACTAACTTTCCTGTATTACTCATCTTCTCTCCTTCTTGAATTACTGTGTTTTACAACATTCAAATCTCTTGCATCATAGAGCTGGAAGACAGCAAAAATACCTGTTCCTGCCATTTAGACAATGTACACTCTCGCTCTGTTACCTTAACTCTAAGCACAATTTTGCTGCTTTCAGAGATAAACAGGTATGACAGCTTTGTAACAGAAAATCCATACTAACCAGGTAATAAACTTGCACTATCAATGTAAATGTAATTGAAAAATAAAACCCTTACTGCAAAGACACATTAAAACACTCTGTTTTACAGTGGAACTCCTTTAGATCAGAAAAATCTATACCATCGTCAGTAAAACCGACAAGGAAGGGAAAGCATGGATATTGATAACATCACCACTGCCAGGTGCCTTTACATGTAACCCCCAGTCTCAGCTGGCAGCTTTTTTTTTTTTAAATGAAATTACTAAATTCAAAACTGTTCCTTTTATACTCCTAAAATTTAAATAATGACAACAGTTTTACCAATAGCTGTCAATGAGAAGAACAGAGGTAAATTAAATTAGTTCTTTATTGAAGAACTTTAAAAAAAATCTGGAGTCTGAATGTTTTGTTGCCCTCAGGAAGCAAGCAGTCCCTGGACACCCACCTAGAACAAGGCATTTCCTTCATACACACATGTACTATATGGATAGATAGATAAAATTGCTATTATTTTGCTCGTCTGGTACAAGAACAATGAAGAGGTCCCTATGCTTTGGGGCACTGAAAAACAGATGGAAGCAAGAGAAGCCCAAACCCTAGCTCTGGTTGTTGTTTGTTGTACATCAATCCCTCTGTTCTCGGTCATGGCCCCAAAAAACTGATTCTGCAGGCATTCTTCCCAGCCTCAGAGCAACTGGGGATCTGGCTCCAAAGCCCAAACCTAAGTCTTAATTTTACTTGTCTCACAATAAATATTTATTTAGCTGATTGGGAAAAAAAAAAAGTATGTGAGTTTGGTTTGCTATCATCAAGGAAAATCTGTGTCTTTCTGCTTTTCAGGAGGATACCAACACAGCCTGACATTAATCAGAAAGGTAGTTTGGCATTTTAGGGAAGAGAAGCTGATGCCTAATAGATGAGAACAGAGAGTAAACCCTTGAGGCAGCAGCTGCTACAGAGACAAAGGGGTAATGAAAAAAATCAATGTGAAGTAGTACCAGAGGGAAATGGGGAATTTAACTTACATCCCCAGCAAACTCTGCTGGTTGACTGTTATAAAGGGTAATGGCTGATAGAAAGTAGATTTAGAAAAGATATAGGAAGAAATTCTTCCATGTGAGGGTGGTGAGGCACTAAAACAGGTTGCTCAAAGAAGCTGTGGATGTTCCATCTCTGGAATAGTTCGAGGCCAGGTTGGATGGGGCTCTGAGCAACCCGGTCTAGTGGAAGGTGTCCCTGCCCATGGCAGGGGGGTTGGAGCAGGATATTTATGGTTCCTTCCAAACCAAGCCATTTTATGATTCTGTGACTGTTTATGGTTTTGATTCAACACTTAAATTGTAAAACAAGCAAGTTCAGGATTCTTTTTTTCCCTGTAATTACTATGTAGAATAAATCCTAACTTCAACTATGGTTCATTTGCTATCTGTTTGCTGGTTTACCCTACTATTTCTAATCCTATCCCAAAAAATGCCTGACAGCATGATTTCAGCAGTGTAGAGCACACCTAGCCTTATATGAGCTCCAAGCAGAAACAGCATTATACCAATACAGAGTAAATTGCAGGCCCAGAATTACTATTTCAGATAGGTTTTCAGGCAGATCATCAGGTTTGGTTAACTTGTAACAGCCTCAAGTAACAACTACTGTAACAATTTTAACATGAACACTTTTTTTCTAAACCATGTGTTAGCCTAAATCTCAGGTCATGGTATTTTTGTTGCTTTCTCTTTCATTCCTCTGTTTTCTCCTTCTAAGTCTCCTGATAACTGAGCAGGTAATTTTGATCAATTGTTAGAAAAACAGAAAACCTATGACTGTACATGTAGCTATACCAACATAAATTGCCCTCCTAGAGCTTACATGGGTCTTTCATTGAAATTCAACAATATAACAAATAATAATAACAGCAATAATAATACGCCTTCAATACAGAACAAAATATTCAAATGAACAAACTATATAGTAAATTTTGTAAAGTGCACAAAAATATTAATGGAAATATTAAAAAAAAGTTTTTTAATGTTACCATGAAAACTTCTGAAATGTCGTTAAATTAGACAGAAATAATCTAATGAGACTTTTTGGCTCTAGTATATTGGCAGACAGCAGCAACATTTTTTCAAAAAAATCACACCAACTAAATACACCGTATCTTAGCAGCATAAAAAAAATCCCTACAATTAGATAAAATTGCAGGCCTAGTAAGCATAAACCTGACAAAATGTTCCAAATGTAGTTTTCATTAAAAGAATGGATTTCCATGGAATCCTAGAGGTAACATTTGTTATTTTGTTTACATTGTATTCTGGTAGTAAACCCAACTATAGCCAATCACCTTCCCTCCCTCTATCTTCCCAAAATTGCACAGAGTACTGAAAATCTAATCAAGTTATAAGATATGGCCACACTGAAAAAGCCATATGAAACAAAACAAAATTCAACCTAAAGCCTAAAAACAAATAACCCAAGCAAACAACAATCATTGTCAAACAACCGCAGTTTCAAACCACCGACCGATGCTCCCCACACACGTAGATGGCACTGGGCCGGATGCGTCGCCTTGTATGGCCAGGGAGCTGTGGCAAGAACTTGAAGAATTTGGGCATCAAGTCTAAGCATGCATCATGAAACTTCTTAATCCTCCAGTAGTATATCAGTGGGTTCAGTGCAGACTTGAGGTAGCAGAGCCAGAGAAGCCAAGTGCTTATCTCAAAAAAGTTGTGCTTGTAGTAGAAGTGGCTGTTGAATGTGGCAATAAGGCTGTAAGTGGTGAATGGTGCCCAACAGACTATGAAGACAAGGAACAAAATCAAGATGGTTGTGAAGGCACGAGTTTTAAAGCTCATATCAATATTCATCTGAAAAGGTCTCTGTAAGCTCATGAGACCAAGTTTGCTGGCCTGGCTGAGACATATGCTATCAGGGTGGCTATGGATACGAACTGCGTTGTGGCGGACGGTGTTGAGTATGCCCATAAAAGAATACAGCATTACCAGGAATGGAATAAAAAAAGAAATTAGCAAGACAATTATCACGTAGGCTCGGTAACCTGGGCTTGTAGAGTAGCCAAAAACACACTGAGGTGCTCTCGAGGGTATCTGCAGATTAGGATTCCCTACTGATAACGGGAAAGCAACAACAAAGGATGCTGCCCAGGAAATCGCAATAAGAATTTTTGCACGGTACGGGTTCAGTTTATCTTGCCTCTGAACTATGATAAGGAATCGGTCAATACTAATAATAAGAAGAATGGCTACCCCCTCTATGACAAAAAGCCAGAAGAACATGGCAGAAACTCTGCAAAATATATCCCCAAAAATCCACTGAGTGGTAATGATCGTTATCAGAGCGAATGGCATGTTCAGCACTGCCAGCAGCAGGTCTGCAAAAGCCAGGCTTGCTAAGAGGATATTAATCGCAGATCGCATAGCTGCCTTCTGGTAGACCATCAGGCAGACAACAAAGTTTCCAAGGAAAGAAACCAATAGGATAAATATCATAGCAGCAGAAAGAATGATCTGGAGTGGCAAACTCAAGCTCCTGAAAACTTCTTGCGATGGCAGGATAGCTGTAGTGTTTACCAGGAAAGTACTTCTCTCAGTGGTGAGCACGGCACCTGAACTATATCTCAATGGCTGTGTTGTGCCACTGTGAAGCAACAACTGGGGAGTGGTAAAATTCGTATAGGCATTTTCATAAACAATGAAAGTAGCATTTGAGGTCCCAGAGTGGGCCAGCGTCAACATTGCTGAGAAAACCATTGCTTCAGGAAAAATGAAAGCAGAACCAAAGGTCTTCAAGGCATTTCATCTTGTACAGGCAGTATTTTTAACTGGTCATTTAACAATCAAAATTCGAGGTTTGAAAGCATCAAAGTTCTGAAGTTCATGTCAGTATTTCCATCTAAAAAAGAAGAAAGAAATGTAAATAAACAAAGTAAAACTCTGAAACCAATGGGAACCTAATGATTGCTCAGCTTTCCTTAAGGACAACAGTATCCTTAATATATGTTTAAACTTCAGGTTGACACAATTTACACAGGAGTCTCTTAATATCTGGCCTTTCTCTCACAGATCCTGCTCTTGTAGTCCTGACGATACTGTACAGTACTCTCAACTCACCACACTTTTTTTCTACCATAACCAAGACTGGAAAACTTTTGTGTTTGAAAACAAACTTTTCTGATTAAGAGAGAATAAATCAAATAAGTATTTTTATTTAAATCTCATCATTTTTGAGCTTTGTTATTTTGTTTTGAAATTGCCTACAGGTGGAAACTTCAATAACATTTCTAAATAGCTTAAATAGTATCAATATATTGCCTATCTGCCTGTTTGGTAAGCACTGAAAAGCCTATTTATCCAAGTTATTGTACATAATACAGAATTCTTGGTTCTACATCAGTCATCCACATCAGATGTGTCAGGAAAAACATGCAAAACATCCTACCCTATTATTATGAAATAACTTGTGCACAGGATAAAAGCATTTCTCAATTTGTTTCATTTAGGGGCTGACTCACATTAAGGTGCAGGAAACTGTCACTTCTTTGGTCACAACTCTTCCCCCAGCAGTATGTTTTCCTACTTTCACTGGTCTAGGCACGTTTCTGTTAATTAATCTTGGTATCCCATAGAATTTAACCATGTGCTTCCTCTTTTTCCTTATAAATCTAATCCTTAGATATCCTGCTGAACTCCCTCTCTCGTCATTATAGAGTCATAGAATGATTTGGGCTGGAAGGCTGGGCAGGGACACCTTCCACTAAACCAGGTTGCTCAGAGCCCCATCCAACCTGGCCTTGAACACTTCCAGGGACAGGGCATCCACAACATCCCTGGGCAACCTGTACCGTGCCTTACCAATCTCACAGTAAAGAATTTCTTCCTAATATCTAGTGTAAATCTCTCATCTTTCATCGTAAGACCATTGCCCTGTCCTTCTAGAAGGTCCCTCTCCAGCCCTCCTGCAGCCCCGCTTTAGGTACTGACACAATGCAAGATTTTCTTTTACAGGTTACAAGCACCGTTTTGTTGCACTATTACTACTAGTATTGAACTGCTACATATATGTACATATTCTTAACAAATAAAATGCAAAGGAGTTGAGAGCTCTCTCCCCTTTTCAGTGCTAGCTCCTCCCCTCTATCTTGGACTACTAAATTAAACACTCTCAGAGCACACTGGCATCTGATCAAGCTGGAAACCAGAAGGATTCTCTGCCCTTTTCAAAAAATGATTACTACAGCCAGAAACATAAAATGGGCTTCACCTCATTCTTTCTGGTTGACAGCAGTAGTCCCTTCTGGCTGTCCTCATGTTTATCATCAGAAGAGGGATAAAGGCATTTCAAAGGGCAATCTCTCTCCTCCATCTCTGCACATGATGACAAGCTTTTGCTACTAACACAAGCAGTTTATGCTTGGTAGCAGAAACCCTGCCCACAGTATTTATGCAGGTTCTGTTTAGTATCAATGTCAAGCAAAAATAAAGGGAGGAAGGAATGTTTTCTATGAATTTACACAAGGACCACATGCTTTGTGTAGGATCAGAAGTTTACCCTTTGCTGGATAATACTCCACCAACAAAGAAATGAATTGTAAGACAACAAAGTCTTATCTATGCCCCCAGTTTGGACTTCTAGCAATCCGAAAGCAAGCCTGCTCAGGCTGTTGTCAAGAGTTCATCAAGTAACATCAGCACTATGACCCGCTCCTTTAATTCCCTGACTACCTGCAAGCTCTATCACTAGATGATTTCCAGAGCCAGACTACCATCAGCATTTTTAAGACAAATAATTAACCTCTCTGTGTCCTTTAATTTTCAATGGTATCATGAACAGATATTATTATAAACATCCTAATTTAATTGACCCTTGTGATGGGCTGACGCTGGCTGGACACCAGATGCCCACAAGAGCTGTTCTTTCACTCCCCTCCTCAACTAGCCAGGAGAGCAGAAATATTACAAAAGGCTTGTGTGTTGAAATAAGAACAGGAAGAGATCATTCACCTGTTACCATCACAGGCAAAACCTCAACTTGGGGAAATTAGATCAAATTATTACCAATTAAATCAGAGCAGGGTAATGAGAAAATAAAGTTAAATCTTAGAAACACATTCACCCCACCCCTCCCTTCTTCCTGAATTCAACGTTGTGCCTAATTTTCCCCATCTCTTCCCCACCAGCAATGTAGAGGGACAGGGAACCGGGGTTGCAGTCAGTTCATCACATGTTGTCTCTGCTGCTCCTTCCTCATCAGGGGGAAGACTCCCCAAACTCTTCCCCTCCTGCAGAGTAGGTTCCCCCCATGGGAGACAGTCCTCCACGAACTTCTCCAATATGAGTCCCTCCCACAGGCCATAGTTTTTCTTGAATACTCAAGCATGGGTCCTCTTCCACTGACATTGCTCCTATCGGTCACAGAGGAAGCTTGTGGCAGCTTCTCAAAGAAGCCACCCCTGCAGCCCCCCTGCTACCAAAACCTTGTCACAGAAACCCAACAGAGTCATAAAAATTCCACTTTCTAGAGGTCTTATTGCTTGAATGAGAGTTATAATTTTCTATTTTATCCTATTATATTTCAAAGATTGTAAAACTCAACAAAAGTATATAAAGCTATGTACATTGACATTTTGCAAAAATTACCAATTCCATTAACTTTATTATAGCTTTTTCTTTCCCTCCACTCTTTCTCTTAAATTTTATTTTCACACTAACTCCTTTAGAGAAAACCTCAATGTTAATTACAGGCTAAAGCATATATAATAGACAAAGCTCTTCTTTCTTTGATCTGTATCAGCTTTACCTTTACTTGTCTTCTTTAACATTTTTTAGAATAAAATATATAGCCAGCAGGAAAAAGGTTAACAGAACTTTCCAGAGTAAATACGAAATATTTTAGCAATGAACAAGAAACTCTCACCCAAAGTTCCACTGAGGTTTATGACTCCACAAGTTGAGAACACTATGAAGGAAAGGAAGCTATAGCATTCTGCAGGGACTGCAAAAGAACATAAATTCAACAAATAATTCTGGATTTAAAATCTTGGCGCAAGAAAATTAGATCCCCAGGGCAGTATCTTTTAGAGCTAGGTAAGCAATACGTCAGCAAAGGTAACTTTTGCATTTCTGATTCTGAATAGGTCTTTCCACCAAGGCTCTAAAAGAAATTAATCTGCCATTAGATAAATGTAAAACCCTCCAACAGACAATAATCAGTTTCAATTAGGAAACAGAAGAAGGAGTGGTTAGTTTTGCAGAGAAAAAAGGTCACCAGAATGACCCTACAAAGAAAATCTTTACTGGGGTTCCAAGCTCTTTAATCTATAGAGGAGAAGAGGGAAATGCAAAACCATGACATTTGCTGATGATGAACATGAACTGTTTTTCAGGTCAATTTAATAAAAACAAAGGTCAACTATAAAAAGGTACAGAGGGATCTCTCCAGAGTTAGTGGCAAGCTAAAAGTCTGCCCTATAAAGTTCTGTGCTAGAGATAAAGCTATGCCTGTACTGAAAAAAGTTTTCTTTACAGTAACAGATGCTAAACCAATAATTACCATCCAGAAGAAAAGCAGATCTTCACATTTGCATAGTCTGCTCTATGAAAACATCAGCCAAGTGTTCAGAATTGTTAGCAAAGGAACTGAGAAGAAAACCAAGAGCTAGCTATATACTCTGCATATTTAGATACACCACCTGCTACAATACACATCTATGGCACCTCTTCAGTACTGTGTTCAGTTCTGCACCACCTGATCTCTATTCAAAGAGACTGAGAAAAGGTATAGAGGTCTACCGAGTTTTCAGTGGCACAGGCTAAGCGAATGATTGCTGTCTCTCATAATACAAGAATAGGAAAAGTCAAAAAAATCACAAAACACCTCTGGAGGTCATATTCTCCAACCCCTCTGCTCAAGCAGGACCACCTAGTAGAAAGTCACAGAAGAAAAAAATTGTCTCCTGATGCTCAGGGGGAACCTCCTGTTCCAGCTTCTGCCCACTGCCTCTGTCACCTGGCACCAGTGAAAAGATCCTGGCTCTGTCCTGTTTGTACCCTCCCTTTGAGTATTTATATAGATTGATAAGATCCCCCTGAGCCTTCGCTGCTCCATGCTGAACAGTCCCACCTCTCTCAGCCTCTCCTCATGGAAGGGATACTCTAGCCTCTTCATCATCTTTGTAACCCTTCACTCTACTTTCTTCAGTATGTCCATGTTTCTCTCGAACTGAGGAGCCCACATTTGGAAATTTTTATCTCACGTGTAATTATGAAAACACTTGCTACAGGATGTTGTGGATGCCATAGAGCTTCTGTGAATTCAGACTGCAATTTAGGACATATTTCGTATCATTATACAGATGTCCATGACAGAAAGAGGTGAATCACCCATCTCTCTCTGCTGACTGCAAAGGATACTTGGCCATCTGATTTGAATACAGACATCTGAGCACATACATGCAGTTACTTGACTAGCTTTAAATATACATAACAGAATTTGCTCACTCAGGTTAAGTTTACATCCTCCATGCCACACAACCTCACACTCTGAAGTTCAGCAGAGGCTTAGATGGTAATATTGATGCCATGATGCCTTTTTTTTTTTCTTTTTATATATACCCCCCTTTATATACTTTTATATAACTTTTATGCATTCTTAAGTGCCTTTTAGCCCACATACTTCTAATTCTTCAGGTTTAATAAATAGCATAGACCCAATATTCCATTAAGCCAGGAGACCAAACATCTTAGAAGCCTCAGACACCAAGGTCTTCTCTGGAACACATTTTGTAAACTAAGATACAGGGGGGAAAAGTTCCTCAGGGAGGGGGGTTCGCTCAGCCTCTCATTGGGGAATCTTTGATAGATATGCTAATTGGTGAGGCCTATAATGATATACCCAAACTATTGTGGGTGTGCATTTCGATGTGCATTCCAGCGTGCTCCACCTGGATGGTGTGCACCAAGGATCCTTAAAATAAATACCAAGATAAAATACCTTCTTTTTCCCCTTCTAACCGTGTTTGGCTCTTGATTTTAAGACCAAGGAAAGGTATCAAAATGTATCATAAAAGCTTTATAAAGGAAAAAAATCAAACAAAAAACAAACAACTGCTAATGTTCCATAGTCAACAATCAAAGTTTCAGAAAAGACTGCTTTATCCTAAATTTTCCTTCTAAACAGAAGAAACCAGACAAGGGGAGAAGGTGTTCTGCACCCTTAACTCGGTTGAAAAGATTGTGCTACCCCACATTTCTCAAGTCAGTAGCAGCCGGTATCTAGCAAAGGACAAAGGACTCACAAGTGTCTATTCCTAACAAACCCAGAAAAAGTGCCTAAGAAAAATAATCTCACATATGTTCTCTCACCATCCCAGCTCTCAATGCAAATAGCTACATCCTCTTTTGTGCTTTCTCCCCTCTGTGTGATGTTCGCATGTTTCTGTGCAGCACTAAGAGAAGAGGAGGAGAATGACCTCATCCAAGCTGCTGCCTGGACCCAGCCAAGTGTTTAGAGTGGAAAGAGAGAACCCGCCTCAGACATCAGCCATATCTTTTCAAGGACAAGAGAGTGAGCAGTGATCAGCTGGTGCAAAGAAGACACCTAACCTAGTAAGAGGACTGCAGGCTTTGGATTGCATGCAGAAATTAATCCTTGAGTGTTGTTCCTGTACTCATTGCTTCCTGATAGTTTCCAGCTCTGTGCTCTGTTTATCACTCTGAGTATGAAATCTCTGTGTGCAATGCATACAGAATCTGCATGCTCAGATGTGGTTTGGATTTACACTTATCTAACCTGCAGGCAATGCTCTTTCTTGGCTATCATTCTTCATGAAAGTTACTGACAATTCAGCCAATAAATTCAAGAGGTTCCCTTCTGTTACAGTCATACATAAATTTTTCTCCTTTTTTTTCTCCCTACTTAAAGGCCTTCTTCCAGAAGCACGCATGTGATTATCAGATATGCGCCTCCCACGCGTCTTCCTACCTTCCTTTCCTACTTGCCCAAGATTATGTAAAGATAGAAATATAAGATGAAAGAAACCAACAAGAAAATTTCACAGCAACAGCATTTCAGTCCTCACTTGCTCTTTGAGAAAGGCAGATCCTGTAATTGCAAAGTCCCGGTCCTCATTGAATGGCAATCACATAGCTTGTAAAAGACAACCATGCTTTGATAGTTTAAATGGGTAAGCCCACTGATGGTCAGGTACTCAAGCAAGAAACAAATAGGTACCTTTTTGTCACAGCATTCTCACTTTTGGAACATCTACTCTCACAGATTCTCTTCAGATGCAAAAAAGCTTCATACAATCACTTTTTTCAATTTCAGTGCTGAAATTTACTGTGTATGCACATTTTCTCTCAAACAAGGTTCTCACTCATATGCAACTTTCTTTTTATGGAACATAATAGACACAATTATTTCAATGAAGTACATACTTAAAGCTAAATAACACACAAATTCCATTCATCAAATATAATTATTGCTAGAACTATGGCGTCTGTTTTTAACAGCTTTAGAAGCTAAAAGGTTCCTGTTCAAAATTTGGATAGCATGCTCAACTGGAAATAAAAGATTATATTTTATATGCAAAGCTGACATCAGTCAAAGCCAGGAACTCCAAAAAAGACAAAAGAGGGAACATAACAGTGCCATAACAGTTAACTCAGATCAGAACATACTATGAGCAGCTGCCAAAATATTCAATGACTTCATAAATTTGTCTGCAAGCATATTTTCAATATTGACCAGCACCAAGATTTCATCCAGCATACAAATATCACTCTTATTTAGAAACCTGAAGGTAGCACTGCCTAGTACAGTGAGCCTATTTCTTGGGGATGTTTTGAGTGGTCCCAGAAGCTTCTGCACGCTTTATAGCTTCTATCAATGGTTTTATTTTACAGGCAAATTTTGGCAAAAAAATATTTTTTGCAACATAAAAAACATTTAAAAAGTAAAATATTCTTAGGGGATAAACAATAAAAAGAAGCATGAAGGCCACGGGCTTATTTTGTTTTCAAAAGAATTTATGTGCCACAAGAAAATACTCAAGTATGTGCTCTCTGACACCCCATTATTGCACAAAGCAGCCCAGGACAAACACCCCTCCCAACAGGAATCGAACATTGTTTCCTACGCGATTAAGCAGAGACAGGAACATGTTGCAATGGAATCCTTTCTGCTAACACCAGTGAAAAGAATGAGTCAGAGCACAAAGCAGCAGGGACAATGTTCTTACTCACTTAGAAGGAACCAGCAGTTTTCAGTTTTAATACCTATTTACATATAATCTAAATTGAAACTAATCAACTACACTGCATGAGTAGATGACCCATACAACTATTCACAAGAGGCATTACTTTAATTTAGAAAATTGTTCTTTTTTCCACTCTATAAACACTACTGTGGCAATTTTCATAGGAAAGTACTGTGGGAAACAGTTACCTCTGCTTTGGGTCATTTAGTATAACTAATTGCCCTCTCAATGATATTTCCTTATGACCTTAATTCAGAGAGACATTAACTGTCAAGAAATGTCAGTCATGGTAGCCATTATTACTACTGTAAACCACAGATATTCAAAATGTAAAAAAAATTTCTATTTTCTTAGCTCTTGGGAAAAATCATGTTCTCAATTTGCAGATCATGTGAAAGGACTTGGGCAGTTCTAGGTTCATTTCTAGTACTGTCATATTTCCCCTGACTTCTAACTTTCCCTCTAGCTCAACAGTCACATTAACCATATTCATGGTGAAGAGCTGAGTGAATATTGATTGTAGTATACAGAACAAGAGTAAACACTGAACATTATTGAAAACATACTATTTTAATTCATGATCTCCACCTAGCTATTAACATGCAACTAACAAGTTGAAAGCTTCCTAAATGATTGGATTCCTAAATTTTAAGTGGACTTTTGGATTATATATGCAATCACTACATGTCAGTGTGGCAACAAAAAAACCAACACACAAAACCCAAAGCATACCAATCCAGAAGGGCTCCCATGAAGAGCAGGAATCATAAGTCATCTTGTGCTGTTTTGTTCAGCAAATTACTCTCTTCCCAAACAACCTGCGGAAAAAAAATGAAAAAGTAAAATGTGACATATTTACATTCAAGGCAGGACAAGAGCAGAATAGCAAAGTTTTCCCTGTAATAAAACTTTATTTTTATTGGGAGACATAGAATACGCTGTGTCTCCTGAGAGAAGGCAGATTGCATGCCCCTTTCTGGCAGAAGGTATAGAAAGGACTAAGGCATCAAAGTTTCACCAAACCAAAGAGATCCTCAGCTATGTCACCTGTGGATCATAAGAATCTCATAATTTAATACTAGTATCTGCCAGGATTGGAGTAACATGTTGTTTCAGGTCTCATTCAGCTATGTTTATTTCACTTGTAGACAAGCATACAGCAGCCAGATGCTGTAAGTCTTACTGGATCTATCAAAATAAATTCTTAGCCTTAACCATCAGGATCCTGATCTTGATATCCCCAAAGACTCTCAAAACAGTAACATTTAAATGTACCAGGTACTACTGAGCATCATAAAGAAGATGAAAAAATTTTCCCCAAACAGCAAAGATAACAGCATAACACCATTGTAAAAACAAAGGACAAGAAAACAGATCTAGAAAGGAAGAATATATCATTAAAGTTTCAATGCAGGATCTCGGCACCTCCTTCACATGTGCTTGTACCGATTAATCATCATCACACTGATAATATACCTCAGATAGTTAAAGTTATTTCTCCAAACTGGGCCTAACATAGCCAAAAAGCTGCATATTGTATTATGACCTGTTCTTAACCAAGAAGATCAATTTTCAGTTAAGCTTTTCCTTATACTCTTAGAAGGAAGCCATAAAATTTCAGTGAGCCTTGAAAACTGTGTTTATGTCACACTAATAGATTTAAGTGACCTAATTAATTTATAAATATTGTTTATATATATAAAGCAAGAGGACAAATATATGAGACACCTTATATGCTTGTTTTTAAAAGGCTACATAACTTTCAAAATCTGCAAGAATAAGCTTTAGGAACATCCGTAAGTCACCTCCACACTTGAACAAAAGATGTCAGGATCCTTCAGGAACAGGCTTCTAAATAAATGATGTACACAGGGGTTGAAGGACAAACCAGCCAATGAGCTTACAATGGCCTTCAGCAAGAGAAGCAGTAAGAACAAGCTGCACTCTAAGACCGCACATAATGTACTGACCCCTCTGATCATTCAAGTGCTGAGTTTCTGTGGCTGCAGCCAACCTAACACGGACTTCAAACACCCAAAGCATAAGGCTTGATTTGCCAGACTGGAGTCTGCTGAGACACCTGCCTTCTGCAGAACACATTATCTGGCCACAATAGAGGCTGGCGTCTGAAAGATTTTTCTGATAATCTAGTGATACAAGTTGTTTCCCATTAGCACACAAATTTGGTCTTTACATTTATTCCACAGAATAAGGAGAGAAGGAAAACACAATCCTCTGTTTCACTTATGGATAAAAGAGATAAAATGTAGCCACTGGATTATTATAGGCCTTCTCCATTTGGTTTGTTCCCTCTCTAGTAAGGTAAGTAATATAAACTGTTTATCTTCCCTCTTCTGCTTTCTGAAGTGTCAAAGAAGTGAATAGGTTTGCAAGCAGGCAGAAAACTATGGAGAGACTGGACAGATTAAATACCTCAATAACCTCTAAGATCTTCCCACCAGACAAGCACATCCTCTGACAAAACAGCCATTTCCAATCTCTCCTTACATGATCATAGAAAACATTCCCAACTCTCATTAACATGAAAATATCTTTAAAATCAATTTACACAACCATCCAAAACATCACAATGAACTATGAAATTCTTTCACTTCAAGCCCCCAAGAAGGAAAAAAAATTAAAGTATTTTTTCAAAGTAAATCTGGAAAATTTTATTACATTTTCCTTGCAGAGGAAGGAAAGTACCTTGCAGAGCTTGCTGGGCAAGATTGCTTTAGGTAGTTTTCTGTTAACAGTTTGGGGCTAACACTGTTTCATAATGAAATTCCTTTTTTGAAATTTGAGTCCAAGGATTCCTGTCCACATAAAGAGCTCTACTTGTGGAATTACAGCCTTGATGATATCAGCATTTAGACCTGGCAGAGCTACTGAAAGGGTAATCCTGACCTTTTCCCCCTTCATTAACTCATTCCTGAACCCAGCTCCCCAGTCCCAAAGCAGAAGGAATAATCTGGACTAAAAGAGACCCTGGCAAGCAAATTTAAAAGCTTCACATTTCTGGCCTGAAGCTGTGAGATGCTGGGGAACACACATCAAGGCTTAAGATGTAGACTTAGCTTCTACATACTAGAGGTATTTGAATTCAAGACAGTCCTGTGCCACAAGCTAGGATGGTGCAAAAACTTTACTTACTGATGATCATAGGGAAATTTGCATCTTATTATGTTTATTTTAACTCCCCAAATCAGGAGCTGTCATTTCCACAGAACTGAAATAGGGGAACTAAAACCACAAGGATGTTTTAAACATAATTAAACTTAAAGGTGTTTCCTTTAAGTAATATGTAAATTTTCCATAAAGTAATATGAAAGCATTCATATTACTTTAAAGACTTAGCAAGAAGCTAGAGAAAGACAGAAATACTATGAAACTGCTTTTCAAATGAGTTGTAACTTTGTTACATACTTTACTGACAATTCCCTACCTCTCCTCTTGCCTAGTCTATAGCCACATTTTATTATGTTTTCCTAACATTTTCTCGGGATACTAAGTCAAACCACATGCAATAACGAAGTGAAATACTGAAAGGGTACTTCCTTCACAAGAAAGTCAGTCCATCAGAAGATAATAAGCAAGTAAAAAACCCTACTTAAAGTCAGAAAGCTTTAAGAGAGTTGTCCTAAGGCTATTTTGGCTTTTCAGCTACAGAAATTTCTCCAGTATATTCATTGAATGAAAGACTGAGCTCTGTGAAAATGTTTCACCTTCATATACCTTAAGGTAAAGATCTAAAGGCTCCCTGCATCACATCATACTTATTCCTCTGTAGTGCCCCAGTATATCCAACATACACTATTGCATTGCCTTCTGCTAAAGACAGGGGAAGATTAATTTTTTTATTTGTCAGTAGTTTTGACAACAGCTGTTAACACAGTCTTCTTTTATAAGTGAGGACTCAAAAAATTCAGCTTGTAAAAATGGTAATGCCAGCAGCAGCACTCTACACCAGTGGAATTGAAGCTGTCTCTCCCACAAAACCAAACCTGTTTCTTGAAACAAAATTTATTTTAACAAAAAAAAATCATCTTTTTATAAAAAGATGCAGGGATGCTAATGAAAAGGTGATGAGAATGACCAAATATGTACTCTCTTCAGACAGTGTGCTGCCCACAAGTTCCTGGGACTGGATTTAGCTCCCAGAGCAAAGCAATCAGCCCTGCTTCTGCTTTTCCCATAGGGATTCAGGTCATGCTAGAGCCAAGTTCTGTGCCTGCCCAGGAGTCTTGCTGCTGCAATACAGATGTTACGGATCTCGCTTCTTGGCGCTTGGCTCACACAGAAGAGCTGCTGGTAGCAAGCCAAATAAGGTGACTCCTGCTCGCAGCATCCTGCTCTGAGAGTGCTCAAAGACTGCAATGGTAAGATTTAGCTGAGAACTAAGCAAAGATTCACTTTATATGCCTATTTATATTATAACTTTTCTTCTCATACATATACACGTGTGCACATGTGCATATATTTCCAATATTTATTATCATCTCTGTTCAGCCAAACATAAAATGCTTAATACAAAAAAATAATCTAACAGTTATAGGTGTTTATTTGATTTTTTTTCCTCCAGATTTACTCACAACTTTGCTTTTAGTCTATATTAGTCTATTAAAAATCAGCTTCATGTTACAGGAGTAACTTATCTTTCCTAATACAGAAATACAAAATAAATTATTTTTGGGTCATGCCAGCCAACTGGAATAACAATTTTAAGACAACAACTATTTTGGAGAAACAATCCTAGTCAGAAATCTATCCACACTAGAGATTTCAAAAGACAGTTAAATTAAGAGTTCCCATCTGGACAATTCTCAGGGTGAGATGACGTATTACAGATATTCAGACCCTATGCAATACAGGCACTAACAATTTCTGTACAGACCCAACAAGCAGGGCTTGGAACATGCATCCCAAAAAGATAAAAAAACATTGATTACATTTACAAGCCAAAAATATTTAAATAAGCCATGATGATTTTTAAAGCACACTTTTGTTTTTATGCAATACAAGAGATCAGTACTTCAATTTTTGGGGTTTTTTTTAAATTATAAAAACGCAAAGCAAATACGTGCATCAACTGAAGAATTCAAACCCTTTTTAAGGACAATCTTTGTAAGAATCTTGTAATTCCTTGTTACAAATAAATTAACAGTTAATCAAAGGGATTTTGTACTACTCATTAGTTCTGTGCTACTTGGGAACTGTTTAGCAAACAGTAGACCAAATCAAATGCCTGGCATAGATAGTTACAGCAGTTCTGAGTTCACAAACTTCATACTTAAGAAAGTCTTTTTTCCATGGAAAAGCTCCTTCAGTAATAAGTTAGGGATTTTCACACTATTTTTTAAAAGTAATGAATACAAAAAAACCAAAAACCTGAAAAAACACACACCCCCAAAAAGAACAACCAACCAACACCACCAAAAAATAAAAACATCCCAAACCCCTCAAACCTACAAAGAGAAGTAGTACCTAACCAGAAAGGTGTAATCCATTGATTCCTGTTGTGTTCCACTTTGGTAGCTAAAGATCATATTTCCCTACTCAACCAAAGGCTGTTTAAGTATGCTCAACTAACAAATTTTGCAAATAATAACACTGTTTCTTCAGTTACAGAGACGTTTATTTAGTCTCAATTTATATATGAAATTAATCCTGAGAAAATACTGTATGGAATTTATCATCCTGCACCCAGAATAACTCTAAATAGCATAATAAATGTAACAGATAACTTCTACTTCAATTACAACTACTCAGTAACAGCTGAAAAATTCAGACCCAGAGACTCATATCAACCTTTTTAAAACACCAAAACATGCAAAAGTTAGAAACAACTCAAAGTTATGGGCATGATTTATAGGAAAGCAAGTGCAATGACATCCACCATGAGATCAGAAAATTAAACCCTTGCCTCTATGTTCTCTCTAAATCTCTTTATAAACCTTAATGACACTGCTGAAATTAACATTATTCAGCATAACACATCAAAAACCAACACATGTAAAATCAGAAGTGATGCTTCTCCTGTATTTCCAACTCAGGAGAAAAGAAGAAAAATTATCTTTATTGACAGCTTTCTCATGGGTCCTACTGCTCCTTCCACCACACAATGAGAACACAGAGAGTGATTTATAGGAAAGATTCAAGGCATCAGGAGCAAACAGCCACCAGGACAATCGAACTTGCTCAGTTCCAAAGCCCCTCAGCAAAGGAGCGATTGAAAAGGACAAGTCATGTTTTACATGCTATGAAGTTCTAGTCTGTGCCTAGTTACTGTTCCAATGAAAAGACAGTGGCAGATCCTGATCCATATGCAAACTGACAGTATTCATATAAATACAATAAATCCAGTCATTTGACAATCATGGAGGGGAAAGTCATGGTGCACTTAATGCCATCTCCACAGAGACATCTGTTGCCTACCTGGCTGAAAAGACCAGAAACAGCTCCCTCAAATGTACTCTAAATAACAGTTCGAATACTGCAGGTTGGGAAGGTTTAACACTGCCAGAACAATGACACATTTTCCAGAATGTGTTTCACTCAACACATAATTTCAATCCACAACATATAGAATGGAAATTTTACCAACCACCTGCACACACCTGAAAACCTTCCTTAGCCTTCCACTTCATATTTAGCTCAAAAACCACCTTTGCTTGGCAAGTTCTTACCATTTTCAGTCTTACCAAGAGCTCTCCAGACCTCTTTTTGGTTACAGAAATAGCTAAGGCAAGTTTCTGAAGCTCCACAGACTGAAACATTCCCTGTCCTCCTCCCAGTTCACCTTGCCAACAGGAGAGGCTGCTGTCTGTCCTGCAGGCTCAGCTTACTTAAGTCAAGTCTTTATCCCTATTAGCTGCATGCTTAGCTAGAACGGCTCAGGAATGCTTGTCCTTCTCACTGGTTAAAAAAACCACCTCTGCTCTATCAGTGAATAACCCTCGTCTGGAAACTTGATATATTTTCAGCAAAAGCACTAGGAAAAAACAGCCAGGTATCTTCTTGGGCAGAGCAAGTATCAAAACCACAATTCAATTCCCTTGCTCTAAGCAGCTTCATGTAAGTGTATCAAAAAACTATAATATAGATGTTTACACACAAAGTTCAAAACCTGTAACTTCACCAGGTCTGTAGAAGCTCTGTTCTTTCCCAAGTACTCCGAAGCAACTCAGATCACTTCCTCATCCCAGTTTCTCAGTCAGACCATACTGCTGCCAGGTCTTTATACACTGTTATCTATCCACTGGTCAGTAGTTTGAATGATTTTTCAACAGAAAAATCAAACAGAAGCTGTTTCCCTGTACAGCTTCTGTCCATTTTCTAATTTCCATAGCAATTTTTTTTTCAGTGACCCACACACCAGGTAGTTTGAGTGGGAAGTTAAGGTACCTTTTATAAATACTAATAAAGCAATGAAAATTAATGAACCATAAAATACAGGAAATTAACTTCTCATCACATCATCTAGCTACCCACCTAAATGAGTTTAAAATACCAGCTTCAAGCAGTCTGATATTCTAGGGACACCCAGTTGCCACTTCATTTATAGTCGGTTTCCTTAGCAACACTATAATCCATCTGGCTGCAGAAAGCTAAATTCTCAAACCATATCCTCCCATACACCGGAAATAGGCTCAAAACCATTTATATTTTAAACAGCATACAGTCATTGTGATTACTGAGCATATAAATGAATCTGGAAATGCAATGATGTCCTTAAAACACACACGCAAATTCTCACTGCTCTAGTTTGAAAAACTAGTTCCCATACTGAGAATATCTTCCACCAAGAGTTTCAGAACTGAAAACACTTCATCTTTGTTCCACCATGCCCAGCTGAAGAGGCCTTCAGAACTGCACAAGGTCAATTAGTTAAGATTTTTCTAAGAGAAGTAATTTGCAAGACCTGAGATGTAATGCCACTAATGGCTGCCAAAAAGCCCTGATGAAAGTTGATCACATTACAAAGTAGAGCCATTTGTCTTAAAAATACTTACTCTTCAACTTTTTACATCTGAAACTATAAATATCATCTATACAAAGTAAACTAAAAATCCAGTCCTCAACAGTAACTTTTAAACATAGAGTGTAAAAATCACAGGTTCAAATATTCAGAAAAGCCAGGTGAAGAACTGGAGGGTAACTAGCAATTTCCCAATGAAACTGGATAACATCAGACCTTTTATCACCATGATGAATGGATACAAGTTAAAATTACAGAACATATCTTAAGCATACACAGTTTTGCATGCACTTAGCAACTTCAACCTTGCAAAGGATATTCTACGTATCTGTTTATGTAGAATAGAACCACCACTGCCTACATCTCAAAGACTCATCAACAGCAAGCCAGTCTTTAATCCACAGAATAACTCTGGCATGGAATGAACCATTTCAGTTCTGCATAACTTTGCGTGACTGCTGTACAGTGGTGGCACACAAGTCCACACTGCCTGACCTGCTGACAGCAACTGAAGAGAGATTTGAGCAGGCTGAGCAGTGAACTGGGTAGGCCTTTTGGCAAAATCTGGCAACTTTGGTAAGTGCTTATCAATATGAAGCCCCAACCTCAGACCTTAGGGAAGTCTGTTTCCTTACCAGCAACTGGTTTTACACACACCACCCCCCTCCTCATTTTCTTCCTACTAGGGCTGAGACTAATCTCATCTAATTTCAACACACTTTTGAGGTAACCACATAAGCTTACTCAGCAGTCAGACAGAACATGCATTTCTGGAAAGTGAATTCACCTAAATCATTTCATCTATGTATTTTATCTCTCTTGTTTCATAACAGTACTGTATAGGAACACCTCTAGGTATCTACAATGGTCTGCATATGTCTGCCTGAAAATCTGACTCATGCTTCTATGTAAGAGCTACATAATGCTTAATGGGTACACTCCACAATTCTGTAGTTTCAGCAAACTACAGAAACTGCTCTATCAACAGCTGACACCAGCCTCCACAAAAAGGGAGCTTGACCAGGGTCCCCCTTTCTGGAGTTAGGATGCTGGGATCTTCAGCGTGCTCTGGAGCTTGCCAGGATCCCGTGGAACACTGAATAGAGTCAAGATAATCCATCTTTCCCATCATTTCAGAAGTGTGAAATCTTGGAAGATCACCAAAGCAACTTGTCACTGATGCCTAATTCACACTGATGATGTGTGAATCTGACCTGATGCCTAATTCACACTCATTTATATTGGCATCAAGAAACAAAGAATCTGATTATTTATTCAAATAACTGCATATCCAAGAAGAGAGACAGACTTTGCAAACAGTGCAAAAACCAGAGGGAATATTCCAGGGCTATTACATTTTCAGCCTTGCTGGTAATAGCTTGAAGTATATCACTGTATTGTCAGTGTACCATGAAGATGCTTTTTCAAGTCTATCATTTGTGGTGGCCTTCAAAACACACATTTAATCCAGTTCATTTGGATCTAGCAGTTAACAGCATAAGTGCTATTATCTGAGATTTCATGCTTTGATTTGGTATCTCCATAAAAGATGAATGCAGTTGGAAATTGCCTTCTTAGCAAAGTGAAGGGAATGGGGAGGGAACATTCTCCTAACTTCAGTCAGCAAATGCACTCAACCCCATCCCTATCCTCATGATAAACGCAACGGAAATTTCTGACAGCAGATGCAGATGTCCCAGTATCAGTAATGTATAGTACAACTTCTCCCTGTTATAAATACTCTCAACATGCCTTTATGAGTCATTATTGAATACTGCCAAATTTCTTTTAAATGTCACCTCCTTATCATAAGTGACACACTTGGAGCTTGAGCAGACATGCTGAATGAATTCAGTCACGTAAAGGATGGAATTAGCTCTTCTCAGCTCTACCAACTCATGAACCCTTCAAACCAGAAATAAGGCATGTGGTGGGAGGCCTCACTGCAAGTCAGTTGATTTTGCTTCAAAAATAAAGAGGTAGTTTCTTTCCAGGCCACATAATTTTTCCAGAGTACTCAATGCAAGCATATGAAGGTCTGGGGTACTAGTGGGCATGTGTGCACTGTTGAGAGAATGAAAGCACAAATACAGCACACACACCTCTTCAACGTTTCATAACATGTCTTTGGCTAGATGTGGGAAGTTTGGATTTTTGTTTGGAGATCTACTTTGGTTCTTAAAGTCATTTTGGTAATCGGACAAAGCACTGGAAATCTGGGTATGAATACAATTTTAAATCATTATCTGCACTTTGGAGTTTATATATGCAGAAGCATATACACATACAGTTAGTAATATCAAAATATCATGTGTATATTATGTTCAGTGCTTTTAAACACATCCACAAGTCTCATGTAAGACTCAAGAAAACGGTCTAGAGAAAATTCAGAAGTGACAACTGACTGAAGAGTCAAAATCAAAATGATCAAGTAATAAAAGGCTTGCTGGAGTATTATCTATTGAAAATAAGAACTTAATCAACATATATAATGTGTTTTCAAATTACATTTCAAGTCTTTGACAAGAAGAAAGTAATCTCTATTTTTCAGAAGATATCAGTCTCTTTCTATCATTATACACAATGAACCTTGTACAATCCTTTGAAAGGGATAATTTTATGAATTACACTACTGATGTGGAAAACTTGTAGCAATAACGACTTCTAAGCAGTATCAGGTTTTGAAGTTCTAAGACAGCTTTAGAAAGACAGGATTATTATTTTACAATTTGCATTAAAAATACACGCTTTTTTTTTCTGCTTTGTTGCACAGTTTTCCCCTTGTGCTCAAAGCAATCAAAACTGAATACCTCTTGTTTGTGAAATTTTTCCTATCGCTTTTTTCTACCCCCACCCCACCACTTTTTTGCCTTTTTAAAAGGGAAGATAACTTGGACAAGACAGTAGGGTAATGAAGATAATTTAACTTTTCCTGAAGAACTGAGATACAGAGATGAACATCACCACAAAAGAAACACACATTGAAGTTAATTATTAAGCATTCAGAATAGGCTGCAAGTAAGGCATGTGATCATACATTGAGCAATGACAGGACAATAAGGGACTGGAAAAGTGCTCACTAAGGATTAACCTTGCCTAAATGTAGCTGTACTGAAAGCTGGATAGAATGGCTAAGAGCCATTGAGACTCTAATGATACAAAGCAGAGAGAAACTGAGCAAATAATACAGCCATAGGTAGAATAAACTACTTTCTGAACAGGCTTATTTTTCTGTCCACTGACTGTGCCTGAAAGGCTAGTTGAGACTACCTCAGCATCAGTGTAGTACTCTGCAGATCATTTCTAACAGAGCCCTCAAAAGTAGCCTGTAGTCAGTGGGTTTAAATTTGCTATGTGGGGGGTCCATACACCTAACAAGGTGAAAAAAAACCCACAGGATGACATAGCTGGCTTTCAGAAGCCCAGCTTGAAGACTTAGATTTACGTCCTAAACCACCAGCATCTATTCACTACACACAATGAGGCAGTCACCTGATGGAAAACACAATGCATGATCATGTGTGAGAAAGGAGAAATTTCAAACATCCAATCGGTTTCAAACAGCAAGGCTAGCAAAAGACTTTTATTTTGCCCCCATAAACAAAAAAGTAATTCAACTGATTTGATCAGCCTGTTATTGAATAAAGTGTGCAACCATGGTTGGAACAGAATTGTTTTTTATGTGCTTGGCAAAAGTTATCTATATTCCTAGCAGAAAGTGTGTTATTAAGCATCAGAAAAAATATCTGTTGCTTTTAAGAGCTCAAGAACCTCATTCTTCTTGGAGGTTCACAGCAAAGGACAAGGACAATAGACACAAAGCTACAGTATGGTAACTTCAATTAGGCCTTAGGAAAAAAACTTCACAGTGACAGTGGTCAAACACTGGAACAGGTTACTCACAGAGGCTGTGGAATCCCCATCCTTCGTGATATCCAGAACTCAAGTGGACATGACCCTGAGCAATCTCATCTAACTTTCAACCAGACTCAGCACTGAGAAGAGTGGTGGCCTATGTGACCTCCTGGGGTCTCTTCCAATCTCAATTATTCTGCAGTTCTGTGCCCCAGCCTCAGTTTACTTAGGTTACAACAGCAATTATTTCCTCACTACAGCATGTAAAATCCAAGTACTGGATCTGAAAGCCAGTTTCCCTTTTGCTTTCCAGACCTGATCTACTTGGCCAGCTGACCTGACCTATACAACTATAGGGCTGCACGCGAGATTAGGATAAAATAGTCCAACTGGCCAAATGAAGTGACTAGCAACTGCAAATTATATATTAAACCAACAAAGAAAAGGATGTGGCAGAAAAACATAGAAAGCAGCAAGGCAATAAGATAGCCCAGAAAGAAACAGGTTAAGTAGAACATTGTAGGAAAAACAACAGTAAAGTCACCAGACAGCATCACCCTGTGGCCACCAGAATGGAAACTGTACTTCAAAGTTTCACCATCCTCTTCAGTTATATAATATTACATAAAAATTAGAAGCTAATATGGGTTATTTCAGCACACTCTACACATCTGTTACATCTCCCTTCATCATCAGTCCACCTATGGATCATGACCTACTGCTACACTTTAGACAGTTACAGCCTGAGTTGGCATTTAGAGGTTCTCACTCTGCTAACGACATCAGAAATGATCAAAGATACCCCGGAAAAAAATACACCTTTTGCTTCTATTTCTTTTAGGGGTAAAAAAAAAAGCACTGGGAAAATTACACACTCACAAACTATGTTAAAAAATTAAGGTTCTGTTGGGGTTTTAAGAGTTCTCTTTTTATTTTCTTTTTCTTTTGAAAGAATTTTTTCCCCACACATGTACATTGCTGAGAGGGAGTCATTGCCAAGGTACTTAAGGGAGACAAAGGACTTAGCTACGGGGAGGAGCCCCGGACAACTGGCCCCCTTTTACCTAGGAAGAGGGGGTTGGGCGGGGCCCCTAGTTCCACTTGTGCTCTCAGCATTCGGAGGGGAAGGAGGCTGCATCGCTGTGGAGAGAATTCACCATCACCGCAGGCTTCTACCTTCTGCTGCTTTTCCTCCAACCGTGAGTGGAGCTTGCTCGCTGGAGCGGCTCTTGCACAGGGGACCCTATTTTTACACCCTACCTCACTANACTGGTTCTGTTTGGTATCACTGCCATAGTTATTGCTGTTTGTTTGCCTTGTTATATATATATATATAAGTAAAGAATTGTTATTCCTATTCCTCATACATTTGCCTGAAAGCCCCTTAATTTCAGAATTATAGTGATCCAAAGGGAAGGGGGTTGCATTTTCCATTCCAAGGGAGGTTCCTGCCTTCCTTACAGACACCTGTCTTTTAAAACCAAGACAGGTTCAAAAGTCAAGCTCTGAAGACTTGAGAAGCAGCAGTTAAACCCTGTCAGATTTAACTACGTGACTAAATACTACCTATCCACAGAGAATGCATCTTCTTTCAGAAGGTGCATTGCTCACCAACATGAACAAGTGTTCAAAACCTTGCTTTCTCCACAATTATTGTATGTCACCATGTCATATTTAATCAACACAATTCAAGCCTTGTTTTAGTAGCTCCAAGGAGGAGAAAATCCAGGAAGAGATGCAAAACTCATAACCAGTCACTAATTTTGGTTGCCTGATTTGAGATGCAAAGCATTCTGAAAAAAACTGGGTCCTAGATAGTATAAAGCACAGTTCCCAAAGGCCACATCATCACTACTTAAAAGCTTTAAATTTCCAAGCACTTCTGTGCTTATGTGGTCTTGATAATATTCTTTTAAACACAGCTTGTGTATAATAAACATCTAGATTGAGGTAAATTAGGTTACAGTTATGCAAGAGATTTCTCAAAGTGCCATTCAAACCAGTGGGACTCCTCAGACACCTCCAATATGTGCTTAAATGTAAATACACCTCACTGAACCACTCCTTTTACACAGGCAGAGGGAAAAAAAAGAGCTCACCTTTCTCCTAAACTACACATAGCAATAGTTCAATATTAAGAAATGTATTTTATGAGGTTTCATTCAAATGAAATCAACAGGAATTTCACTGAGCGAAGATGCCTGTTCGGGAAGGTACTTTAGAGCATTAACCCTATGCTCTAAAGTCACATAAGTCCCATCACATACTTCAGGTTTACATAAGTGTTTAAGTATTATCCTCAGCTGGAAATGAGATGGTTAAACAATTTTCCTATTCAAGTTCAAACTGTGCTACTAGCTCGGTTAGCAAAATAAAGGTTGCCAGCAAATTTACAGAGACGAAAAGTACACCATTCTATTAAAGTATTTTATATGTCTATGAGAGGCAGTACAACCTGATAATATTCAACCTGAAACTCTACTTCTGGATACTACAAGTAGGATTCCTTAAATAATAGTTACACTTCCTCTTGCCTCACTCTTCTCATTTTTAACAACTAAGTCTGACATCCTTTAGAGCATTAAAAAAAAAACCCAAACCCAACTTGCTCTGCCCAACTTGCTACCTGTAACAAAATAATTATAGACGTTCCATGTGACCACAGGCCATGGACCATCATATTTAGCCATCAGGACTGCTTATGGACATGCATTGCCCTGGGAGCAGAATCCAAGGCAACCAGAACAAGTCACATAAGCCTTTTCCTGATCCTCTTTACCTCTCCCTTATGGGCAAGTGGGAAAACCACCAAGCCTTCACCTACTCCCTCTTCACCTACATGCACAAGCAGCGAAAAAAGGAAGAAAGCAGCCCTGGCACTTCTAAGTAGCTGACTACGAAAAGCAGCATTTAATAGTGCCAGAGATCCCCAATGCAGGAAAATTAGAACACCATGATTGAGTACAGAGTTAAGGGAGGCTACCTGCAGATAGACAGATAAACTCTGTCCACACTAGTAAATCAAGCAAAGCCAGGAATCATTCCCTGGAAATGGAATTCACTGTCACACAGACTGCTGAGCTGCCACACACCAGCACAGCATCTTTCTAACACAGGCCAGCTACAGGTCTCCCATGCAAATTTCCTGTTCTGGAAGGTAAGAGAGTTAAGCAGCATTGACAACGGCTAACCCACAGCACTTGGCTTCAGAACCAGAAAATGGTCTTGGGTGCATTTAATTAACTGCAGAGAAGTGATCACAGCCTCTCCAAGCTTTATCTGCTGTTATTGCTAGAGAAATATTTTTAAAGTGGCAAATGCAATGATGAAGCACACAAGAAATGCCTGATCAGCAGCACCTGACAAAAGTCACCTACACATTGTAGCACACAATAAGAAAATTAGAAACTCTAGAGTTCATCTTGCCTTCTTCCTGTTTCCTCTGAGTAGGCAGATGTTGCATATGAACTACTAATTTCCAGTGTCTCATTTATCTTCTCACTTAAAAAAAAAGTTTTATACATTAAGGATGCTTTCTTACAGTAATGCTACTCTCTAATAAAGAAGTAAGGTAGAACAGCTAAGAGACTCTACTTTTGAGTGCTGATCAATTGGCAGTAAGTATTTCAAAGCAAAGTTATTTAAAAATTATTCTTCTTCTAATTACTAGTCATTACCAAATTTGCTTCTGTAGACTAAAAATGTAATTACTAGTGAGTCTATTTTGTTATGCTGGAGCTACAGCAACGTTGGCAAATACATTTTCACAACAGATAACTGCAAAACCGACAAAAAACCACATTTGACAACCGACAATATGCAAGCTGTTCTTTGTTACCAATCTTGAAACAAATCTCTCTGACATTTCTTTACATTTTCAGTTATCTAGAAATGGTCTATTTAAAACTGCCCTTTTCATAATCTGATGCCTCTGACGCCTTTGCTCTAATGTTAGAACGTGCAATATATCCCACAGAAAATGCATTATGCAAAACCCACTTCCCACTGTTTAAGCATTCATTATCCATTTCAATAAGGACAAACAATTTTGTCTAACAACCCTTCTGGGCACGGATCTAACTTTCCAGCCATGCCTAGCTCTGACCATTGAAAATTCCTATGTTACCTGTATCTTTCTGTAGAAGAACTGTTTTCTTGGAAAAGTGTTTTTGTTGATTTACAAGAAAAACTTTATAATATGCTTTGTTTTATATACACATATATATAAGTATTAGACTGTACTGTATCATTTGACTTTTACAAAGCAAGTGAGGAAAACTATGTGGCACACCCAAATAAAAATTACATACTCTTTTAAGTAGAAGAAAAACAATCAAAACCAAGCCAGACGTTTCTATTCCTTTTTTCCAGGAGCGACATGCACACACCGTACCGACACCGGCAGGTTCAAGAGTTGAGCACAAGCAGCAGCCTGATGAGCAGGTGACAGCAAGCAGACAGCTCCCCCGTGCCTCTAAGCAGTGTGCCGGAGCGCCGGTCCCGGGGAGCCGGTGAGAGCCAGGCCACCTCTGGGGATGGAACCCCGGCCGGAAGCGC
>VZTH01008586.1:50602-100375 GCA_013397815.1 Aleadryas rufinucha | reverse complement strand
CGGCGCGGCGACGCCGCCGCTCGCCTCGCGTCGCCTCACCTCACGGAGTGGCCGGAGCCCTGCGGAGCCCGGCGCAGCTCAAGCCCGGCCTGAGCCCATTCCTCCGGGAAGTTTCCTGCCATCGCAGCGGCCGGGGAAAACAAAAGCTTCAGAACCGGGAGCGGGAGGAGGAGGAGGAAGGGCAGCGCAAGCAGAGAAGTAAGGGGCATTGCTCGCCCGCCGCGCCGCTGCCCTCGGCTGCCGACTCCCGCGGAGGGCAGCCCACTCAGCGTCGCCTCTCCATTTGCTTCGGCGGCGGCTCCACTGCCCGGGCAGCGCCGCGGAACCAGCGGACNGGATAGGGTGACTACTGATGCTGAGAAGTGCAAGGCCATAGATCATAATTTCAGGCCAAAGTCTACATGCTTCAGGGTAGCTAATGTACTTTTAAGTAATTGTTTTAATATGTAAGTATGTATTATTGCCAAGACTCACTATATCATATTAAATGGCTATAAAAGGATGTAAACTGATATGAAATCTATACTCTCTTACAAAGCTTGGTGTCTGAAGGAAGAGTCTTTCATGATCTCTATTCCTATTTAAAGTGCATTTACCTGATTGCCAGCTAACAAATCTCTTCTCTACTTCAGATCACAACTGTGCAAAGTGAACTCAGACCATTAAAGAAGAGAATAAGGGAGCTTCTCGTTCTCCCAAATGGGTCTCTTAAGCCCACAGCTGATGGGATGCCAACAGAATGCTAGCAGCTACATCCAATCAAAGCACTGATACTGCTTTGATTTTTGAGAAGTTCAACTCTTGATTGAGTTCAGCAGGCCTGCACCCACAAGGCTATGACCAGGAACTGCAAGGCAGATACAGAGAAAAATCAATTCTTTCTGTCTGCTTTACAAAATTCTTGACTAAATAAAATTATTTCTTTATTCTTAAATTTTATTTTACAAGTGGGTGTGAGCACTATTCTTTGGCTGCAATTTCCCATCAGAGTTCAGTTCTCATCACTGTTAAGTTCTGCTGCTCATTTTGAGTGCAAAAGAAAAGACCTAAAAGAACCTGTGGGCTTTGTTTTTTGGGATGCACTCTGAACTCCTTCCATCTGAAATAGGCACAACTAACCTGCCCCACAAGGGGCTTCCGATTTGTTTTGCTGTGTTTGGATAAAGTGTTTAAAGGGTTTTTCTAGGATAGGGGAGATATGATATATTGATTCAATTTGAAAATCCTCAGATATTATCACTGCACTCCATCTTGTGGAAGAGATAACAACATGTTTTAAAATGATCCTGTAGTGGTTTGAGTAATTAAACCTAACAATGTTTGGTTCTTACTGCCACAGCAAAGAACTATATATAGCAATGGATACAAGAAATTGCTTAAGTCTTAATTTGCCTAATTGTAGTCAGTGGATTTGTGTAAATGTCCCTTGGTTTTACATATGAGCTTCACATCTTCTTTGTTTTGGAAGGGAGCTTTAGGAAAGCATTCGAAGAGCCTAATGGGAAAAGCGAAACTAAAGAAGAAAAGAATCTGCTTTCTAGGCGAGGTTGCCAATGAACACTCCAGGTTTGAGAGAGATATGGGGATGGTGATCTGTTGGAAATATGTGGCTGGGGTAAAGACTCTGCTAAGCAAGATTGCTCTGTAGGGAACTTACTGGGTCTGGGGTTTGGTCTGTGTGGTTTTGGTGGTTTTTTGTTACCCCTGTATTAAGTACAGTAATCCAGTTGTATACGGACAGTGTATTGAGGATCACTGTCTTACCAAAAAAAAAAAAAGAAGAAAAGAAATGATGAGATTCTCTCATGTCTTTCTGAAACTGCCTTTCTTGGCATGTGACCTTTTTCCCCTTGATGTTCAGTGCTGCTTTGGGAAATCAAAATAGGTATTGAGGCAACAACTGTGAACCATAGCAAGGGCATAGTCATACATATTTGTGTCTGGCCAGATTCAGAGAAAATTGAGAAACTTACCTGGATTCACTGCTATAAAAAGGTTAACTTTATAATAGTTGCCCTAGGACAAGCTTGAAGATAAAGCCATTTAACTTTAATGAATAACTTAAAATACGAAGGGCTAGTTATTCTAACTGTTCCTTGGGCGGAAGCAAAAAGGTTATATTGAAAAAAGACTGTAGAAAAGCTTAGTCATTCAGACCCAAAGAAGCAGGGAAAAACAGGTCTTGCATGGGAAGGAGTTAGGAGAAAATTCTGTTGTGCAAATGAGGATCCTCTGAATTACCTCACCCCAGAAGTAGGTTCCACAAGGAGACTGAACTTAATAGCAGTAACGTCTGTGCCTCTCCCTGTGATGTGGCATGGAACAGCAGTGCTGAATGAAGCACTGGCCTTTTCTATTTCATTTACCAGAGAGGGGGTTGTACAACAACTTGCTGATGGCTGGTGTGGTTTACTGCTCCAAACAGAGCTGTCTGGTAAGGTAGAATTGATCTAACTAATGCCTCAGTGCAAACAAGGCCTTGAAGGTGGAGTGTCTCTGTCTACTATTCTACTGTGGAGACAGGTCTCATTAATTCCTGATGTATACTAAAGGCAAGCAATCTTCATTGACTATGGTGTTTGTTAGCCTTTTCCAGACTCCTTGGTCATTTTCCTAAAGTAGTGACTCATTACTCCATCACTGCACTGATTGCATTAAATTGTTACTATTATTTCAATGAAAGTAACATCATGTTTATGTTAATTCACTTTGTGCACAACTGTCAGAATTCTTGAAACTATCCCCAGCTGAAAGAAACCTACATGAGCATTTTGGCATTATTTAGACTCTTTCTGATTGTGCCTTTCGATACTGTATGTAAAATCTTGGAACAAATGACCAGACCTTTTTGTGAAGCCATTGGTATTGTGCGAGGGGAAATCAGTATATTACTGCTCTTGAGTATTTACTCCAGTTCAGCCTCACAGATTTTTTTTTTTTTTCTTACAGAACAGGCCAAAGAGTAATGTTGGGGCAGGGGTAGCAGGGAAGATTCCCCATAATGCTTTTTCAAAGCATTGAACATGGATGATAAAATAATGCAGTTAGGTTTGGGTTTTTTTCTAACAGTTGCAAGAAAACACGCAGATGAACAGAACAAAATTCAGACGTTAAGAGAATTTATATTTGCATTTACTTTATTAAGCAGTGAGTTGTATACAATCCCAATAGAGTCTTGAGTTTCAAGGCTGCTTCTGAACTCTGTGCCCTAGAGAAAAGAGACTTCAAGATGTAGTTTCTGCTATATGCAACATAAAAAAACCCTTGTCATCCTTTTTGCCTGCTTTTTTCTTTGTAATAGAATGAAGACATGAAAAAACAGGGTATAGTGTAACAACGAAGGGACAGTACCAAGGTCTGGCCTTGGTGGATTATTCATGTGCTTGAAGTTAGACAAGTATTTTGTTCTGCTTACCACAGTAACTGGAGCGAGGGAAGAAAGACTGGGTGAGTAAGGATTACAGTGGAAAAACAGGCTGCTATTTTGAAATGGAAATTTATGACATTGACCTGAGAATTGGTGTGGAAGGCTGGTGAATTGGAGCTGAGTTTGAAATGTAGCCTGAAAATGCTTTCACACCTTTTCTCTAGAAAAATGAAATGCTCTAGAGCTGTGTTTTCAGTGGAACAAATATTAATTAATCCTTTCATCACAGCTTCATTACTTTGTTTTCTATCCTGTTTTCACTCTGAGAGGAAGAGAGAGAAAGCATGTCAGGAAATTTTTTCTCATTACCAAACAAATATGAGATAGTTTAGTATACAATTTCAGGTATTGCCAAGCATTCAGTGTCTGTTGTCCTCTTTTGGCCCTCTGACTGTTATTGAAGTAATTTGTCTTTTATTTCTTATAGCAAAGATGAAAAGATGGTCAACAAACCTCACAAATTCACCTGCCTATCAAAGGCCATTTGCTGCTTCAGTTACTACTGTTTGCCTTTGAAGCAAGATAAACCAAAGTTCTGTTGGCTCTGTGCACCATCCGCATCAGCACAAAAAAAGAAAACATTTTGGGGAAAATCAGCATTCAATTTCCAATCTACAAGACCCTGTAGCGTCTGGGCTGTAACTTAAATCCTTCAGCAATTATAATAATTTTGGCAGCTTGTGGAAGTGGAGGACATGGCACAGAATAGTCTCCAATGTGATATTTTGCTCTTAAAGCTCAATTCTGAGAACATGTGTCTTCATCCCATGTCCCAGTTTTAAGAAAGGAATGAGTCTTACAACACTTCATTTGGACACTCCCATAATAGAACCGGCCAACCTCCCTTTGTAGTTAATGTGCTGGACACTTCCTGGTATTTCTGATCTTGGCAGGGAGGCTATGTCCAGTATTACTGAAACTGATAAACTCTTTTTAATATGACATTTGTTACATTTTGTTCTGTAATCCAGGAACTGGGGCAAAAAAAATTTCCTAGATCTCACAGAGAGAAACTATAAACTTCTTTCTCCACTCTCTGCCTTCCCCTCCTCCTAGTTCAGTGTTTCCTATGCTTCCATGCATAGGGTATAATAAAAGAAGTGTACTCTTTCCCCCATTCCAATCACATCTGTGCTTATTTTTGGAAATTTGCAATGGTGTCATGTTCAGCCTAGATTTATATCTGCTCCAGTTATTTGATAAAATTTTCAGTAGGACTTCTATGATCCATGTTGGTTATCCCTGTTTCAAAACAGTTATTTTTACTGATAACATAGGAATTAAAATTAGCAGTCTTTGTTTTCAGCAAATCTTTGGGGATCCTTACATTACAGTCTAGTGAAACTGGCTTCCAATGTCTTTGTGCAGGAAACTATCTACAGTGTAGTGTCTGAACGTGTCCAGTGTTTTGTGCAACTACACCCTAAGAAAAGAGTAACAAAGTAGGACTTCTTCTGCAAGCACCTTTCTTTTGTGATGTCAAAAATTTGGTCATCTAATTCTGTGCATCATGTTAGAATTGTTGCCATTCATTCATCAACAAATTTGACTTTTAGAAGATGCTAGAAGTGAAGATGGACAACATAGATGGTATTTATTAGAAACATTTTCATTTCTTTTTATTCAGAACCAAAAGCAATGCCCCATGAACTTAATTTTATGAAGTTACCTCTATAATAAAAGAGGTTTCTGAAATGCAAACCAATGACAAATGCTTCACAGATCCTCCAGTTAAATAAAAATAATGGTGAAAAACTCATTTATAATTGAAAGAGAGCATATTAAGTAAGGGATACCATTTACCATGGGGAAATACCTGTGTTGGAATCCCCTTCTCTGATCTGGTAAGTAACTTCAGCAAAGAATGAACATGAAATAGTACTTTAAAACAAAATTTTCTGTTCAGTCAGTTTAATGAAAATATTTTACTGAGATGTTGCACATAATTTTTAGTTCTCTCTTTAAAATAGTTACTACCCTATATTTATTGCACCTGGGATTAGCTAAGTTTTCAAATTCTCTGTAAGTTCCCTTTGTCCTAAATATGCCATACCGTTTTTTGAACAGCACTAGTAACTCAAGAGTGACTTTCACCTGTGGAGGCTTTTGCAATTCACATCCCTCAGAGAGGGAAAAGATGTCCTAAGAACCTACATGAATGGGGAAAGTGCTCCACTGAGTTGGAATGTGGATCTTTTTTTTTTCTCAGAGGGTGGCAAGAGACCCTAGCACACATCAGGTACTTTGAGTGTACATCAAATGCTATCTCTCCTCCAGAAATGCTCATTGTAGTTCCAGCGATGCTTTTACCTCTGAACTTCTTATTTATACACTCCCTAACCAAGACCTTTTCAAATTGCAGGATCTCCTCATCAACAGCTTCCAGGCCATGTTGGTTGTTCATGTCACCAGAAGAAGGAAGGTGGATGGGGGGATCCTGGTGACAGTGGAATCTGTGTCCATTCATTTCATTATCCTCCCACATCTCCAAGCAGAGCATCCCTGGGCAGCATCCATGTGCTCCTTGGTTAACCTTCAAGAAGTGGCGGGTGATGTCAGGGTGTCTCTGCTTTACGCCATCCTCCAGTTCCCTAGCTCTGTATTTTCAGTCCTGTAACTATTCCCTTTCTATCATCTGTTGTTCATTTTTTGTCCTTGTTTTCATTACCTATAGCCCTCTCCCTCCCTTGGGGTCTTCAAAGTTTTGCTAGTACAAAATTCTGTTCTTCTAAACAGAAAAGGAAATAGAAACAGCAGCAGTAGGAGAAACTATTTACAGAGTGCACACAAGCTTGGGCACTGTCTCCAAACTCTTTTCTTTGTACTCTGCTAGCTTCTGTGGCTCTTAAAAAGATAAATCCTTGTATAGTCCTTTCACTGTCATTTTTTTGGACTTCTGGTACATGAACTTATCCAGTTCCTGTCTGAACCTATTGTTGGGATCTGCTTCCACAACCTCTTTTGTCAGTGTCTTGAGGTGACTTTATGATCCTGTATTCCCTATTGTCTGCTTATTGCCCAGACATGAATTCTGTATCTTTAAGCTAGGTCTGGGAGAGCGGCGGGGGAAGCCGGTGGAATTCTTTCAGTGGCCGGTGTTCAAAAACCCAGATAACTCCCTCAGTTTTTCCCCAGCTCTCGGCTCTTTTTCTCAGGAGAGAGATGGAGAATTAAAATTCTTTGCTTTTTAGCTATCTTCTTGTTCATCAGCTGAGAGAAGTTTTCCTGGGACTGTGGTTTCTTCCTCTCCTGGAACTGTTTGGCTTTGCTCCGGTCCGGAACACCATCACTGGGAGGCCCCACACCGCAGCCCGGAGGGGCCCACGGCGCACCCCAGCTCTGGAGAGAGCAGAGCCATGCCTACAGAAAGGACTCTAAAATCCACCATCTTTCTCCACAACGAGAAGGGTTATTATCTAACATTATTCGTTTTGTGCCTGTGTGTAACTTTGCTTGTTAAATAAACAGGTTTTTTTCACTTTCCTCCAAGAAATTCCTTTCAAACCTGGGGGGGAGGGGCTAGCTGAAACCTGCCTTCCATTAGAGGACATATTCATCTCAGGACATTTCCTCCTAATTTGTCTCAAACTGAGACAGTCAGCAAGTCCAGAAATACACTAGCCACTGTAAAGTAATGTGTTCTTTTTATCTGTTTTAATTTAATTCCACTGAATGAGCCAAACTCTGCAATTTGATGAAAAATGGTTCTATATTCATCCTTTCAGCCATCTTCATAATTTCATAAAGCTTGAACAAGTCTCACCACGGCATTCTCCCAGTTGAAAAATTTTTAGTCTGATCTCCTAAGACAGCCTCTCCCTTTAATCCCTTTAATAATTTCAGTTGTCTTCTATGTATCTTCCTTTTTCATGTCCTATTCCAGATGTTAAGACCAATTTTGAGTCCCGTGAACAATTACTTTTACCATTTTTTGTATAATGCATTAATGTCTATTGGTCCCAGTGCCGTAGGTCTTCCAAAGGAACAACTCTACTTGGAGTGAAGTGGAATTCTTATTTAAATAAGCTCAAACATATCTTTGTTATAAGGTAGATGAGGTGAAAACACTGTAGATCCTAGCTAGGAAGACAGCAGAGAGAGCAAATTAGAGTTGCCTTTGGGTCAGTACCCGAGACCTGAGATTGAAAAGCCAGCTGTTTCTTTTGGGGCTGGTGATCTCCATGCTGAGTATGGCGCGAGGAGAGGAGGGGATGTTCCTTAAGCATCATTGAAATATTCATAGGTTTTGGTTCCTTTTCTTAATTTAATTTCCAATTTTTAGATCCATAAATGCCAAAAGTGAACACTTAGGAGGTTTTTATCAGAGACTTTATGACACTGAGCTGTGTATGTGTGTAGGTGTGCAGATATCCCTCATATGATGCTCTCTTTGACGTGAAGGCTTTGCATTAGAGTTCAAACAGACAGACAAAGGCTGAGGAAAGAAATTTCTTTTTAAATCTCTTTTCCTTAGAGAAGTAATGGCTTTCTAGAAATCAGACATTTTGCATATTGCGTTATTCTTGGCACATTAGTTCTTGCATATTCAGTATTCATATGAAATAAAATAGGACACCCGTAAAGGTGATTGGACGGACAGCAGACAGACTATTCTTTTACAAGGTTCTTTGCTGTCTTACTTTTGTATTTTAAAAACCAAGACATTTCAAAGCAAATAAAAGAAGGTGCTGTCTTTGGGTTTTTTTTAGGGGCTAAGTGTTGTAAAATATCTATTTGAAAATGAGTAATTTCACACCATTCTATTCTTATGAATTCTGATTACTAGGGAAGAAAGGATTGTTAATATGAAAGCCCTATGTCCTTTTAAAGCAACTCTGTGGTATTAATGATGCCATGATTTTTCACTTTTATATATATCCCCTTTATATACTCTTTTATATAAAGCTTTTATGTATTCTTAAGGGCCTTTTAGCCCACATACTTCTAATTCTTCAGGTTTGATAACTAGCATAGACCCAATATTCCATTAAGCCAGGAGACCAAACATCTTAGAAACCTCAGACACCAAGGTCTTCTCTGGAACACATTTTGTAAACTAAGATAGGCCTGTCCAGGAGGGGAAAGCTCCTCGAGGAGGGGGGTTCGCTCAGCCTCTCATTGGGGAATCTTTGATAGATATGCTAATTGGTGAGGCCTATAATGATATACCTGAACTATTGTGGGTGTGCATTTCAGTATGCATTTCGGTGTGCATTTGGATGTGCATTCCAGCGTGCTCCACCTGGACAGAGTGCACCAGGGATCCTTAAAATAAACACCGAGGTAAAATCCCTTTTTTCCCTTCTAACTGTGTTTGGCTCTTGGTTTTAAGACCAAGGATAGGCATCATTAAAAGTAAACAAGTTTGAAGAATGAACCTTTTAGTAATGATCAGCATACCCTTTCCATTTTTGTCTTCAAATAGACCAGCTGACACCAGATCTGATTTATTTTTTTCTTTATGCAGGGAGGAGGTGATTACAGCAAAGTTGTGTTATAACCAAAAAACTCGATAAGGCTATCCTTTTTTCAGTTTCAGATCATATTTACTGAAGCATATTTCTCCTGATTGCTCTACATAAAGTCCTTTCTAATATCATGATTGATATCTATAAGTATACAGGCAATGAGATGGCAATCACGAAAGAGGGAGAAGAGCTATGAATAAATTTACAGTTGAAATTTAGAACATTTCTAATAATCAGAAGAATCAGGTTCTGGAATAGTTTTTCAGCAGAAGTCTTAGTGGGATGGTCTTTCAGTACAGAGATTACATACCTGTACTGTACTAGTGATTTCAGCTCTGCCAACTTAATCACAAGACCGTAACACAGCCTGCAGTCTTTATTTCTTGTGCAGAACCAAAAAATAAAAAACCCAATCCTGAATTCCACAGTCTAAGCATCCTACTGTCTATGTGGGGACATAGCTGCATTTCTAATTTAGGGATTAAAAGGAAAAAATCCACATTCTTCTCCACTACGCCTTGCCTGTGCAGGTAATGAGCTCTTACTGAGCCATGGAGTTACTTAACATAACTTTTGTGAAAGCATCAGTGGAAGTTTTAGACACGACTTTTTCTGCTGGAGGGCACTGCTATCAGAGTAGAGCTGGCAGAAAGGCTCCCACAAGTGTTTCTTATTTTCTTCAGCAAAAGGTCAGCCAAGATGAACTCAAAATATATTAAACAATAGGTTAAATGATGCCAGGTGACTTTGTGCAGAAGTAGATTAGGAGTGCCCACAAAGGCCATTCCACAACTGAGCTCCAGAGGCAAGTGAACTCGGAAAGAGAGGACAGCAACAACTTCTGCCATTTCTGTGGTGACTGACACAGCTCAGTAGCTGTATCTATGCAACCAGTTATTTCTGCCTCAATCTGAATTGCAGGCTCCTTGCAAAGAGGACCACTGAAATATTAGGCTTGTAACATTTCTGGACAGGTTGAAAACATTGTGCTTCCAGATGTATGCATTCTCCGATGCTTTCCTATGGTGCACTGAGAAATGCCTGATAGATAGATGGAAGGAAAAATCAATGGGCAGTACAGACTTGTGCTTGCTTTCATGCTGCCCCGATGCCCATCTTGGCCTGCTTGGATGGTTCTGTACCACACTGCTGATCCTTGCAAGTGCTGAAATGCTGGTGGACGGGTGTTTGACGCCTTGACCAATAAATGTCAGTAGATGTTTACAGGAGCAAGAAGTATGAAACATACGAAATGATTACGTCTGCTTTCCAGCAGTGAGTGACTTACAAACTTCCTAAACCACTTGTTCTTCCTAGGAGTTACATCCCAACTGCTGCGTTTATTAACTACACATGAACTTTTACTTCAGTCTGATTTCTGGGATGGTTTTCTACTTAGTTTTAAATCTTTGTTTTAAATTTGTTTTTGACCTTCATAACATCTCATGGCAATGAGTTCCACAATTTAATTATACATTAAAAGAAGGACTGGTTTGCAGGATTTGCAATGCGCTGTAGCTACACATTCTTCAAAGCCTGTTTGCCATTTTAGTGCCCTCGTTCCAGCCTACAGGGACACATACAGAAGCTAGAAATGGAAAAGATCTATTGTATCATAGTGTTAGCTCCAGCCTTAATAGAAAATGTCTCAGTCACAGCTTGACATGGTAACATCAATGTACTTAAAAGATACAGCAGGTCTCAGAACAGTCTGCAGAGTACGAAAACAAAGACTTCTACAGCCTCCAGGGTGTTTTTCCTCAACAGAATGAACAGGGCAGGATTCATGCTAGAGCTACTGTGAACATCTCTATTGGAATAATTGATAATTTGAGCAGGCTTGTCATTTTCCTGACAATTGTAGTTCTAGAGATATTTGCTGTCCTTCTTCAACAGTTGCTAGACTAACACTGTGTGCGTTTCCTTGTATAGGTATTACAGAGATTAAATTGTTTTATTAATGAACCACAGTTTGTAAGTATCTTCATGGGGAATACAGCTGGTTTTCTATACCATAAACATTGGTTAAAGAAGAGGCAACAAATTAGTGACAGTTTATCACAAGCAGTCAGTCTAGAAGTAGAGCTCAGTGTTGAAACATGAAGGTAATAACTCACTGTGGTAATTTTCTAAGGATTATGCAGGATTGTTTCTCACTGAAAATTACTTGATCAGTAGTGGGTTTCTTATTTTTCCCCTAAGCTTCTTCTGTATTTCAAAGAAATAGGAAATTAAGGAAGCATTACATCACTTTTAGATCACATTAAAGCATCACAGTGGTCATGTCTAAGATTATATAAACTATGAAATAAGAACAAAAGAAGAACCATAAACCATTGAAAATCACAATTTCCTCTGGAATAATTCAGAATAAATAAAGATCGGTTAGTTTAAACAAAAACTCCTTTATTAACCTCCTGAGGGCTTTCCCTAACAAACAACAACAACAACACTGCAGATTTATATAATACATTTATTTAGTGGCAATCCAAAGTGGTATACAGATGGTTTATGGGAATATTTCATGCATCTCTAAAAAGCAATCTTTTCTTGAGTAGAAAAATTGTAATTATCAACAATAATACATTGTATTCTGCATCAGCAGTGTGATTTCTGGATATCCGGATTATTCCATCTATAGGCAAAACATATGAGCTGCTGTCCATTTTCCTCTTCTCAGAAAATAAAAAGAAACAAATTCTGAAGAAAATGCCTAACTACGTGCTAAAAAACATTCCTCCAAATCAGTCGTCAGTATTTGATTAAGATATCATAAATTTTACATTAACCCAGATATTTTTTTCTCAAACACAAAAACTGTATTATGGTTTTTTTACTCAGGAAGTTTTAAATCCTTCAGTCCTGTTATTGGATGAAAAGTTTTATTTCCATCCTTTTTTAAATGGAAGTTTCTAAGCCTTATGATTGTGGAGAAAATATTATAAATCTGCAGCAAAAGTTCAATTTGGTTTAATTGTAAACCAAATAAACCCTAGGAACCCCATACTTCTTTTAAAATTCTTTGATGCTCTAGGGCAGTAATACAGTTCTTGACAACTGGGACAAAAGACTTTACCATGTTTGGGACTGAATAATATTGTAATTCCTACCTCTTTTTAGCCATTTTTTGTAATGAGAAATGACTTAGATTGTTTTATAGCCTTACTTTGCATTCGAACAAACTCATACAGATTAAGTGACTCCAAAGTGAAGGTGTTACTTCTTTTCAAATGTATGTCCTTTTTTTCAAGGTGCCCTCAATTAATGGGAACATTCAGTGGTATGCTGAACAAGGACGCCAAGCTTTTGTAACAGATAAAATTTTGAAAAACTCAGTAATTCATCACATCACCTGCCTGAGTTTATTTTACCTAGATAGACTTGAAATGTCATACACACATTTGAATTAGCACAGTATATACTATTACTAGGTTTTAAACCAGGTACAGGTTTTAAATATCTGATAGTATATGTAGCAAGAAGAATAAATTGCCAGTTTGTAGTTAGCTGAACACAAAATTGGCAAAATTTGGTGCAGGGCAGTTACATAAAAAAGTTCAATTCTGTCAACCTAGATCTCAAAGCTCATCTTAGGCTTTTTATATACTTTAAACCATTAAAAGTGGCTCTGGTTTACATACATTTCTAAATGAAGCAAGCCTTCCTGACTGCACATGCATGAAATCCACCTACCAGGCATATGGGGACTGTGGAGCAAATGAGATACAAGCAGCTCCACAATTGTGCATTGATTTTGAGGAAAAAATGGATGCCTACTGAACCATTAGCATCACTGCAATAAGTTTTGGAAGTCTTTTCAAAGCTGCCCTTCTCCATCCCCACTGAGAATTTGCATAGTTAAAAATAATATAATGGTTTTATTCAATATTCCTATTCCATTTTGTTTTGGATACTCAACATTAATTTTCAGCGTAATTCTGTTCCAGGTGTTTGTGCTCTACAAAAGGTTTTTGTTTCTAAGTACATGTTCTGCTCTGGTAATTATCCCTCCTGCTCTGTAATTCAAGCCTGAAAGTTGATTTATTCTCCATGTGTTCTTTGTGGAATTAAATGTGTCGCCTTTGTAACTGACTTACATCTGACAAAGCTGATCTAAACAGTTGCAGAAATGTCTCATTGCCTTCACAGTTATGAGCCCAATTAACTTGTCAGCATTTTCCAATGGTTATTTACTACAGATTTACCACAGCTCTAATCAGCTACAGAGGCAGGAGAAAGAAGGACATTTGGGGTAGGGAGTGTCTTTCCTTGCAGTTTTCTAGTAACAATTGGAGCCTCATTATGCAAGTATTTTAGGATGTGTAAGAGTCAGAAATGGTGATGGGTCAGAAAATCACAAAGAGATTTGTTCAGTGATTGTGATCTGACTCTGAAGCCTACTGAAATTAGTTTGTATACGAATAATTACTTCATTCTTGGTTGTTTCTACAGCCACATTTAAAAATTAGATTATCCCATCTGTCTTAGCATACTTCATATGTCACTGGCATGCAATTTGCTACCTAAAGACCAGCTTCTGCTATCTTTGTTCATCATATGCTGAGAACACCATAGCTGCATGGAAGAGGTGAAAACAGAACAAAGTGAGAACATAAGGTATTGTTCTGATAGCATTAATCCCTTTCATAATTTGCTTTTTTGCATGTATGCTGTATCACCCAAACTAAATTACTGTAGATTCTCGTAGGGAAGTATCACAATGAAAGTTGTGTGATTTAAATCTAGCTAGAGACAGCAAGGAGCCTTGCTAGAGAGGTCAGTGCACATTGCACTTTCTGGAGCTGTTGAAAAGAGCAAAGATCAGAAGCTGTTCTGATCTAGCCTGACACCTTTACAATAAATACTGTGTTCAAAACACCTTCATTCTTTTATGGGACAACAAGCAACTACTCCCTTTGAGAGGGCTGTGCTCTCACACTGCGGATCTGTTTTCTTCACCTCAACCATCAGAGCAGCAGAGCATTCCCTCCTGGCAGGGGGGCAGGAGCAGCAGCAGCACTGGTGCTGCCAGAGGTTCCCAGCAGCCTCTTCCCACTCTAAGGTCCATCACTGCCCGATAGTGACATGATGGTACCATAGTGTTGGTGGTGCCAGGTGGATTGGAAAACCCATTTGCTGTCAGAGTTCATCAAAACCTGTGCTGTTCAGAAGGTTTGGCACTCTTTGAAATAGGCATCTCTGTGAGTGTGTTTATTTTCAAACTGTGCTAGGGTGAGAGGAGATGCTTTGGGTTTGGGAAAGTATGTATTGTGTTCAAAAACTAAATCATGTTGATCTGTCCTTAGATAGGTCAAGTCACAATTCTGGTTTTAATATAATTCAAGTTGCAGTTTTGGTTTTAAAATACCTAGGGGTTATATGTAATGAATATAAAACTAAAGTTGTTCCTTTTCCAAGAGGGCGCTGTGGCTGAATGGAAACCATGGTAACTAGAGTGGCCTAATGCTGCTACCTGAGTGATAAAAATGCATGTAGAGTAGGTTTTGTGCTTAGCAACAAAATGGTTGGGTTTTCAAATAGGTCCCTCTAGCCCTCCATTACAGCTGCCACCCTTGTTCTACACAGTATGTATCCCAGGCTTCATACTTCCATGTTTGTTAATCCTTTAGGCATTCGATAAGCAGCAGAAAATACATTTCATAGAGAAGAAAGTAATTTAATTTTTTTGGCCATTGCATTAGAAGAATACACAACTCAGATCTCTTCCCTGTAGAGCTGTTGTGAAGTATGACTCATCCTTGCCCAACATGTTGGATGATCACTTTAATTAGAATATGTGCATCTAAATATTGTTGTAAACACTTGCTGTTAATAGCATATTATTCCCTGTTTTACAATGGGAAGTATAAGCAATATTAATACATTCAATACATTAAGCTGTACATTTTAAGTCATGTTAGGGCAGCACACTAACAGAAATTCATTAGGGAAATTCTCTAATTAGCATATGTTGGCTGCCTAACAAATCATGTTGGCATGAAAAATTGGAATAATGCAAATTTTATTCTACAGTGATGTTTAAATATTTTCTAAACACTAAATATTGTACAAATCTTTGATATCTACCTATGTGGTAAATCTGGATGGAGATCCAGTTTATTTATAATAATGAATGAAAAGAGATAAAGTATTGCTACTTTCTTGTTGGTGATGGTACATGTGAAATAGGCTAATCTTTATAGAATCACAGAATAGTTTAGTTTGGAAGGCACCTTTAAAGGTCATTTAGTCCAACTCCTCTGCAATGAGCAGGGACATCTTCAACTAGATCAGGTTGCTCAGAGCCCCATCCAACCTGACCTTCAGTGTTTCCAGTGATGGGGCAGCCGCCACCTCTCTGAGCAACCTGTTTCAGGGTTTTACCACCCATGTCATAAAAAAAAAAAAATATTCCTTATATCTAGTCTACATCTACCTTCTTTTAATTTAAAGCCATTCCTTCTTGTTTTATCACTATCTGCCTATGTCCCTTTCTGTCTTACAGGTCCTCGTTAAGTACTGAAAGGCACCTATAAGGTTTGCCCAGAGCCTTCTCCAGGCTGAACAACCCCAACTCTGGCAGTGCTTACTAATTAGAAGAGGTGCTCCAGCCCTCTGATCATCTTTATGGCCCTTCTGTGGACCCATTCTAACAGGTCCACATCCTTCCTCTGCTGAGGACCCCAGGCTGGATGCACCACTCCAGGTGGGGTCCCACTAGACTGGAGTAGAGGACCAGAATCTCCTCCCTTGACTTGCTGGCCACACTTCTTTTTCATTTCACATACACATATTTTCCTCAGTACAGGCAGGTGAAATGCCTTTATACTTATCCAGGATCTAAACAACCCACACACCAGTGCCAGCATATGACACAGCACAAATTGATGATCCAGAGATTTTACAATCTCTCTCTTGGGAGATTGTAAAAAAGAACAGGAATATTATGTCTTTCCAAATGTGGCTTAGCATACTTGAGTAAGCTTAGACTGTTCTCAAAATCTAATACGAGAATGATAATACCATGTGTTTGTGTGTACATGTCTTTCTCTGTTGTGCAGAAATGAATCATATTTATCTGTAAGCAACATATCTTTTTTCTCTTTTTAAAGTTCACTGACATTTACTGACTCAGGATGCACAGTATTTCATAACCATAATGCTGTATCACCATGTGTTAAAATGAAGGCTCAAGGGTGTTAGTCTAACTGACTTTATTAACATCATCTGTACTTTAAGAGTGTTCTCACATGGTCAGATCAATAGCATATGATTTAAACATTATCGTGCCTTTTACTGCTCAGAAAGCTTCACAGGGTGCCACTTCACAGTTTCACAGAAGAGTGTATTTCAATGTTTTTATCTGTCAGCCAAAAAATCCCTGAACAACAGAATCTGAACTGAGCTAGTCTTATTTCTGAGAAATTTATAGACACCTTAGTGTTAATCTGAAGACATAACTGTGCATATTTTTGATCACATGCATAATTTCTTTTGGTGGAAACCTGACCATTTATGTAAATAAAGACTCATATCTAAGCTGCAGGATGAGGACTTCACCGTCTAGCTCGTTCCATTCACTTGATGAGGATAATGGTGCACCCCTGCACTGGCACAGGCTGGACTTCACCAGTTCTCCCACAGTCCTCTTGTGGGAGGTCAGAATTTTTTGGCTTTCTTTTACCTCTGATTTGAACTTAAGACAAGCATGTTGCCTGAAAGACAAATGCATATATGTCACAGGAGAGTCTTCCTGGAGTGATTTAAGTGACATGACAAGAATTTGGTGTATGCTCCTAAGGCAATGATCAAAAAAAATGGCAACCACATTTCTTCATGTGTCTGATGTAGACCTGAGGCATTAAGAGACTGGAATTTTTTGCGTAGTGTCATTAAGAAAATGTGGGAGAACTTGAAAGTAAAATGTCACCTTACTTGTGCCTATGTATCCATATCATTAAAACATAGAATCAAGGCATCATAACAGTCTGTAACAAATTTGTTTCCAACTATTTCATAAAGTTTGACGCCTTAGAAAATGAATAACAACTATGGATCTTTTCAACATGCAATAAATGGAAACAATTTTCAGAAAGTGTTCAGACTGTAATGTGGATCCTGTAACCTTATTACCAGAATATGTTACTACAGAGGAGTTGCTAAGGGAAGAGGAGCAGTTGTGAGCTTATGTATAATTTCTCTACATTACTGTTGATTAAATAAAATAGGACAATATTATTTCCACTGGTAAACCACAGAGAAAAAACAGGGATAAGCTTTGCTTGGATTTTTCCTTGTTTCCTTGTTCACCCACCCACAGCCCTGGCTGCTGCTTTCCAGAGACAAATGCATTGCCTGGTACTAAGTATCTACAGAGAAAACACACAAGTTGACAGGAAGAGTGATGGTGTTACTATTGCAGGAGTAATCCTTAAATTGTATATTTGTATTCTGTTCAATGATTTCTTTTTCTTTTAAGCTATATTACAGTGCCTTTTCCCTCTACTTGTGTTTTATAGATGAAGTGGTACAGTTATCTCCCAGTAGAAACAGGAACTGGTAGTATGACATTCCAAGCAAAGGAGTAAAGCATAAATGGATGGAAACAAGTTTCTTTCCCAGTAATTTTGACTGTTCCGGTGATGCTGAAAGACATTTGGCCAGGCATAAGCAACATGGAGTCACTCTTCCATCTTCCAATCTTCCAGCAGAACAACAATGGGCAACAGTCACAAGCTGCAACAGGAAATTTTGCCCAGCTGTAAAGGAATTACTTTACTAATGAAGACAGTTAAGCACTATAATGGGTTGCCCATGTTGTAGAATCTCCAGCCTTGGAAGTATTCAGAGCTTGACTGCACAGGGTAAATTATTCCCTTATGATCTAAATTACTCTGTGATTCTGTGAATTCAAAAATGTTAACAACATGGTGCCCAGTGTTTTGATGCAGCAAGTGGTCTGCCTCTTTCCTAAATGAAATTCTCAGTTCTTCTTCCAAGATCATTCCTCCTGCCATTAGATCCCAAGTGTCTAGATGGCTACCTGCAGTTGACTTGGAGGCTGCCCAGCCATGGCTAAAACTGTCATCTGGGTCCTGCAGGTCCGTAAGACCCCAGTGCTCATTACTCCAGTGCTGTTGCCGTTGGATAACCTTGACGGAACAAGGACAAGCTCTGAAAGTGTTACAGACCATATAGATGCTGCTAATGATCTGCAGCTTTTTGAGCAAAATTAAAAAGTGAAATAGAAATATTTTTGTAGTATGGCAAGAGATGCATATGTAAAAAAGCATGCCTAGGAAAAGTCAAGATTAATTTCTCATACCTATAATTTTTTCTTCGTACTCTGCTGCTAGCAGACCCCAGAAAAAAAAATTTGATAATATTATTCCTTACAGCAAAACAGAGAAAAACATAGCAGTAAATCAAGTAATGTTTTGTGTAATGACTTATCCAACAGCTATAGAGTGAAGCATCCCTGCAGAACACAGAGAAAATAAATATTATTCTTGTTCTCATAGTTTACATTTAGTAGTTGATCCTGGTAAGTCACCTTCCCAAATGATGCAAACAGGTCCCTTGAGATGTCCCTGCATAAATTTAATGATGTTCTTATAAAAATCTCTAGCCACCTGCAGCATATATAGATTTGCCAAGGCTTTGGGGAAAAGTTTTATTTGCAGAGAAGGGTTATTTGCAAGGTTTCAGCAACAAAACCATCTGCCTGTATCTCCTCCACAGCCTGAAACTCTATTTTTGTCTAGTGTATCTAGTGAAGGGATGCAGTACATAAGCTGTTTTCTCATCTATAGGCTACATTTTTTCAGCTGCATCTTTAGATAACCACTCTGCAACTACAGAAACAGTTTGACCACTTGGAATGCACACTGGATTTTTATCTCTTAAGTAATAATTTTTTCTTATCATGAAAATAGCTTGAAAACCAACAGAATGTAAAGTTAGTTCATATTCAAGTTGTCTTCCCTTTGAAACAAGCCTTTGATCACGACTGGAAAAATGCAGTGTATCCATGTTTAGTGCCAGGTGTAGAAAAGACATAACATTTGAAAATCCTTCATGACACAGTCTTCAACTTGATATTTGAATATTGTGTTGGTTTAACAAAACCTGGTTTGTGGGGGCAGGGAGAAAAAAATTAGCTGTTCAAAACTTCTGTGTCCGGCACAGAGCCAATCGCTGAAGGCTCTGACGATGGGCAGGTTACTAGCCCAATTAGACAAGCTGGTGACGTCTCTGTTATGACATATTTAAGAAAGGAAAAACCACGAAAAGTTCTCTTTCTTGCTCCCCTCCGAGGGGTGGGGAGGGGACCCCTGGGCCCCTTTCCTGAGAGGGCCACCAGGCCCTTCCCGGCCCGGCAGCTGGGGCCGTGCCGCCGGGGGGCCGCTGGAGCCCATCCCGCTGGGGGTCCCCCAGGGGCTGTGCGGCCGGGCCCCTCCTGAGGCCGGAGCCGCCCATGCGGTGCCTGCAAGGACCGCATCGCCAGCAGCGAGAGACATGGCGAGCAATTCCCCAATGCAGAGCCCGGACGAGATCAACCTCTCAGCTGCAACTAACAGACACCAACTTTCTTCCAAGTCAGAGGAAAAGGAAAAGTGAGGACAAATGAGGAAAACCAACATGGAGGCACTGAGGTCAGTGAAAAAAAGAGGGATGAGATGCTCTGAGTGCCAGAGCTGAGATTCTCCTGCAAGGCGTGGTGAGGACTATAATACAACAAACTGTTTCCCTATAATTCATGAGGTGCATGGGGGGTGCAGAGATCCACGTGCAGCCCGTGAAGAAAAGTACTCACAGTGGAGTGCGTGGATACTGAAAAGCTGTAATCTAGTGAGGAACTTGAACAGAGGGAGACGACCCTTGCTTTTACAGATCGAGGAAGAGAGCTTTCGCTTCCAAACTAGAACAACTCATCCTTAAAAGACTAAACCCCATGAACTAAAATGACCCATGCTAGGCAGTTGTGGGAAGACTGCTTGACCCGTGGGAGAGATTTCACACTGCAGCAGGTTCAGGCGGGGCTGTTGCTTGTGGAAGTTAAAGCCACGCTAGAAAAGTTTTCAGAGAACTGTCTCCCGTGGGAAGGATCCTACGGCACAGCAGAAGAAACTCTTTTCCTTAAACATAAAGAAAGACTCTTAAGTGAAATACTGACTGACACCCCATGTTTGTTTCCTTGCGTGGTCGGTAGAAAGAGGGAGGGACTGGGGAAGAAAGGGGTTCTGAAAGTTTGCTTTGGTTCTCATTGCCCTTTTTACTTTTAATTCTGTCAATAATAAATCTTCTTTATACTGTTTTGTAGGAAACAGAAGAAGCAAAAATTTCTGCAGTTGATGGTGGGTTTGATCTGCAGCCCTGGAAGAAGCTTGGGCTGGTGTAATAACAGAAATATATAGACCTTAAGCAAGAGAATTACAAACCTGTGTCTCTATAGTTACAAGTAAGAATATGTATTGGGTGTTATGGTGAAGGGTTTTAAGAAAAATAATGTGATTTTATAGTTTAAGTTAAGAATTTAGATGCTACAATAGAAGTATATGTGTGTACGTGACCTAAAGAATTATTGGTTAAGAGACAGCCGCATTGCAGTAGAAAGTACTACAGGTGATAGGTCATAAAGTCAAAACAAAGTTTCGTGTTAATGGCTTATTGGATTAAAAAGTTATAAATTGCCATGTAACCCTGAATCTTGTGACTATTCTGCGTTACGGCAACTTACTACCAAATCTCACAACCTCTGAGACTGATGCCTTGTTTGTTATTTTAAGAAATAAATCGTGTATAACCACAATAGTCCCATCTCTTTAACAAGAACTCCGATGGCACTGAAAAGGGCTGACAAAAAGTGCCCGAAATCCAACACAGAAAATTTACACTGTTTAAGTTTTGAACCTGTTTTGCCTTGAAGTTTTTTTCAATAATCCTTATCCCTACTCATGAAAATGATTTCTGCTCCTCTGCTTAGTTAGAGCAGAGGAAAATGAGTGAATAGTTTCTTGTGGGTGCCTGGCGCTTAACCAGCGTCAAACCGCGACAAATATTTATATACCATTTCCCTCTCTCATACAGGAAGCCAATGCAGGAGAAGGCAAAGGAGATGCTATAATTTCACCAAGGACAAAAGATTATTTTAGAAAAGGCATTTCATGTTGTTAGAAACTAAAAACAAGGGAAATTGTCACAGAGTCTGGGTTGAATTCAAGACAGAAAGGAGTTGTAGCACATCAAGAGCCCTATGTAATTTATATCTATATGTTCTGCACTTTGACTTTAACTACATTTAGGTTTTCATCTTTCATTTTCAGGAGTATTGAGCAGCTAAGACAGAGGAAGCAGTTCATTTTTCACAAAGTATGTTTTAGGTTGCAGCAAACTCAAGAGGATTTGAGTAAGTATGGCTTACATTCAGTTCAGCTTTTGTTCTTAACAGAGAACTAATTACACTTTTTTAGCAACATTAAACATGTTATGCTAGAATGCAGTGTTGTAGCAAGGAGTGAGTTCTGTAACAAGTTCCATAACAGCCGAATGATAGCACAAATTTTTGAGCCTAAAAATCTAACAAGGGTTTCTCATAGTGCTCTGTCAGTAAAACTATGGTTTTTTCTTAGCATATCTCCAAAACATTGCAGTTTCACTGCTTTCTGAAGGCTAGAGAATTATGTATGTATGTATGTATAGGGTCATGGACCTAAGCATCACAAGCATGTATTTGTGCTATTTGTTGAAAGAACAGACTTGCTTTTAGTGGCATCTTCTCAGCTTTTAATCATAGCTATGCATCTATGGTAAAATTCAAGTAATTTTTATTCAAAATGTACTCAACAGTACATTTGTTTCAAAAGGGTTAAGAAGCCATGATTAAATGTCAACCTATTAAAAGAGTCACAAGAAAAATGGCTCAATTTCTCAAATTGCTACATTAATGAAAACTTTGCAATATAAAAAGGGTTTAATATTGAAGAATTGCATGTGCCAAAATGAGCTGATAGAATTTATCTTTGTTAAGTGATGACAACTGTGAATTTGTTCCCACAAAGGAAATCTTTAACTGGTGACAGCTAATTGAGAAAGGCAGAACACAGTATGAAATTTATTTCCACTTTCCTCCTCTGCAGAGAAGCCAAGCCAAGAGTCTGGCATTATTTCTTCCTGAAGACATCTTCAGTAGCCTGTTTTACATTGAGTCATTGCAATTCAATGCACTTGCTTTCTATTTATTCCAGTTTCACAGTAGCTTTAGGTAGACAGTAAATCAGCCTCACTCATTGTACGCAATTAATTGCCTATCTATGAAACAAGACTAGAAACCTGACAGATGGTATTCGTCAACAAAGTAGCAGGGTATGAGGAGGACTGGAGTTAGGTAGGGGTGGGAATGGTAGTAACTAGAATGGGACAAACTTTGTTTAACACAAGGCTTAGCATTTATTTTTGTGATTGACCAAAGGAAAAAAAAAGATCCTCATTATTTTGTAAAATGGGTGTCTGAACAAAATATTTTGTACTCAGTTTGAACTGTTCTTAGAAATAAATGTCATCTTATACCACCACACCTAAATATGCTTTTAAAATTTTAAAAAAAGGTTTTAACAGTATGCTTTTCCAATCTCAAATCAAATAACCTGGGGATAATGCATTTCAGAAAATTCATAGCAGCATTTTGATACATCTGCATGTTCAGCTTTTTGCCCCTAAATTTTGTGCAAGAAAAACATACCCAATTTTAATAACTTGTTTCCCCTTGTAGACATGTCTGATAATACAAGTAAGATTAATATATGCTGGCTCCAGCCAAAGGATAGACACTGATGCTGACAATAGTAAAGACAGTTTCTCCTTCTCAGTTTAAAAAATATCTGTTTCGGTTTGTTTTCTGCCGTGTTAGTGAATTAAAGTGGTTCATAAAGTGGTCTGATAATTGCCCAAGCTAGCAAAAAGAGAGGAGGTGGGCTGTTGAGGGCTGTAGCACTGGGAACGGGGGGGTGGAGTGGTAAGGAACAAGGAAAGCATCCCTCTCTGAGCAGCAGTGAGCCCCTTCCTGTGCCCACCAGGCTGTAGCCCCTGCTACTGCCCCACCTGAGCCCCACTAAGAGGCACTTGAGCCCTGCTATGCTTGGTGCTCACGAAGAAAATTCATGGTGTGGAACAATTACGCAACTGAGATCCACAGTTTGCAGCTTTTAGGGGGCATGGAGACTGCTAAGCTAGGCTCCTACCTAACATTCAATTTCTGCTTGACCTTAAGAGGGATGCAAATCCACAACCCCACTTTATGAGGGGACACCTAACCATTAAGCCTTGGCATCCTTTAGGCTACAGCGCTGTGCTGTGAACCCCAGAGATTGGGACAGAGGGCAATGAAGGGTGACATGCAATGCACAACTCCATACATACGGCAGCTGAACAAGGATCTGATCATGCAGGTTTACTGTGCTCTGCCCCTACTTCATTGCTCTGCCTCCACTTCATACTCAACATGTGGCTGGGCAGAGTCATGACCTGTGTTGATTTTTGTTGGAACAAAGCCCTGCACAATTAACAAAAGGGCAAAATTAACTTTAGGTTAGAGAAAATGTCCCAAAGACTCCACGTTTAGTTCTTTTTCCCTCTGCCAACACAGGTGATTATAACCAGCTCTGCATTCCCAGTGCACCTAGGTTGCCAGTGCTATCTGCTGTCCTTTCTTCAAATGCCAATATCTGAGTAAGCAGAGCTTCCAGCTGTGACTTCACACTCAGGCTTCCAGTTCTAGCAGCCCCAGCAGGACTGACTCTAGCTTTCACCAGCAGCCTGTGCAGCTCATCAGCAGTGGGATTCCTCAGTCTCTATGTGATCCCAGCTTACGGGTGTGGGTACCACTGAATGACTTCTGAAAAAGTAGAGATTCATGCAGCCACACCATCACTTCCCTCAGCTTACTAAAAATAGTGGCCTCATGCTTACAAGACATCATGCATTTTCTACTCCTGTGCAAAGAATCCTTATAGGAGGTGACTGTGGAGTCTGTCGAGCCCCAGTTGCTTCTATCCAGGGTAATGCAGCACTGCTCCTGTCAGGAGGCCAAAACATCTCACCTAAAAACAGCTTCTGTGGTTGAAGTAACCCACATTGAAAGGGGATTTTGCACAACAGTCATGAAAGAACCACCTTGTCAGACTTATTTTTTAAATTCTTTTACTGCTGTCAGACACATCAAACCCCACTCCACCCTGCAGAGGCACAAGAGCACCACAGTGCTCCCCTCCAGCATGATACAGGAGATGTGCTGCTGTTACTTAACACTGCTGCTGTGTACATCTAAGCCTCTGTTTCAGACCAAGAAAACTGATGTTAAGTTTCTAAGAGAATTTAATCCATGGGATTTGTGGCTTTTTTCAGCAGAAAACACTTAGCTCTGATAACAACACAGCAGTATCTAAATTGTGAAAGGTTAACAGAATTCATTAGACTTGTAGATTGCTGGAAACAGATTTAATAACAGGCACCAACGGGGTGTTTTGATTACTAATAGCACATCAGTTGGTGTACAACTTGCCACAGTCTCAAGTACCAAAATCTGTTTGCACCTGAAGCTCACCTGCTCTGGTCATGCCTCCCCTGTCAGTTCAACAGTGGCGCCACCTGATTAAGAGACAGGAAACTCCTGTATAGAAAGGGGCTTCAGAAAGAGGTGTGAAACATGAAGCTTCATGCAATCTCAAACATGAAAGCATGATGCTCACACATAACAAAGTGAAACAGCCACCTTTTTTAACTTTTGCATTTTGATCCTGTTGTATGACTACTTGAGCTTTGACTTGATTTTCCAAGACAGAAATAAGACATTCCATTTTGTAAGTTTGATACACACCTCTCACATATAATTTTCTTTTCTCTTTGAGCAAAAAGAGGCAGCTTAAAAGACAAGTTCCCTGTGCTGGAAGGCTACAGGAAAATTACATTTTGTACTGAAGGTCCCTCTGACAAGCTCCAATCTTGCTATCTTGTCATCACTCTGCAGGAACCAAGCTACAATTAATACGTATGTGGTGAGACAGATTACTTGGGTTCATATATTCCTAAAGAGCGGCTTTTGAAGATGTGAAAGCTAAATTCCTTTTGAAAACTTGTCCTATTCATAAGTTCTGCAGCACAAAATGTGCTCAGTCTTCTCATCTTTACCTCAGCAGATGTGCTACTCTGAGAAGGCAAGAGAGCTCTGCAGAAATAAAATAGGTGATACTGAAAGGGCAGAATACAACCAACATTTGCATGTGAGCTAGAAAAGAGCAAGAATGCAACTGCAAGAAGTTTTCATAGCAGCAAAGACTGGCTGAAGAAGGCTGGGAATAGACATTATTACATAAATTCCATAAGAACAAAGCAATCTGAGTGAGACAGTTTGTTCCCTACCTAATGTAATGTTTCTATATGGTGGCCAAAACCATCTGAGCTAAATTTGGTGCACCATGTGTGGCAATGAGACATGAAATATTCTTCACACAGAAGTACCAGAAAACTGAACTGCAGGTTCCCACAAATTCCCCATAATTACCTCTTCAAAACAGTTGCTTGAATACCTTTTTCTTAAGCTGACAGCTGAACAGGAAAGGGAGATAGCCATAAAGAGACATAGACAAAACCACGTTTCAAGTGTAAAGAAAATACCATTATTCTTCCAATTAGGAACTAGTAACCAGGAAAGATAATTGATGAATAAAATGTCCCTTGAAACTGGAAGAAAGGAAATAAGGAGTTCTAGAAAAGATGCAACAGTGAGAATAGTCTTGTTCCAGACATCAACCCTAAAGACAGCATTACCTTTAAACCCATACTCACTGGAACACCGTAGGCACACCCATGTGCTGTGGTCAGTAGCCTACACAGGATAAGATGATAGTGTTGGAGAGCTTGGTCAGGGACAGGCTTTCCCACCACAGTAAAGAGGAAAGATCAATGTTCCTGGCCCTTGTGAGTTTCGGGCAATTAACATGCTTCATATCTGAACACACAGTGAAAGCTAAACATTCAGACCTCAGATAATCTGGATAGATAATGGTATAAATTTTTACATGATCCTGTACCATTTGCAATTCCTTTGTAATGCTGGTTAGAGACTGCCCAGCAGGTGGGGCAGGTGACCAGCAAAAGAATCTGTGCTGACAACTTGCATTGCATCTAATTTTCCTGGGGTGAACACACTTTGCCAGAGAACTACCCTGCTCCAGAGAAGCCTTCTGGGCCACAAGTTCACCTGCTTGCAGGGAGATGGAGAGATGGATCCCTACACCAACTCTGCTGTGGGACATCTGCTTCCCCACTGTGAATAATATATTCTGAGGAAGAGATCTTGGCTCCACAGAAACAGGGAACAGCTTTGCAATCATCACATCTGTGGATAGGATTTTGTCCCAAAAGTATGGCTGGGACACTGAATATGATGAGCACCAAACATCCCAAAGTACATGCCTGCTAAAGGGTGTAAGCAATGTAACAGTGTACATTAAGCAAGACAGGGCACTGTCATGGCACAGCCACATCACAAGACTTTTCATGAAGGCAGACAAAAGATGCCAAAATACATATCAAGGTGGTCAAGGGGGCATGGTTAAACTGTTGTCTGGTGTTGGTTGTAGTGTGTTTTTAATCAACTTCAATCCGTAATTAAAATTCATTTTAAAGGAAATTGCAGCATCTTCAATATCAACGGTATCTGTACAAAATGCATTCCACAGCTGTTTTCTGAATATTACCTTAAATATTACATTAGGATGAACAGTACTCAAACAATTAAGTATTTCTGTTACAACATTCTATAAAAGAAAGTATTTTGTGCAAAGCATAGAAATCTTAATGTGGTACTTAACTCAGGTGCATTAGTTTCAGAGTGCTGCTCTGTACCTGTATTAGAGGACAAATGACAAGCCATACAGCCAAAGACTAACAATTTTGAATTTTTATACAAAGCACATAGTGTCATCTTCCACTACAGTACAGTATTATGTACTTCAGAAACAAATCAAGCATAACCTTGAAATACTCTGTGGCAAACTGTACTGGAGATATATGTTCCAACTCAAGAGAAGTTGAAGGACTTTTGCTGTGAGATAACAAAGCTGATCATCTGCTTGGTAAGATATTTACCAGACTTCAAATCAAAGACTTGGTAGAAAAGTTCTTGAAAAGAAAGTTACATTGTAAGCTGGGTACTGACTTACGCCCTTTAAATAAATTCACCTTCTTTGGTGATGTGCATAAAATTAAAGAATTTGGGTTTGTTTTTTGAAGGAGGGCAACCATAATGCATTTTTAAATATCAATTCTGATTATCTGCTGCCCCATCTCCCCAGCTTATCTGACCATGTTTCACTACAGGATTATTCATCAGTGCAAAACTTCTTACCTACACAGACGTGAATAGTCACAGTATTGAGGTTACAATCCACCACTACTATCTCACAGTTTGTGTCACCCTTGTGTCATCTGTCTAAATGTAGCATGTGAATAAGTTGCTGTGAGTAAACATGACCTGATCTAGCCCACATTTGGATCAGACAAGGCCCCCACAGAGAGAAAGGATTGTTGTAACAGGATGGCCAAACATTTACAGAAGTCCTACTAGTGGATCCAGTTAGTAGAGCCAGTTGAATTTCCTTGCTACCTATTATTATGAAGCATTGTTTCTCGTACAGCAGATGCCATGGGCTGCTGCAAGAGACTTATGTCAGAAGATCACCACTCTACAAATTACCTGACTAACAGCACCTTGAGAGGTGCAGGTATTTAAGCTAAATCAGAATAGCGTGGAAGAGGAATTACATATGAGCCATTACTGTTCCAGCACCAGGAAGACGCCTTCTTGCTGTTCACCTTTTTATTTTGACACAGCTGAATTTCCCAAATGCTCTTGTGGTTAACCTACTTTACAAAGTACAAATACTATTCCATTCTTATACAGAAGAAATACAGCTGTTTGTTATATACACACACACACCTTGACAGCAAGTCCTTGAAAGAACAGTGCAACATCAAAGTACAGAGCCAACACCCACAGAGGACCTGTTTAGCTGCAGGCCAGGAAGTCTCTGCTGAGAAAGGCAATCTGTTAAGGTAAAATGCTTTAACTGAACTCATAACATTTGAATGGGATAATCAGAACTGTGTGACATGCTCTCATACCACTATTAGTCATATTCTGGTTTACAAACTGTAATTGCTCCATTTCACTGAAGCCATCCAATATAGAATGGAATTGCTTGACTACATTTCACTGGCGTAAGGAAGCAGCCTTGCTGGATGACACGTTATCAACTCTGAATTTTCAGACATGGAATATACTTGAGAGTAAAATGAAGACACAAGTGAGATCACAAAAGGTTTTGGCAAGTATTTTTATGTTAACTGTTTTGGTTTACGGCTTTTAATGGCTTTTCTGGTTTCTTTAGGAAATTCCTGCACAGTGAAAGGAATGAAGAATTCCAGAAGAGAGGTGACCTCCTTCAGTTCCAGACTGTATTCTGCTGCTATTTTCTCTGCAGTCCATATTTGAGGTTGAAGTTTATGATTATTAAGAAGTGTCAGAGCCTCCACAATGGAAATTTTGCCTTTTGGAACTTTCTTAACATCTAGAGCTTCCAAGTGGCCTAACTTTGTAAGTCTCTTTTCCTCGTGTTTACATGGAAGATGTTCACCATCTTTTACCTAATTGAGGGAAGGAAAACAAAAAGAGCTCAACAGCAGTTCTGTTTACTATGCATACTGTAGCAGCTAAACTGCTTTCCTAAATATGGCACTTCCTGTTAGCTTTCCCCAAATTAATTTTTTTAAAAAAAGCATAGCCAGCCTTGCTTCTTCCACAGCCATTCTACATACAGTGTCAACTCCCAACCAAATGCTGAAAAGCTCCTATTTATTGCACTCTAAGTGTTGTATTGGCTTGGCAGCCCTTCATGCAAGGCAAGCTACAGATTCTGGTAGCCAAATGTAAATGCAGATAACCAATATTAGGTATTGATTCATTGGAAGGGACAAAAAAATTATACAATAAATTGGTATCCTTCTGATACCACTGGAAAAATTTTCCATGTAGTCTCTCTCCCCTTCCTTTTGTTTTCAAATTTTAGTTGTGCTGCTATAAGAAATTCCTTCTTTTGCCCTGTCTAGAAAACAAGCTTTCCTGCTATTTTGCAGCATCATATGGAGTTTAATTGCCATGACTACTGCACCATGTAAAACACAAAGTCTCTTCTCCAAGGTCCCTTCATATTTCCAAATAATTTCCAAACCAGCTTTGACGTCTTCATATTTCCTTTTATTAAGATTTAACTAGTAAATGACACTGAAAAAAAAGACACAATTAAACCTTTCTTAAATTTAGAAATACTTGTATAGTAGCCAGAGCCCACAGCCACTGATTATCAGAAAGACACTCTCAATTAACTCACATGCTGAGAAAACTGATGTGAATGCTATAGCACCTGTGTGTCTGTTTCTGAACTACAAGGAATGTCTGGCCTGTACTCCACTTCCTTCTACTTTGTGCTAAAACTGTGCTTGGATAAGGAATGATTTTTCAACTCTTAATGAGATCATCTGTCTCTGGGAATCTGTCACTTCAGGACTCCCGAGCTGGTGCTCTCCCACTTACCACAGGCAGACATCCCAAACATACACAGAGGTGTGTACACATCATGTACACAATGCACAAAGTCGTCACGATAACATCAGGAATAGGGGAAAGCTTTTGTGCTGTTTTGCCCACAAGTCTCTCTGATTACATTTCAATTGAGCTCTAACAACTGCAAGCACACATACCACAAGGGCAAGTATTATGTGGCAGTAACCTCAGAGTAGGCACGGAATCAAGAAAAGATTTGTTCCACTTTTGGCTCTTTCTCAAATCTCTCTTGACAGGCTTATAAATGAATATTGAAAGATACAGAAATTAGACCTTCAGCACTTCAAGATCAGAGCCCTAATCTCTGTGATGGAAATTAAGGATAGAGATTTCTTGAAAATTTCAGGGAGAGACTGAAGAAATCTACTTCTATTTTAAATATTTTTAGACTTGAGTACCATGTAAGTGGCAAATTAGAGAGACTTAGGGATTTTGCTAGTCGACTATAAAAATTTTATTGCTGAATAAAGCAGCTGGAATAAAGTGGTCCAATAATGCAACAGGTAAACCACACCAGCCATAGCACACTATGGTGGAAAAGAGGACACTGAACCCCAGTCTGTATTTTATGAAGGAGTATGCTTTGCCTTTGAAGTAAAAGATTGCAGCCACTGGCAATAAGGAAATGATGACCAGACAACCCATAATATTATGTAGGAAAAAACCTAAGGCACTTCATGAGCTGAATAAAAAAAAGTCTTTGCACAGTATAACATTAACATCAGTAGTTAAAGACTTCATTAAAATGTACACATCTTTGTCCTCTACCACATCTCTGCTCCCCCAGCAGTCCCAGTGTTTTCTAACAACTCCACAAATGATCTCTGGCAAACTCCTTTATCTTTGCAAAAGGCTGGAGAACTATCCTGCCTCATAGGAAGCAGAAATGGGAATTTAAGTGAAAAACAATATAAAATCAATGCAATGTTAAAAAGAAGACTGTGTCAGCATTTACAAGCTTGTATAATCACAATCTGTCACACATTCAAAATCCGGGGTCAGACACAGTCAGTGCTATTGATGGTATAGAAGAGTAATAAAACCACCACTTTTATCTACTGAAAAAATGTAGCTTTTATGCACTAAGCATTTTTCTTGACACAGACTTTGTGCTGAGTTTGAAGACCACAAAGCTGATGCTGGTATGGCTCCTACAGAGAGACACACTCACCCGCACCGGTGGATCTCTGGACTCCACATAAACATCTTTTAGCAAGGTGAGGAACCTATCATCCTTTCTGAATACTTCTTCTTTTATCTCTGGGCTATCTAAAGGCAATGAGAAGAAGAAGGGAAGGGAGAAAAAAAAAACAGGAGAAAAGATTGATCTGAGTCAAACAGTTTCCTTCTTGAGAGTTCTGCAAGCTCATGGCTTTCCGAGTGGCACAGCATGGCTCCCGGAAATGCACGTGCTTCCCTGGGAAGGTGTCATTCTTCCCACAGCCCTGACCGTAGCAACACCGCTTCACAGGGTGAGGCTGGGCCGGTCACCCGTCCCAGCACAGCAGGAAGCACACGCTTATGGTACGCTTGCAGCACTGCCTCAGCAGCCGCTCCCCACTGCCGCCCCAGCTGCTGCCCCCCAGCAACCACCAGAACGGCCTCCACCAACTGTCCCAGTAACCAGCCCTCACTCGCCCCACCGACTGCCCCCAGGTCCTGTCCCCATCAACCACCTCCACCGACCGCCCCCTGCGACCGTCCCAGCAACAGCCCCCAGCAATAGCCTCCACCAACCGCTCCATCAACTGCCCCCAGCACCCGCCCTCATCCTCCTCCGCCCGCCGGGGCCACGGTCCCGCGCCGGGGCCACAGAGGCCGCCCCCACCGCCGGGGTCGCCCCGCGGGCGGGCGAGGCCGGCACTCACCGGCCATGGCGTCCAGCCGGGCGGTAGGATGCCGCGGTGCGGGCGTGGGCTTCTCCTTGCTGATCTCGCGGCGGGCCCGGTTCTCCACGTTAAAATTCCGGAACACGCGGGTCACCCGCCCGCCCATCGCCGCCGCCAGCCGCGCCTGCGCACGGGGCAGGTCGGGAGAGGGGTGATGCGCCGCACCGGCGAATGCACCGGAAGAAAATAAACCGAGTACCGCAGGCAAACAAACAAACAAGCGAGCGAGAACTACAGACAAGGCGGTTCGCTTTTCACCTCATACGCCCCGGCGGTGCTTTCTCCTTGCCCTCGGCGCTGCCTCGGACGCCGGCCCGGGGCGGCGTTGGTCGTGCCGTGGCTTTTCACAGAATCACAGAATCACAGAATTACCAGGTTGGAAGAGACCTTCAAGATCATCGAGTCCAACCTCTGTCCTAACACCTCAACTAAACTAAACCATGGCACCGAGCGCCACATCCAATCTCTTTTTAAACACGTCCAGGGATGGTGACTCCACCATCTCCCCAGGCAGGCCATTCCAATATTTTATCACTCTTTCTGTAAAGAAGTTTCTCCTAATATCTAACCTATATTTTCCTTGGCGCAACTTGAGACTGTGTCCTCTTGTTCTGTCAGTTGTTGCCCGGAAAAAGAGACCGACCCCCACCTCACTACAACCACCTTTCAGGAAGTTGTAGAGAGTGATAAGGTCACCTCTGAGTCTCCTTTTCTCCAGGCTAAACAACCCCAGCTCCCTCAGCCGTTCCTCATAGGGCTTGTGTTCTAAGCCCTTCACCAGTCTTGTTGCCCTCCTCTGGACACGCTCAAGTGTCTCCACGTCCTTCCTGAACTGAGGGGCCCAGAACTGGACACAGTACTCAAGGTGCGGCCTCACCAGTGTCGAGTATAGGGGAAGGATGACTTCCCTACTCCTGCTGGCCACACTATTCCTGATACAGGCCAGGATACCATTGGCCTTTTTGGCCACCTGGGCACACTGCTGACTCATGTTGAGTCGGCTGTCGACCAGTACCCCCAAGTCTCTTTCTGCCTGAGCACTCTCCAGCCACTCTGTTCCCAGCCTATAGCGTTGCAGGGGGTTGTTGCGGCCAAAATGCAGGACTCGGCACTTGGACTGGTTAAACTTCATCCTATTGGATTCAGCCCATGTATCCAACCATTCCAGGTCTCTCTGCAGAGCCCTCCTACCCTCCAACAGATCGACACACGCTCCCAGCTTAGTGTCATCTGCAAATTTACTAATGAAAGACTCAATACCCTCATCCATATCATCAATAAAAATATTAAACAGAGCTGGTCCCAGTACAGACCCCTGAGGGACACCACTGGTGACTGGCCGCCAGCTGGATGCAGCACCATTCACCACCACCCTCTGGGCCCGGCCTTCCAGCCAGTTCCTAACCCAGCGAAGAGTGCCCCTGTCCAAGCCGTGGGCTGCCAGCTTTTCCAGGAGTATGCTGTGGGAGACAGTGTCAAAGGCTTTGCTGAGGTCTAAATAGACAACATCTACAGCCTTTCCTGCATCCACCAGGCGGGTTACCTGGTCATAAAAGGATACCAGGTTGGTCAAACATGACCTGCCCCTCCTAAACCCATGCTGGCTGGGTCTGATCCCCTGTCCATCCTGTAGGTGCTGTGTAATAGCACTCAATATAAGCTGCTCCATAACCTTCCCTGGTACCGAGGTCAGGCTAACCGGCCTGTAATTACCAGGATCCTCCTTCTTACCCTTTTTATGAATGGGCGTCACATTGGCCAGCTTCCAGTCATCTGGAACCTCACCAGTGAGCCAGGACTGTTGGTAGATGATGGAGAGTGGCTTTGCAAGCTCATCTGCCAACTCCCTCATCACCCTAGGATGGATCCCATTTGGTCCCATAGATTTATGGATATCCAGGCAGCTCAGTAGTTCCCTGATTGCCTCCACTTGGATAACAGGGGGACTGTTCTGCTCCGTGACACTATCTACCAACCCAGGAAGACAGTTGTCCTGAGCACCATGTGTCCTTCCAGTAAAGACCGAGGCAAAGAAGTCATTAAGCACTTCCGCCTTCTCCTCATCTGCAGTTACTAAATTCCCTTCCGCATCTAATAGACAACAAAGGTCGGTCTTGCCCTTCCTTTTTTCATTAATATATTTGTAAAAGCATTTTCTATTGTCTTTTTCTAAACGCGTGCGTGACCGGAGCCCCCGGCTCGGGCGGGTCCTGTCGGGAATGCTCTCAAAGCCGCGGGCTGCCCCAGAGTTTCCTTTTCAGCTGTGGCGGCTGGCCCGTGAGGCCCCGGACACGTCATGTCATGACTGTCGCCACTTATCGGCGAGGATAGGCTCGGCTCGCAACTGCAGCGAGGCACAATTCCCTAGTACTGTTGAGAATTTGTAGGCTACACAATGCTTTCAGGGTGCAGACCCTCTTTTTCAACTCAGCCAAATAACCTTTCTTCTGACTTTGCAAAAATTGCAAAAACTACTCGTGAGAAAATATTGAGAAGGCCTTGAGCCATGCATGATAAGAAAGGTAAAATTGTAGACAGGATCAAAATCGTTGAGATGAAATCAGTTCATAGGTTCCAGAAGCTAAGTGTGAAAAGATACAAAATCCTCAGAGAAAGAAGGCAGGAAGAGCAAGAGTAAGAACTATTGGCCTGATGCAAAAAGCGATAAAGCCTGATGGTCGACTACTTTATTCAACCACGACTGATAAGGTGTCTTACCTACAGAGATTAATGACTCGTTAATTCCAGCTGCTGCATGAATTATCCCATAAGTAATTCCCTTACGGTTTTAAATTGTGTTTATGCTGTTTGCAGACTTAGTGCCTTCTGGCCCACTAGTTAGTTCATGGTAGTAGTTGCCTGAATGAAGTGACTTGGAGTGGGAGTGTTAATGAAGGGCAGAGAAAAGACCAGACTTCTTCTTGTGCTTTTTTTTTTTTTTTTTAAAAAAAGTGGGAAACAGCTCTTTTTCTGCCCTTGCATCTATCTACTTTTTCTTATTATTGTGGGCATGTGAAACTTGGCGTTTCAGAACTTGGTCTTCTATTAGTAGCATTATTTACTAATAACAATTAGAATATGATAGTTATCAAGGCTACCGTGTGCTTTAATGCTGGATTAATGAATGATAGCGTTTTCCTTAGAAGCCAAATAGATTTAGAAAGACGATGGAGACAAGGCAACATAAGCATGGTCTGTGCTGGATTTCTGCTCTCTTTGGGAACCAGGAGGGTGCAGTTTCTCCACTTGTTTATCTTAAAGGCTCTCACAGTCTAGGAGGATAGAAACATGTTTTTGTTCCCTGGTAATAAGCTTACTGACCCTGTCTTATTTTAGACATTGCATGCAAATGAATTAAGAAGACAAGTGATGTAGTGATAATAGGAAGGTGTTAAAATCTGAAGTCAGACTGGTGACAAATTTAATTAAATCTCTATAGTCCATTACTTGCTGACTAAACCTGTGTTCTTGAGTCTAGGATTTGATACTTTTGTAAGTGGTGAGTCTATCTGTGTGACTATAATGGAAAAATCCACATAGATGGTTGTAGACCTTTTATAGGTACTTTAGCATTTCTGTGAGACATATCCTTATTGATCTGTCTGCGGATCAGCCATTGTGCCAAATTTGGAAACAAAGTTTCTCCTTCAAAAGCTAAGAACTCCCAGCTTCTGGGATCAAACTCAGCACAGAGCTTCTGTCTTTGTAATGCCTGAATGTGATTAACACTGCTGTAATATTTACTGACAGCAAAATAAATGCACCAGAAGGCAGTCAGTTAAAAATAAAGAGTGATGTCATGTGCTGCCTGTCACTTCCTACCACCGAGGATGGCACAAAGCTGTTCTTTTCATGTATAAAGACACATCAAAAGTACAAGATTTTTATTCTGAAGAATCTTTCTTAGACTGTAGCAAGCAGAAGAACTGAGATTGATTTTTTAAAAAATAATTAGGTATTTTACCAATGTGACCATGCTGATATTAAATATCAATAATCTAAAGGTTGGATTTTTTTTTCCATAGAAAGCATCTGCAAGTGGGATGACTAAAAAATGAATGTATGTGTATTCAGCTTAGGTAGAGTTTCAAATGGGATGCATTTTTCTTGAACTAGGAGTCTGAATTTTTCCAGGTAATTTAAAAATAACATAAAACAGCCCATGAGAAGAACACAGACTATCCAGCTGACGTCATGTACACCAGCAGTCTGTTCTCAACACTGGACAGCACCGAACACATCAGAGAAAAATACTGTAACTCGCATGATATACGTGTGCCGTAGGCTGCCACACTAGATCTCCTTTTAATCCTTTCATACGTCTTAAGAGAGAAGTTTCTAAATCTACTGTGCACCTGGAAAATAAAACATACATTTGTGACTGTTCTTTGAATTTTTTTGGTTTTTCATCCCAGTTTTGATTAGATGTTGTGTGGTGTGTATTTTTTTCTTTCTCAGCTAGTTCTGTAGCTGAGTAGAAAATGAGAAATTAATTTTGGTAGTTAAGTAGCATCAAAAGTCTGATTGACTTGTTGAAAATTCCCTTTAGAGATGGGAGAATAGGAGTGTCTTGTCATTAACTTATGTTACTGTGTGGTACTACTAAGGTTTCTTTGCTGTCTTTACTATTCAGAAGATCAGGAATCAGAGTATAAGCCCAGATGGGCAGGTAATCGCAGTGAAATAAGAGTCTTTTTTGGTGCCCAACTGGAGAATTTTGGAGAGGAGGCAGATGAGGTTTGCTTCGTGATTTGTGGTCTGGGAATGGCACAGCAGTTGACCACAGAGGAAAACTAGGAATGCCCTTATACAACAGCAGTACGGGTTTATATTTGATTCTGTCCACATTTTCTGCCACTGACACTGTTTTCCTCTTCTCATCTTTTTGTGGTTGTTTGTTCATAATTGATGTCAGTCTAAATGGATACTTGAGCAAATTCATATATCATTAGGATTCAGGGAATTGAGCCCTCTATCCTGATTACTGGTTTACCAGTAAACACAATGAGAGCATTGATCCTTTTGTTCCTTATCTCATCAGTGTTAGGCAGAACCAGAGAACATAGCATTAGCAAGAATTGATTATGAGCCAAGTAAAAATGACTGTCCTGCAACTTTGTAAAGATTAACTCAAGAGAGATGGACTTACTGATGGATCACTTTTGCCTTTCAGTGATTTTTGGTTGTTCTGTTACTTAATCCAGTCTGTTTCTCTGTTACTGGTTTCAACTGATCCATCTTTTATTGGTTTCTGAAGTATCTACAGAAGGATCTACATTGAAGGATTTTGCTTAATTCCAGTCTGTGATCAGAGTGTTCCTGAACACTTGCATATTTTCAAGGCTAGGTGGCTGCAGTGCTTTATTTAAAGGAGTTTTTGTCAAGTCCTTATGTGGATGAAGTTTATGGCAAGTGCAGCAAGCTCAGTGTTACGGGCTCACACACGAAGCCAGACAGATCACTAGCTTCTAGTCAGATAATACTAATTTCAAAGACATTGCATTTAAATTCTCCTGATTGACTGTGACTTGATATACCTGACATCATCTTCAATATTTTTCCTGTCTGATTGTTGTATCTCAATTAGGAGGTTACTTTGACTTGGAAATGCACAGTAGGAGCCAGCATATTTGAGAATGAGGCAGCCTGGTACTGGAATTAATTAATTTTATCAGTTACACATGCCTTCTTACTTCATTTTTACTCACAAGGTTCAGTACCCCATGCTCTCTTCTCAGTGGCAATACTAGTTGAGACAACTGACAGCCTTATTACTTGTAACCCTGGCTTCAGTTCATCCCTCTTGCCAGAGTGAGGATGTAGGAACACCTCCAGAGCAAACAACATTGCATAGATGGTCTGATTTAAAAAAGATAAGAGCTCCCCTAACTTTTCTAAGTTGTATCACTCACTGATAGTTTCACTGGTCCCACAGCAAGCTACTGGAAACACAAGAGGAAAAACAAAAGGCATATGACAGGAGGAATGCGAATACCTTGAAGTGGTATTGCTGCCAGGTTGGTTGTTGGTTTGTTTGTGAGAATTTGCTCTTTGCTCCCAGATGGTTTCCCTCCAGCAGTGACAGAAAGAACTGTACCAGCTCCAGTGAGAAGGAGGTGAACCAGCAGTGGGAAGAGACTGGGTAGAATGGAGACGTGGCTGGCTCATCTTGGGCTGGCTTTGCTGGCGCTCCATCATCACCCAAGACAGATAACATCCTTTGTACTGACTTGAGGCAGTAACAGTGGCCATGATTTTACCACACTGCCACTGCAGTAGCTGTCTGATAGTCCAGAAGATAGCTGGTGAATGGATTCAGAATATTCGCTGTCTGCTGGAGTTTCTTTCATGAAATATAACACATAAAAAATAACAAATGTATAACCTATGTGTGCTGGCAAGATGCTCTTCTACAATAATGTAGTATTTTTCCATCCCCAAAGGATATTTCTATTCTCTCTGTATGGTTTTAATTTATGATGATGCATAAATATTTATACAGGTGTGATGCATTTTGTATACATAACTTTATAATTTATTTCTATTATCTGTGACTTGATGTATCAAGGGATTGATTTTCCATGCTTTTATAAGTAGTTGCAGAACCAGTTTTATTTATTCCTTTTACACTTTAATTGCATCCTTCTGCAGTTTGCAAATTGTGTATTTGCAGGTGTGAATTATAAGAAAAACTGAAGTCTGTTTTATTTACCTATGGGGAGCCAAATTTTGTGCAGAATAGGAAAGCCAAAATGACCTCAGTGAACACTTCTAAAACCATTTTATATATATCTCAGTCCTAAAGAAGGCTTATATATAGATCTTAAGAAGCTGGAGAAGTTACGGTGTGGTTTAATAGCTCAGTGGCTTAATCGGTGTTATGCTGGGTAAGTAGCATTGGAGTCCATGTCCTATACCTGTATTCTTTTAGACGCAGGAGCTAAAAATCTGCCTGGCACACGCAAAGGATTCTTTGCAGATATTCAAGGAATACCATAGTGAGATTACACAACTTTCCTGGCTGATTCCACAAGCCATTTCAAGTCCTCTAATTTCCAAAAAGCAAATGCATCTTCACTAATGCTGGGAGAGGATTCTATTAGGGCAGGCTACCAGACTGCAGAGCAAAGAAAGTGTGACCATAGGGTTACAACCTACAACCTTTAATTAAAAGCCTTGAAGTAAAGATGAATGTGCAATATTGCATTACCAAAAGATAAACTACAGAGCATGATTAGAGAAATATATCAAATTCATTTAACATTTAGTCCAAGTAACAGATTAATATTCTAAGATACGCAGTCACCAGTAGAGTTAAAATATTAAAGTCTTGCTGATTCAAACATTTTTTTCTTAAATTTCTGGTTGATATAACTTTATTCTAAACTCTAAGTAACAACTGTTTAGTAACTGACCTTAAAATATATAAAACAGATAAAGTCCCATTGACTTCAATAACATTTATCCAGAATAGGATAAATAGGAATGAAAATAGTGGGAAAGAATCCAAAGCTTTAGACAAAAATCTGCACTTGAAATGAATCAAAAATTCTTAGAATTTGGAGTGTAATTCAGTGAGGGTCAGGAAAGAAATTCACTAGGGAAGATTTTTCATAACTATGTTCTGTCTACTACATGGGTTTTGTTTATTTTATGTCTTACTGTGAAATACCCTGTGGAAGCTCTTATTAGAGACACAGCTTTAGATAACATGCGTTCATCTTGATGATCAGGGCAAAACAGATTTATTATCTACTTGCTTCATTTACTGTAAAATATTATGTTTTATTTGATTTAGGAATATACCAGTATGGATTATTGTGGCACAGTGTTGTAACAGGAATTATGTTCACTACAAAGGATTTGGTCTACACCTAATGCAGTAGTACCCCTAAACATATGTCACAGAGATAGTTAAGACAAATAATGCTGCATTGTTTTAGTTAACTCTGCATTTATTCCCTAATATTATACTTTATGTACACTAATACAGAAAATTAATTACGTTCTTCCTACAAGTCTTCTGAGCATTTTCATTTGTATGTATCACCATTTGCCTGAGTGATTACATATCCAAATTGGGCTGTTAGAGAATGCATTAAAGAAAGAAGGTTTCGATGGTACCAACACATGACTACCAGTATTAGAGTTCAAGTGGAAATAATTACTGAAGTTAGAGAGCCCTTTTGTGTGCCTCTTCTTCCCACAGCATCAAAAATCTAGGGGCAGCATGTGGGACACAGATGTATTTTGAACAGTTACATTTACTGATTATATAGAGATACAGTGCTTAAATATGCAAGTGTCAGGTTGCTTTGGGGGCTACTAAAATAGACCATTGAAGAGGTCCCCAAATATTTCAAGTACTACCTTTAGGTACTATAAGTTTATTTTTGTGTTATATAATAAGGACATGATTAAGCTTCAAAGCTCAAGCATTTTAATGCAGACTTAGTGAGACTCCTTGAAGGCAGAGCTCTTTCTTTATGTAAGATGTCTTTGGGATCCTGATGAAGCTACCACACTTTCCTATATACATAATAAAATACAAAACTAGTGTTCTCAAGCATTAGTTCAGGAACTCTATAGGTACTATCGTACTTTTTTGGGCTAGAAAATGCTGAAAATGGCCAAGTTTTCTTTAGTTGATAAACAGTTTATCAGGATGACTCATGTTTTTCTAATATGAATTAAGGAATTCTCTACAGGCTATAATGATGAATGATAACAAGTGATAAATTTCACATGCACAAAACTGGTAGAAGTTAGTTAAAAAAATCCCTCTGAGCACCTTTCTGTGGGACTAGGTCTCATGATCTAAGGGCTGCCAGGAAATGAGGTTCCCTGCTGTACCTACAAGTAGCAGGTCTCAGCCTGTGGATGACAGACTTTAAATAATTCAGTACACTGAGTTACTCCAGAGGAAATGTCAATGATAGCCTGTCTGAATTACGGCAGTAAAGCTTCTCTTGTCAGAAGTGCTGCCAGACTCTTATCAATGGATTGGGCCAGTTTTGTCCTGGTGTAAAATCTCGTCAGCCTGTAGAAATGATCCTTGCAGGGCATCTCTCTTTGCTGCATGGGGAAATTCACCTCTCACCCCAAGAACAATTGAGATTTTTAGAATTCTGCAAGCTGCTTCTGCAGTCTTTCACTTTTTGTTCAGACATCAGAGGGAACATGCTAAGTTATTTGTTCTTGTTTAATACTTTAATCTGTTTGGAAAGTGTGGGCAATCTTGTAGTGGTTAATTGGTACAACGACGTCTTTTCATTTTTTCTGACACCCCTGTGGATGTAGTATATTCTGGTTTTGGGCATGAGGTCAAGAAGCAGAACTGCAGACTCTTCACATGGGAGACAGAACAACATTGATTTCAGAATCTGTCCTCTCTCTCTCTCTCTCTCCAAGTGCTGAAATGCACATACCAGTGATCTCCACTAGCTGTTGCAGCTCCCAGTAACAAAGCAAGATACATTTTTCTCTTTTTAATGAATGGATGATGTCGACCATTGCCTTTTGTTCTTTCTACTGGTTCACATGTATTTAAGGCTCTCCCATAATATTCTAACACAGGTTAGAAAATGGAGTGGAAAGTAACACTGCAATTTTTAAAATAGCAGTTACAGTTTTTGCTAAAATAAATATTTTTTTTCAGATGTTTGTCTTTCTGAGGCATAAATAAGGTGTGGGGTTTTTTTGGTAGTGCAGTGTATAAATTGAAAATAGAGAGTCAAAGGCTAAAGTATAATCAGCAAATGTATATTTAAAAGCTATTATGAAAAATTATAAAAAACTATGAAAGTGTGTTCCTGTTTCCTAATATTAGGGAAAATCTGAAAGGTTTAATTTTTGATACTTTTTACAACTTAGCATTTTATTAATGCATTATGTGTGTTTGCCAGAGGCGACCATACATGTGTTTTCTTTATCGCCCCTGTAGACTGGGAGTTAAATGGAAACAATATTTGTTTTAATGCTAAAATTTTATCTGGTGTTTCTGATTTTGCAGGTTATTCCCACTGGGCAAAACAGAAGATGACTTCAACGACTCTTCTGAAGGCATCTTGCTCATCTGGGTTCTATTCCTTTCAAACTGTATACATAAACCCCTTTTTTGTCTGGACACAGTAGGAAGCAGGAGGTAGTTTCCATGCTCAGTGTCAGGCCCCCACTGGGCAACGTTCACACACACGTACACAGACACACAATTGTATGCTGTTGCTTTTGTGGACAGGAGGGGCTATTGTCATCTATAGCCCTTGCTGTCACAACCCTAATGTTTCATTTAATGACTTCCATAACCTGTCTCCCTCTCAAGCTGCTTTTTTTATCTTCATCTCAAGTGTACAGAGTGACTCCCCAGACAACTTTCAACCCTCCTGATTTCAGACCAGATTATTCAACTTCCACTCCAGGCCTCTCTCATTCTGGTGAATGATTTGAGCAGTGACTTCAGTTGTTTTGGATAAAATAAATTTTTAACAAAAGGGTATTTGACTGTAGCTGGAATGAAAGTAGGCTATTATTCCTAGTAACCTTAAATAGGATTTAGACTTTTTCATAAATCAAAGGTACCTCTCTTGAAAGTAAGTTGCAATCTGCCTTTTAGTGTCTCCTGCACCATTATGACTTTTCTGTCTGTATAAGCAGACAAGTGCCTGGTTCCCAGAGTGGAATCCATCATCCTGAAATTAATTTCAAGTATCTTTTTTGTGTGCTTACCAGAAGCAATTTAAGGCTGCAGTTTAACAGTGTACTGTCTCTCTAAAGGAGAATCCTTCTTCTGCCCGTAGCCACCCCTCAGCCCTCTTGGTAAGACTGGCTCCTCTGCCTGCATGATAAGCCAGCTCAACCTACTGTCTGTGCAGAAAACCACTCACTTTCTTTTCTTTCATTCTATTTTTTTCAGATACCCCTTGTTTAAGAGGGTGAGTAAGAAGCATAGCACATATGTCTTCCTCAAGTACAATCATAATCCAGAAAGTGGCTGAGGGGTTTCAAGACTTGGTATCTGAAGTAGGGATTTTATCTTTCCTAATTTGTCAATGACAAAAAGAGGACATCTAACTGATGTGCTAAGGATCTTCCTCTTGCTCTTTGTCCTGCTCTTTTGTCAAATGCTTGGCTTGTTGTTGTGTTGCTGGTTTTGGTTTTGTTTTTTTTTGTTCTAGCATCTCTGATTTTTTATCGTGATGAAAAGAGACACATTGTATTCTGGACTAGTATGCCTGTTAAAAATCATTGAGTTATAGAAATTCAGTTCCAAGTACATACATACATATAGAACTATTCCCACATATACTAGATGGATTAACAATTACTATACATAAATCTGATCCCTTATCAAGGTAGAGCAAGTCTTGGCCCACATGGAGTAAGCAGCCTGTCTAGTATTTGGGGTATGGAGCACTGTTTCTTGTCTTTCATGCTGATCCAAATGATGATATTGAAGACCACCATGCATGCAGCCTAACCAGTACAAGAAAATGTTGAGAAAGCAAACATAGACCCTTCAGACAACTGTGTCTGAATCTCTCATTTGTTGGGCAACTATGCAGAGATATGTTAGAGTGGCTTTTGCAGTATTCAGATACTTCCATGACTAGTTAATATCAAGAATGGAAAAAGACAAAACATACATTCTGGCAAACGTGGACAAAAAGATATAAATTAAAACAAGCATGCTCCTTATGTCTACTGCTATTTTCGTGACATTCAAAAAAAGCAAATTTGCATACATGTGGAACTTGCACCTTCTATCACCAGTTATGTGATTGATTAAAGATTCCATCCCATTGGAACAGATTGCTTTTAGGAAACTGTCTATTCTAGATTTCTGCTGTTCCTTAACTAAGGAGTTACGCATTGGAATTTCAGCCTTTGAGGGTTCAGTTACATTGTGTTAGGTGAATCTTTGGTCTGAATAAGTATAGTTACTATTCTGCCACCAGTGTGACTAAGAAAGTTCTTCCTCCACTGATTTAACAGCACATTCATGCACATGAAAATAACAGGCTTTCAGAAACTAAGGTTTCCATATTGCCCAAGTACCACTGTGAGTGGACTCATACTCATCTATTCTGTGAATGTGTTGACTAGAATATCTTCTATTTCCAGTGCACAAATCCTGAAAAAGTTGCAGGGGTCTTAGTTCAGCCACTGAGGAGCTGGAGTAAGCTGTGACCTTGTGTCACTGGTATCTACAGAATATCATTATTTTGGATATCTACCTAGCTCTTCGTGCAACTGTCTATGAATTCATGCTCTGACAACATGAAGCCATACAGAACCTTCAATAATGCCCTAAAAACCACAGAGAATTGTTAGAACACATACTGAGAAGGATGAAAGGCTGGTAGCATTTGCTAAAACAACCTAAAATGTAGTAAACCTCAAACTGTGAGTGCTGGGTGTAGCAGCCTATGATAACTGATTCCTGCAAGTGCTTTTGCATCAGGAAATACTGGAAGTCCTTGATCAGATATGGACTCAGCTATTCTCGAGATGGTGCCTGGAAAATGAATAGTCCCACGTAGAGGAAGACTACACATGCTCACTGTCCCACGCTGTGTTTCTAATGTGTACCCGCTGGCTCTTCTTATTCTTTTCATCTTCAGAGGTGAGAAACTGGGAGAGCTTTATGATTAAACAGTTAACTTATTTTTTTAACTGCGTGAGGAAGGAGTTGCTACTGTGCATAGTTAGCACAGTGAAGTCAGCTCTGCCAGCTGTAGTTGTGGAAGGGATGATAGAAAATCCTTTGGTTCTGCAGACAGACTAAGCTCAGTAAATTACTTCTATGAGGTCTCCCTCTCCCTGCAGGTTTCTAACACCTGCATCCTCCCTCTTATGAGGGGGATGACTGGTTGTCTAATTGCCTCAGAATTAAAAGTGAAGCAAACATTCAGTCATTCTTTCAGATCTTCAATATCCCCATGGTACCTTCCATTGCAGAAAGGACCTGAACACAAGAAAAGGCTGAAGGAAGAGTAATCTAAAGACACTGTTATACAAACAGAATAAAAGTCCAGCATTAAAAAAGGAAGAAAAAACTCACTGGTTTTGAAAACAAAGACATGCAGAGGGTTCTACACAAAGGCCTACGCTTTTGTTAGCAGAGTGACAGTACCAAGGCTTGCAACAGGCTCCATAAAGCGTTACATATACAAGCTCATCTATCACAGTGTAAAACGCACTGCAGGAGTGCATGGTCTTTCTCCCTCTTCCTGATCCCAGGTTCTATCCTTACGGTCCCTTTGCCAGCCATGTCGTGTTCCCGTTCATCTATCATAGAGGTTTTCATACATCAGAGCCTCCAACCTGATGCTCTTGCAGCAGCCACATGCTGAATGAAGCAGCTACATTTTCAGAGTACTGGCAGTAAAATATGTTTCCTTGATGTTAGAAATCCACCTCCTACTTCACAGAAGTAAAAGCTGTGGAGTATCACATCTAATGTGCCAGTCTATTTTGATTTCAACAGTTTAGAAGCTGAGAATGATTTTGTTTAAAGCAGCCTCAGGCTGAGCCATGCTCAACTGTTCTTTGGGTGTAGGGGAGATCTAGGAAAGGGAGATGGAGGAATAAGAAAATTGTTAACATTCAGTGGCCAGCAATTTACCTACAAAAAGTACTATACAGGTTGCTTAGAGAACTGTTTTTTCAGTTTCTTGTCTAACCTCCACTTCCTTTTTCCCTTTCTGTAAATGTTAAGGGCTGCATCCAGGGCTGTATTCAGAAAAAACAAACATAGCAGAGGAAGCATTGCAAGGTTCAAGCAGGACCTTACACACCCTGCTACTTGTCAGGAAGTTTCTTTCTTCCGGTAGGAGATGTCACCTCATGTGACTAAATCTGTTCCAAATGAAAGAACCAGGTCAAAGCAGTAACCTAGACAACTTCAATGTTACAGCTAACAGTACTATTTATATAGCTTCTACTGAGAAGGGAATAGTTACTCCCTTACCTGTTTTAATTTTCTTTTGCTCACTGGGCTTTTATGCAGGTGCTCTCAAATGGTTTGTGTTTGTGAGCCCCACCAACCAGCAGAAAACCTGAGGCACTTAGGGGTTTTCTTCTAGGTCCAGTTGCAATGAGGATAGAGGGTGGGATTGCAGATATTACATTTTCCTTTTTTAATGTTGGATTTTTATTCTGTTTGTTACTTTTAGATGTTTGTGGTACCGACATGTAACCTGGAGAATGCTCAGCTGACAGAACTGCTCAGAACATAATGTAGTGTTTGATGTTTTCATGTTTTTAATCAAAATAGTGGTTCTGGGTACACTTTCAGATGTAATTAGGAATTGCCTGTGTTTACCTGGTTAATTTTCAGAACATTGAGATAACATGCACCACCAGTACAGCAGGTTTACATTCAGCTTTGCAAATCGGGAAGAGCACTGTAAGAGGAAATGATGGGTTAAGTACAGATGAGTAGTAAAAAACCTCTGAACAGAAGGTTTACACAAACATTGATTGCACATGATCAGAGATTGCTGTAACTTGTGCCTATGTGGGGAACTCATCATAAATCACCATAAGATGAGCATCTTGCAAACTCATACAGGAGTCTGAACTGCAGAAGTTTTCAGTATGGATAGTTGAGTGACGTGATCCTGACACAGTGACTGTTAATCATTTTAGATGTTATCCAAAAACTAGGAGGAAAAAATACTTCCTGGTGTGGCTGGAACCATGAGGCATTGTAGTATTCATAGAGGTTCCAGCGACAGAAATTTTAATTTACTTTTCTTCATAGTGTCTGAAGGGGTAACACAAAATTCTGTATTTATGTTTGAAAGCAGTCTCAGTTTTAAGTTCAAGTCAGCTGTACCCTGAGGGTGAAACATGGCCATGTTTTGGCAGCAGGGAAGACTGCCATATGTTGCAGTGATAAAGAAATTACACTGATGCCAATCTCTGAAGTCAGTCTTCTAAAAAAAATATAAGGGAGTATATTTGTGGCAATATGAGCTTTTATATAGAGAGAGAGAGAGTAAAACAGCTTGACAAGCCTTTGTTTAAGGATAATTTTTCTGTCTCTTTAAAGGTAAATGTTGCAAGTCATAATTCACTGTTGTTCTTGAGAGAAGTTGTATGTAATACATAAATCCATTGCATCTCCCCGTTACACAGAATTACTTGCTGTCTAGCTCCCAGCTTTCAATAGCCATAGGACAATTCCATGCTTTGAATAAGTTCTTACTTATTGACTGGCTTTTAGTGAGCACAAACTGGAAGTCGATAAGAAGATCTTTTTTTTTAGGAGTCATTCAGGCAGGCCTCTAAATGAGAGCAGAGATGTGGAGACCCTGGACTTGGCTGGCAGCACCATGACATACTCTTTCCTTTTATAGGCCATTGGTTTGTAGCTGTCATGGGTGAATTCCAATGCTTTTAAAATTGGTAATTAGTTTGTTTAGTTCCAGCAGTATGTCAAGGATCTTTGAACACAACTATTTGTATTCTTGATATGCATATAATAAAATGTATTGTATGATATATTCTTACAGTGCAGTAGTTCCAAACTGCATCTGCTTCAACCTTAAATGCAGAACAAAATATCCAGTAAAAAATACGGATCTCAATCACAAACCTTCTGTTTCCTACTGCAAACACGGAAGCTGCTGTTTATTGTGGCTGAAGGACTGTTACTGATCCATAAAGCTGACTATTGGAGCAGTTTTAAATTCCCTCCATTTACCAGTATCCTGAGGTGCATTTTTTACATTGCTAAGAACAGACTATGGATTCCACCAGTATCTTCTTTTATGTCCATGAAACATATGGCCATAAACCACCATTTATGTCCTTGAGCTTTTGAAAGAAATTATCCAGAGATGCAATAAATTTGTTTTGAAGCAGAAGTTTTACTGCTGGCTAGGTCAGTAGTTTTCAGATAAACATTTTCTTGTCCAGCAGTGATGGTAGTCTTCAAACTTGCATTTTTTGACAGTATACAAGCTAAGTTCTTCTGCATCTCCTGTGCCAACAGGTCCAGCTGGCTTTGCAGTGAGGACACTAATTCATTTGCATTGTTTGTATATACACACTTCTCCATTTCCACTTCTCTTAAATTCCCACAGTACTTTGCAGCTGAGAAAAAACACTGGCTGTTTCTGTAATTTTTTTCAGAGTGAGACAGAGATCTCCTAAGAAGATAGTAATTGTTTTTTATGGCCCTCCATCTCATCAACCAGAAAATTTCCTTATATTATTCTGAAACAAACAGTTTAGTTCCAGGACAATTTCTACCATCGCTGTCAAGATATGTAATGCTCCTCCTGATCCAGATATTTGCTTTTCAGTCAACCTGAATGGCTCAGCTTTACTAGCAAACGGCACAGAGGTATTTTGTAACACATTTTCATACACTTGAGAAAGTTCAGTGGTCAGCAATTTTTTAACAGAGGTAAAAGACCCTGATACAACTAATGTAAATATGTTATCTGCTGAACAACTGATAGATAGGAGGACACCTGTAAAATATGCATAACATGTCAGCATCTGTTGCTGCTTCAGACAGTTCTCACTAACTGAATCTTCTACTTTATTGATCAGAACATTAATTTCTCCTACAAATCTATTTGGATGATAGCATTGTGTTGATCAACAGCTTTCTTACGATGCAGTTTTGAATAGACACATCATTTATATTAACAGTACTGACCAAATGGCTAGCTGTGCCAGGAAGTGTTTGTGTATTCAGAACTGAAACCATACATTCTTTCTCCGCTAGACTAATCTTGGTTTCTTGCAGATGTGTCTGTGCTTCTTTTCAATTATTTCTCCTTGAATTGCAGATCTGTTTTCATTGTTTCATTGCTTTTATTAATTGTGAATGGTTTAGTGACTGTTTTCACTACTTTTTCCATGGTGCTCATTATCTCAATATACTCTGCAACTTGTTCTTCCCAAATTGTCAGCTTTCCTTTAAGGGCTACATGAATTTTCAATGAAAATATAGATTCCATTTTACTCTTGTGCAGCAGTGAGGTCTCCTTTTAGATGTTCAATCTGTTCAGTATCTTCCTTAATAACAGCTCCTTTTGGCAGCTGCTAGTTAACTTAAGGTTTCATCACATTCTTTGCTCTATGAGCATATTCCACTGTACTCTGTTTTCCCTCAGGATTTATAGGTGTGGGAGAAACAGTGGCTATTATTGATGTTCTTTATTGTTCTCCTAGAGTCTTGAAGGATCCTCTTAGGATGCCCTGTGTCTTCTTCCACAACAGCAGCAATAACTCTTTCATGGATCAGAATAGATTACTTGGTATTTCCAGCTTCATAAAGTCTTTTATCAACTGCCCCAAACTGAAGTGGTTTTACCCCATGCAAGTTTATATTCTCAGTTCTAACAAGCTCTTGGTAAAGAAAACACAGTAGGATCAACTGGAATATGAACCCATGTAAGTAGCTGCAATAGTTCTTTTTGCTGCACCTTTTCCCAAGATTTGGAAGACTTCATATTTGTTGTGTTCAGGTATGTCTTCTGAGCCTTTTACATTTACACCTGTCTTGTGTATGGGATCATTGAACATCTGCAGTCTTTCTCTAGTGCTGGGAATTGGATTCAGAAGATAAAAAAGCCCTTTATTACGTGTTTCCAGAAGAGAGAATTTTACAAAAAGAATAAAAATCATTGTCAATCTCTGTGACTTTTTCTAACATTCAATATGATGTATTGTCAGACTCATTTCAGTGGTGTTCAGCAACAGGATGAGGAGCAGTGACCATAAACCAAAACACAAGAAGTTCCACCTCAACATGAGGAAGAACTTCTTTGCATTGAAGGTGGCAGAGCCTTGTTACAGGCTGCCTAGGGAGGTCATGCAATATCCCTCTCTGGAGACATTCAAAACCCTCTTGGATGCGATCAAGAAAAGGTACTATAGACTAACAGTTTTGTGTTGCACGTGAGTTAACTGGTTCTGATGAAGCACTGGCCTTATCTTTATGCCTCTGTTTTGGAACAAAAATGGGCCTCTGCCTGGTATTGCATTGCATAAGCACCAAGCTGCTCAACCCTTGACTTTGGGAAGCTTTGCATTACTACCCAAAACACTCCATATACTGCATCTGGTGCACTTTCTGAGCTAACTTTCCAGTTGCTACTGTCTGCTCTGCAGATGAGGAATTGGAGTATTTCTAGGTACCTTTCTCAAACACCTTACAACAAACAACTCATCTGTCAGTAGGCTTAACTGAAGGCCCATATATATGCTGAAAAGTGTCTTAAGGAATTGTCATCTGAAAAAGACTTGGAACTCCTCTGATGTGGCACGTATGTAAAATTTAATATG
>VZTH01008586.1:0-50339 GCA_013397815.1 Aleadryas rufinucha | reverse complement strand
CGTGTTACCTAACCGGGACCGGGGCGGGGGGCGGCCGCCGGTCGTGCCCCGCCGCCCCGGCCGCTCAGCACCGCTGCAGTGGGGAAGGGGGACTCTAATGGGGAAGGGGGGGCCTAGGGCGAGTGTCCCCGTTGCCAGGGAGACGGGTCAAGCGGCAGCTCCGGCCGCTGGGGCGCTCCCGGGCATCGGGCAGCGCTCCCGCCGGCCCTCGGGTCCGCGNTCTCTGGAGACATTCAAAACCCTCTTGGATGCGATCAAGAAAAGGTACTATAGACTAACAGTTTTGTGTTGCACGTGAGTTAACTGGTTCTGATGAAGCACTGGCCTTATCTTTATGCCTCTGTTTTGGAACAAAAATGGGCCTCTGCCTGGTATTGCATTGCATAAGCACCAAGCTGCTCAACCCTTGACTTTGGGAAGCTTTGCATTACTACCCAAAACACTCCATATACTGCATCTGGTGCACTTTCTGAGCTAACTTTCCAGTTGCTACTGTCTGCTCTGCAGATGAGGAATTGGAGTATTTCTAGGTACCTTTCTCAAACACCTTACAACAAACAACTCATCTGTCAGTAGGCTTAACTGAAGGCCCATATATATGCTGAAAAGTGTCTTAAGGAATTGTCATCTGAAAAAGACTTGGAACTCCTCTGATGTGGCACGTATGTAAAATTTAATATGGAGTTATGTTGGAGATGGAGGCAAAGATTTTTGGGATCTACTGTTTTTGACTTCACAGATCAGAAAACAGGAACTAAACTCCCAAGATAATCCAGTAGCAAGATGAAAACTCTGCTCAAAATCAGAGCTACTCTGTGCAATTCTCAAAATAGTATTTTCTTCTACATATTAAAGCACGTTCCAGTCTTGCTGATTATGACTGGATCACTAATCATTAGATTTATTTTTTTAATTCTCCTGAACGTTCTTCACAATCATGGGATCAGATAGGGGGTGCAGGAAGAAAAGTTCCCACCACCCCTCAGTTTCATGAGGCGAAGCTGAAAGAAAAGTGCTGTTGTTGAGCCTCACTGCAGAGCTGGGTCCTGTGTCCCTGCAAAGACGGCATTTGGAAAAATACACAATGGTGCAGCACTTGTATCTCAGAAGGATGTTTCTCATCACTTTCGCAAATAAGGTTTCTAGAAAGTCACATTAAACCCCATCACAGGATGGTAAAGCATTGATGCCTTAATATCCTAGGATGTGGCGCTCTGGTCCTGACCCTGCAGAGACCTCATTCTTTCCAGCCATATCTCTTGCCCTAAAATCCTCCTTCCCAATGCCCCCCCTGACCCCGCCGTCGCTGTGGTGATCCCGTCTCGCAGGTGCTCTGCCTACAAACTTAGCGCTACTCAAAGGGCTCACTCAACCAGGCCTTCTCCCTCCAGCCCTCCCGCAGGGCCGTGGCCCCGGCGGGTGGGCAGCGCGGCGGCCCTCGCCTCCCGGGGACACCTCGGGCTGCAGTGGTGGCCCTCCACCGCCCCGGGAGCAGCCGACACCCGGTGCCGGGATCCCGCGGCCCGACCCGCCTCCTCCTCCAGCAGGTGCGGCCCTGCCGGGCCGCCGCTGCGCACTGGGCGGGGCGGGGAAGCTCCTCCTGCTCGGGCACCGGAGCGGCACAGCCGGGACGGCGGGTCTGCGGCGCGGGAGCTGCTTGCCAGCGGCTCGTCCCCCCGCTNCCGCCGGTCGTGCCCCGCCGCCCCGGCCGCTCAGCACCGCTGCAGTGGGGAAGGGGGACTCTAATGGGGAAGGGGGGGCCTAGGGCGAGTGTCCCCGTTGCCAGGGAGACGGGTCAAGCGGCAGCTCCGGCCGCTGGGGCGCTCCCGGGCATCGGGCAGCGCTCCCGCCGGCCCTCGGGTCCGCGTAGGAGGCGGCGGGGAGCGGCGGTGGGGGGAGGATGAGCCGGAGCCCGGGGTGGCTCTGGGGCGCCGTGAGTCCCGCTCCCCGCGGGGTTATGCGGGGACGTGCTCCAGGTGCTCGGCTGGCGGCGGCTCTGTGAAACATGGCTCTGCCGCCGCGACACGGGCGCTGGAAGGCGTCTCGTTACTTGGTGAGAGCTGCGCTCTCGGGTGCCGGGACTTGAAGCTACTCGTTTGACTGACGAAAACAAGCTTTTGCTCCTCTCCAGCGTTTAAATATGCGAGAGCTCACAACTGCAGATGATCTAGGCACCCTGATTTGCTCGAACATTGTATCTGCAGCCCTCGCAATTGAAAAGGTGCAGCCCAGGTGGTTGTAGCTGAGGGTGGGGAAGGATTTGGTTCCCGGCACGAAATTTCCCGTTCGGTCGATGTGGAGCAGTTCTCCCGAAGAAGCGCGGGTCGCTGCGATGCCGCAGGTTGCAGATGGCTCATTGCTGCCGCTCTCCCAGGCCATCGGTGGAGGGTGGATTCCGCCCGTGCAGCGAGCTCAGCTTGTCTGAGCGGGCTCTGGCGGAGTCGGGGTGACAGCTGATCCATAGCTGTCGCACCAAACACTGGGAAGCAGCGTGCTTGGCACCAGACACCACAATAAAATGTGAAATAAATGGAATTACGGTTGAAATCTTACCACGGGGAAATAAACTACAGACGTTGATCGTAGCAAATAGTGTGACTACAGTTTTTAAAGCTTGTAATGAATTTTTCCAATTTTGTAGGGCTAGGAAAATATCTTACAAACATTTCAAAAGCAAGTTGAGGTTAGTCTTATTTGCGTAAGTGTTCATGGCAGCATTTGTTCAGTCATGAAAAGATCAGGAGCAGACCCAGAGGCCACAATCCTGTTAACTGTAGCACATAGGGTAAAGGATTACTGTAGCCTTGCCAATTCCCGTTGATTCTGAGATCTGCCTGCATGAAGCAGTTGGCAGGGGCAAGACCGCTGAGGCATGTTCAATTCTTTAGAGTTTTATCTGAAAACCGTGTTTGCTGTTTAAGTAGATCCTACAGAAACCCTGTGATGTGCTGAATAAGTAGTACACTTACCACAGATGCTTAAAAAGCCACCCATATATAGCTACTCAGTCACATCTCTTTGTGTTGTTCAAGTTTACAGATGATTACAGAGAAATTTTTTCTTTACTTTGAAAGTATTCCAGAAAAACTCCTTTAATCTTTTGTCAGCTTTTCAGACTGTGAATAATTTGACAGCATCTGTAAAGCACTTTACAGTTATTGTACGAAGTACTACACTAGGTATGGGTATTCTGAGAAACTCTTAGAGAATAATAAGCTCTTGTTTTAGTAGGACACCAAAAATAATGCAGTTGTATCAATTAACATCTCTTAAGCACAAGATTTTTTATTTTTTTAGTTGTCTACAGTGTTTATAAAAATATTGTGTTTTACTGTACATACAAGCAACAAAAGGCCCTGTTAATTCATGTATAAGCATGCATGGAAAAGATGTACATTTGGGCAGCTATTGAATTGGCAGATGGGGGGAAGATTGTACTCCTAATATTTCAAGAGAGGAAGAAGTTGCCTTGAGGTTTCTTTGAAAATGGTCCAGTTAGATTGGCAGGTATACCTTTCATTCAATTCCAAGTGAGAGAAAGTGTTGTTAGGGAAGGGACTTTTAATATGGAAATTGAAGTGTTGTTTATTTAACACTTTGTAGCTAAGCACAAACCACACAGAAGATGAGATTGAGCACTGTCTTTACTGTCAGAAAACAGTGGGATATTTTAAAAGTAAAGATGACTATGCAGAAATTTAATTTATGGATGTATTTTTATGAAAGCAAGCTTAGAAGTGATTGAGCTGCAAATTGACCCTGGACAAGTAGTGTAGAATCTTGCCTTGGACAAGAAATGTAAGATTCCCAGGGATCTTCTAGTGGAGTTGCAATCTTTCTTCAGTCTTGTCTTCTCTTTAAGACAGGACATGAACAACTGTGTTCAAGATGGCAACTCCTGTTAAAAAGTCTGTGTATTGCTAATTGTGTAAGTGAATTTGACCCAGGATTTGAATTTGAACATACAAAGAAATTTGAGTAGCATCAAGGGAGATGGTTTTGTTTTGGTTTTTTCCTCTCTTTTTATTAAGGGAAGCAATGAATTTTGATTTTACGGTGAGGAGACGTATGGTTAGAAGATCAGTAGCAGATGGAAATTTATGCTAGCATGGGTCATTTCTTCGGTGGGCACTTACAAAGTAAAGTGAGTGTGATTTGAACAGAAAAAATGCTATGTTCATTAAAAAACCCGACTTTTTTGTTGTCCATTTTTGATTCAGAATGTGTTTCTTTTGCCTGAAAAATCAGAAATTGATGTAATGTAGCTTCTGACACTGATGATCAGCTTCTACAAAGCAGCGAAAAGGAATGTATTTAATAAGAAATTCATGGCACTGCTGTGGTGTTTTTGATCGATTCTGCTGACTGGAATATGATGAACTTAATGGCCAAGAATGGCAGTAATTTAATGACAAACTAGCATGGGGAAGTGATGGTTATAAATTGAACTATAAATGGAAATTGGATTAAGTGAAAAATGAAATTAATTTAATCACTTGGCTGAGAACAAATGACAGAGTTATTGGGAAAAACTAGCCAAACAAAAATACCATGCAGTGTAATTACACTTACCTACAGCAACCACATTATTTGTCTCATTTTAATTCTTTTATTGAAAAAGAAAAGTTATCCTTCATATTTGTCATCCATCTAAGACTTTCATACGATACTTGCCAGTGTGTTCTCTGTTCTGAGGACTTCAATTACCCTGATTACCCTGATTGCAGGGAGTGGAGGGGAATCTTGTGTTTGAATTTTTGTATCTCTGTTCTTTGGAGATAGGAGGAACGGTGCCAAAAGGCTAAAAATTACAAGATTTTCCTAAGAAATTATTAAATTTTTAGAAACCTGATTTTTAATTTTTTAAGAATTTATTCCTCACACAAAAACCCCCAAAACCACCCTGGTACAACTAACTAGTAGTACTAATATATCCCCTCAAATTTCTTGAATTATCTGATGCTTATACTTAGAAGTGAAAGACATAGGATCCTTGACCCTCAATTTCTAAACCCTCAATTCTTTTTGTTCTGGCCTTTTGACCACTTAGGAGATAAAATGATGTCTACTGCTCTGGCATTCTGTGTGCGTACTGTATTGCACAACTCTGTGCTTGTAGATGGGATGCTTTCATTTCCAAGAGATTTTTGAAATTTTACTATCAAATTCTGATTAGTGAAAATAAGTAAAGAGTAGAAACCTTTCACAGGGTCTTGTAAGCAATTGTTTTAATTAATGATTTTTTTTTTTAATTTTGTCTTGGGTGTGGGTTTTACCCCTGACTGAATTTTGGGCTTTGAACAATTACAACCTCCAAACTGAGAAGAAACATACTTAGGAGACTATTTTTCCAGGGGAATTCCTGCTAAGCCTGAAGAATTTTCAGGGACTCCCAGGCAACTCTGGGAGGTAGTTTCAAGAGAAGAAAATGAAGCAATTTTGTTGGAGTTTGACAGCTTAAACTGGGAGACCAGGAGAGCTTTGAAATTCCTGGTTCTGGGTGTTCCCATGTGGACCAGCTGACCCAAATCTGCCTGACCTTTATAGAAAGGGAAATGTCTAATGTAGGCCAGAAAGGAGCTGCAGCAGTTTCTGGGCAGGTGCTAGTTTGTGTTCTAGATTCTAGAAAAATATTTTGTCAAGATTTTATCAGACGTGTTTTAATTGCACTTTTAACTGTGGAAAAATTTGGACATACCTAAGATTCAACACTGAAGTCTGTTACTGGGCTTGCTGTGGACCTGCAGAGTTTGTCTTCCTTTCTGGGGCAGGAGATTTGCACAGACAAGGTACCTGAATTAGGAAAGCTTTTGTTCTCCTTGCTGTCAGTGGCAGTGAAGTCACTCAGGGCAGATAGCTTGTGGGAACTGGGGCAGTACCAGGGGGTCTTTATGCACCTAGATACATTGCTAGATCTTCGAAATACATCTCTCCTTCGGCTTGAGACAAGAAAGATGCTGTTTCAAAAAGTGACATTCCAGTAGTGAACGTCGTGCAAATTCCAGTCACACTCATGCCATTTGGAAGCTATTGACCTTGATATCACCAATTGGATATTTCCCTGTGATGAGAAAGCAATGAAAGATGTAAACAATTGTGAGTAAAATAAATCAGAGGCTTCAGAACGTCTATAATACTTGAGAATGCATGATTTTTCTTCCTCTAAGTTAGGTGACTACTCTGAACAGTTATGTAAATTAAGAATTTGTTCTGCCAAAATTTCCATAGCAATATGCTGCGGCAGTTTAGAAGAGCTTTAATTGTAGGGAATGAGCTCTGTAGGGGGATAAATATTGTAAATATTTTGATTCATCAGTACGTGAAGGTTGAGGTTGTTCTGAAGAGTGTCTTCTTCTACAACCATCTGTCTTTGTTTTTCCTGGCAGGAGTGATACATATACTGATGGTATTTGACAGTATAGATGCTATAATGCTGGAGCCTGATATACTATTGTGTTTTTCCTGAATGCTGTGATTGTTTAGGATGGATCTTAAGATTTTTTACCTCAGCAATTTAAACTCTTTCAATTTTTTTAACCCTTTGTGGCTCCAGAATACCCTTTCATCCTAGTCTTCAGTAAGAAGCCACTTGAAAAAAATTCTCAGCATCACTAGTTTGGATTACAGGGGGGTTTTGTTTTGAAGGTATCATATCTCAGAATGATTGAGGTCCATTTCTGCAGTGTTGATAAGGCTCGATTTCTGTCCTGTATGTTTCGTTTGTTTTTTTTTTTTTAGTGATTGCTTAAGTGAAAACATCATTGCTTAGATTAATAACAAATTTTGAAGAAGATGTGAGCAAGCTTATGGCCTTATTATGTCTGAAACATTTTCCATCAGGTTTCACTTCAGATTAAATAAAATAAAAGGGCTACTGCCCTTTGTAAGCTAAACTGTGCCTCTACCTGTCTTATCGAGACAAAACAGATAAAAACCTGTGGTTGAAGAAATGTCATCAGGATATATGGAATGTATTTTTTTCATGTTTATTTTTGAAATTTTCTAAAACTGGTATTAATGTTTTTTTCCCTAACAGCTACATTTATAAGGGAGTGTCTTGAGTAATAGTTTTTTCCCGATCTAATACAGATTTTAAAATTATGTCTTTAAAGCAATAAGAAGAAGGTTCTCCCTTTGAGGGTATACATCTTCTGTGGTTTTTGCCTTTTCTCTGTTAGTTTTGAAAGCCCCCTTTCAGTCAGTGACCTGTATTTTAGTTGCATAAAACTACAAAAAAAAGAAAGAACTGAAGTGATATTTTCAGAACAGAACTGGGACTTTGGCTTTAGTGAACTGTGGAGATCAAAATAGAGGTCTCAAGAGCAAGGCTGAACTGAAGTGCTATCTTCTTGAGGGGATAACAGTACCTGTTTTGTGGGTTTGGTATATTCCTTAGCTGAACTTCCTTTTTTTCACTTTTTCTTCTTCTTTTTCCATAGAAAACTCAGGCAAACAAACAGGAAGGGAGCAGAACTCCTTTCTGGCAGGGCCTTAGTGCATCAGCGCTGCAGAGTGCACTGGAGAGTGTGCCATCCCCCTGCTGTGCTGAGCTTCCTATCCTCGGTGAGGTTACATTAAAGTACACTGGGGATTTCTTGTGGTCTGTGGTGACTTTTGCATACAAATGTAGATGCTGTATTTGCATGTAGGGAAAGTGTGTAGGAAATTGAATGATGGCAATGCAACTGAAGTCTTGTCCATTTACATTTCATGTATGTGGCTCCATCCTCCAAACACACTCACAGAATTGCAAAAATGTAGGTGTTGCCGAAATGTAAATAGAAGAACTAGATGTGCTTTGCTTGCTTACTTAGGAAGGATAACTATGAATGGAGTTGAAACAGAAGGAGGAATTCAGCATCAGAGGGCAAGTCAAACTCCAAAATATTTCTGTGGCCAGGGCTGGCTGCCTAATACAGGAGGAAGCTCTCCTGGACCAGTGTGACTGGATCCTCAAGTATATATGCAGTTTGAATCATGCAATTTTTTTTTTCTCTTTTATTAGCTTTGTTCAATTTCTTTAAGACCTTTTGATGCATAATGTCGTCAGATTCCATGCTTCACATCTTTGGATGCAAATGACAGCAGATGAGAACAAGTCATACACAAAATTAGTGGAGTTTATGTTCCTTGCAGCTGTTCACATTTCCCCAGGATTCTCAATCCACCAGAGTGCAACTCTACCTTAAAGGCTGGAAAGCTGCTAGACAGGCTGTTTGAATTTACTAATTAGAATTGAATTTGCTAATTAGAACTAACTCTTGCACTATGGACTTGCATTGATTTTTAGTGGTGTTGCTGGGTAGGTGAGGAGAATTAAGGCTCTGGTAACAGAACCTTGTCAGTTGTAATTTGTGGCAGTTTAAGACATAAATACCTCCAGCTTTCCACCTCCCTCTGCACATACTGCAGAGCTGGAGGAGTAGAACAAGTGCCTGTATTTTGTCTGGTTGTAGGCACTACTGTGGGATGTCAGTATGGGTTTGTACCATGACACCATTGGCAACACAAGTGTCACCTGTGCTCTGAGGCAATACTATGTGGCAGAGAATGGGCATACAGGGGAAGGGGAGTTGAGGCATCTTCAGTGGCATAGATTGATTCTGTGAATTCTACATTATGTTTCTACATTTTGTCCTGTCACTGGCCTGTGTAATGTGAGTGTTGAAAATTGTTGTTGGAAACCCAAGGAGTGAATTTTCTTAGGCTGTGTCTTTACTTCCTGATGTATTTATCCTTTGGCCCAGGTAGTGAGGGGGATTACTGTGTGATCACCAAGGAGCCTGTAGCAAACCAAAGCAAGCCCTGAACACCTAAAAGGAGAAGGATAAAAAAAAGTGGTACAATAGCTACAGTGATCTAAAGATGTAAGAGAGAAGGGTGGGGTTTTGTTGTTGGTTTGGCTTTTTTAAAAATTTTGTTGTTGCTGTTGTTTTTTGGTTTGGATTTTTTTTTCTGAGCTAGTTGGTATAGTCTGTGGGAGGGAAAAAAAAGTGTGAACAGAAGTGTTTCTTTTGCTTAGACCTGAAGAAGGCACAAAAGTCTAAACACTTGCCTGTTCTTTTTCTAATTCAACATCTGCTCCTAATTAAAGGTCACAGATTAAAAATTATTTAAGATCGTAATTTTAGGAATTTTTCCTTGAAACAGCAGTTTGTCTCCAAGTAAAGAAAAGTTGTTTCTCAGACTAAGGAGGGCTAAGGAATGGTTGAAGAAAATCTTGAGCTGTAAATTCAAAATCTTCTATTGGAAGGGGAAAAAAAGCCCTCCTATCTGTTGTCAACTAAGATTATTTTCCATCTGTTTATCTCTGTTACACACATTTGAAAACTGTCAGAAGAACCAGACTTTATCAGTAAATTCCATCTAATGGGTTTATGACACCTTGTGTATCTTGTTTTGACACAAGATGTTCTGCAGCAGTACTGGCTTGAGGTACACCTGATCCCTCTGCCCTCCTGCTTCAGCTTATTGCTCATGTGTTTTGCTGGCATCAATGTTCATGGAGGGGTATTTGGGATAAAAAAATGAAAAATAAACCAGCCGCCCCGCTAAAGATTAAAAGCAACCCCACAGAAGTCTCTCCTACACTCTTAAACCAGGTCAGGCAAAAGAAAGAAATGTAGAAGCCAGCGCTGCTGCTGAACTTGTACCCATTCTATCTTGAAAGAAGAGAAAGTTACTTTGACTTGTAATGAATATATGCAGACTAGAGAAAGGCATGTGGACTGTAAGTGCTTAGTCTTCTTTCATATAGTCGGGGGTAAAAGGTGTTAAAACAGTGGGTTTATTTAGCAATTTCTGGCACTGATTTGTAGTAAGCAAATGTTTACACTGCAGCTTGCCATAAATAAGCAGAAGGGTGTTTGGAAACCCTCACCAGCTTTTGTGTAGGAGAGAGCAGTCATAACAAACTGGTTCTGTGAGAAACTGAAAACAAATAAAAGATGGGCTGTTATTCATGCTTTACAAAAGCAGAAGAGACTGTGAACAAAAGAAGTAAGTAATTTTCAAATACTGAAAAATATTGTTTGTGAATCTGGAATAAATTTCAGTAACATTTCATGTTCTCCTGTTTTCAGTCTTTAGAAAATATAAAGAAGGGCAAATTATTTTAACCAACTCCAGCCTCAGAGAAGGGTGAAAATCGTCAGCTCCATTCAATACTGCTGTGAGTCTTTTCTATCTTCCTGAGGTATTTCTAAGAACATTTCCTACCTGTTTCTGACTGTTAACAATTTTGCAGTCACTTAAAATGTTGTAGTCAACTAAAGAAAATAATTCTTTCAAAAATCCCCTAACAACGCTTTTCCTTCAAGGAAAGCTCTTCTTTTAGTACTTAATGAGATTATTACCTACTACAAGGAAGTTATTTTCCTTGTTGTTTTATGTTCTTGGGATTTTTTCAGTCTAACATTACTGTATAAAGGGATAGGTAAGCAATAATCAGATAACTAGAGCATTTCCAGTTGTGTAGTTGAAGGATGGATTTATGGGTTTTTTTTAAGTAGTTGTTAAATGGTACCAAACCTCAAAATCAATATTACATGTTTATTTTATACTGATACATAGTTTTTGTGATTGAGCATTGTCCAAGTATCTTAGTACCTGATAACTCATATTGACTTTTTTGCAACTTTTTTTGTGGTTTTCATGCAACCACAGCAATGTACCAAAGAATTTCTAGCCTTAGAAGATAGACTAGACTCAGACTAGAAATGGAGCTGATGAAATGGTAATAAAAATTGTGGCTAAGGCTGAAGCTTTTTCTTAGTTATTCCCCATGTGGAGTGGAAATGTCTCTTCAGCAATCTTATGGTCTTCATAGAGAATCTCTTGATTGTAGGGTTCCACTGGAACCAAGTAGGCAGGGAAATGGTATTAATAGCTCAAATGTCTTTGTGACTGTGATGGTGGTGAAAAGAAATATGTTTTACAGAAGAGATGAAACCTTCCATATAAACTGTCATTAGGGCATCTAAGTTGACTGTGCTGTGTAGAGATACCCACTTAGCTCTGAACAAAGTAGCAAAACATGTAGGAGCACTAGTTATGGTGTAGTATTTTGTGTGAGTAACGTGTTGAGAAATTACTTGTATGTCTGGAGGTCTCTGCATCAGGCTATGTTGAATGCAGGTGAGGTGGTGATCCTTTGGGAACTGCAAATCAGTAAATTCCAGATTCAGAAATTGTATTCTCTGTGAGAAATAGACTTCAAAGACCACACTTAGATGGTAATAAATTGGGGAGACTATTGAGTTCTAATAGTATTGCTGCATCGGATTTTGATTCATCTTTGAGAAGGTTTGTATTGCCAGTAGCACTCACTGAAGGAATTTCATAAATAGCTTTTAGTTCTAGTTAGTGTGCAGATTGTGCTCTTTCTCTCCTGAAAATGGGTGGCAAGAGCCTTTATTTGGTTATCTTGAAATTGGTATAAACACAGAGGTAAAAACTTGCATTTGTTTTTCAAATATAGCTGAGAATTAGCCTGAGAGCAAGCTAGTGGTGAAGCCAGTCCTAGTGGTGATGCAAGAGCTTCTGTATACTCAGTGACTGGCAACACTGTCAGATCTACAAGTTAAAGTGCTTGCAAGGTGGGGAGAGATCTTTCAGACTTTATTTATTTATTTATCTATTTATTTATTTGTTGGAGATCAGTTGTCTCCTGATTAGATGGGGGTGACTGTGATGTTGCCAGGTAAATGAATAAACCTGGCCAAAGTAGTCCTGCGCTTCTTGGCTGCATTAGGCATCTTACTGTCCAAAGATGGAAAAGGAGTGAGTGTGTGCTTAGAGTTCTGGATCATGTACAGTGCAATGGCTCAGTTCCTTGGCAGGGTGAGGAGCAGTCCATCCCCTGCAAATTCTCTGATTCAAATCCAGCTTCTTGTGTGTGCCATTTGGTAAAGAGAAATCAAACACAGTTTAATTATCCTCTTAGTCCTTGGATGTATCTGCAGTATCCTTGGGCTTGGCCACTGAAGGGGATGATCGGGTGCTTCAGGCCATCTTTATGCCAGTCAGCATTTTTTGGGCCAGTGTGTCTCTGTTCCCAGCTCAAGACATTGATGAATAGCTTCCACTTGTTATATCATTGAATGGCTTTAAATCTTAGCATTGTCATTCTCAAGCATTCAAAGTCTAAAAGTGAGTCCCCAGACATCAGTAATCACATAAATTCAGACACTCCCCAGTATAAGTCGTAAGCCTCGTGTTAGATTATGTTTTCAAGCTTCTCTCAGTAATCTTCAGCCCTTTAAACGTTATTCTGTTTTGTGGGGTGAGAGCTTCAGGTACAGTTTTATTTCAGGAGGTACATTTGGTGACAGGGAAGGAAACCACCATGACTGCTTTATTTTGGCTATTTCACACTTTAAAATGTGTTTATTTTCTGATCATGGCTTACCTGTGATTGCAACAAAACTATTGTCTAGGGTTAGAGCCTGAGTTAGCATTTTCCTTCCTAAATCAGTCTGTGTCAAATTTTGATTTAGAAATTCAGTTGATTTTAGGGATCATGCTGTCCCATTGATTCTTCTAGAGAATAGAAGTACTAACAGTAATGTATTTAAATTTTATTATTTGCTATGGTCCAAATGTAAAAGCAACCTAGGTAGATTCTGTGTGGGTTAGAGGCTGGGAATCTAAGCTAATGAAAATGTAGCTGGAGTAAAAGTAATGTGGAAGTGTTGTGATACAGCATGAAAGTCAGAATAATATAGTAAAATACAGTAATTCAGATTTCCCCCAAGCAAGTTAACTTTCTTGAAAATTTTGCAGAATGTCTAGTATAAAATAGTATTCTTTTGTTGGACATAGGCAGTTTAATTTCATCACAATTCCTTTACAGAGTGGATTGTCCCTTTTATGTCAGCAAATGTTGCTTTTGCTTGTTTAAAAGTTCATAGCAGCTGGAATCAAATGCTTTACTCTCAAATAAGAGTGATTATTAAGACGTTAATCTCTGATCATGCTGGTATCAGCAATATTTAATGTCTTTTAAATAATTAAAAATGCTAATGTGAGATCTTGTAGATAGATAAAGTGTACAGTTAAAGCAATTAACAGCATAAGATCTAGTCAAATTAATTTTTGATGTAAGTTCTTTTTCACTACCAAAAAATCCCAAACCAGCCAACACTGAAGTGAAAAAACCTCCCAAACCTGTGTAATACAAGCTTGATAACTCTGTGCTCTGCTAAAAAGATTGTGGATCTTTCAATTTTAGTTAGTTCTTCAAGTACTTCAATAACATTTTTAGGAATGAAGGAACTATTTTGGCCTTACACATGTTCATGAAGAAGAGATTTGGAGGAAGAAATCTCTTCAGTGATCTCTTGTAGAGTTTTGTTGTTACCATATCCAGGAAAATCTTTATTGTTTTCTGGGATAAGGTAGTAACAATAATAGGCCACTGTTGTTCCATTGGTAATTCATGGTTTCCTTTTGTTTTGATTTTCTTCTCTACCTGGCAGTGTGGTTTTGATAGAGATGTTCACTGTAGCCTGTAGGAGCTGTGGCTTTCCCAGATGTCATAGTTAGCAGAATTATCTTTCAAGAAGGCTTCTTAGTGTAACTCAATTTTGATATATTCTAATTTGTTGCCTTAACTTTTGACTCTCAGAAGTGTTACATTTAAAAGCAAAAATTGTAGTGATTGTTGGAAATTTATTCCGGGTGCATTTAATTGCTTGGTTTTCTTTTGGTTGATGACCATCTGTTGCAAAACTTTGAAAATACCCTCACTAAAACTTAGTTAAAGAGAATAAATTCTTTTCTCTTTGTCAGGAGTCATTCATGGCTCAACTTACTTTCTAGAATGGGAATGTCTAGTGCCACTTGAGATAATGATCCAGAAGGGAGTGGATGTCCTGTGTGTCCTATGTCATCTTTCTCATCACCCCAGAAGATGGCTTAGATACTCTGTGGGGTCTGAAATAACAGTAAACTTCTGTATATTAAGTGCATGCATGTATTGCTTACAAAGTATTATTTTTGTTTATCAAGTGAAATAATCATCAAACAATATAAACGGTAGTTGCACTCTCATTGCTACCAAGTTTTCCAATCCTAAAAAAAAGAAAAAGGTACTTGCTTATGACAAAAGAAGTGTTTAGTGCTACAGGACATTTGGTTTGGATTGGTATTATTTCTAAACAGGAGTTAAAAGGATTCCTAGGCAGTTCCAGTAAATGGAAAAGACTGAAACTCAGAAATGTGCCCTACTGGGACATCTAACAGAGATGCGGAGACATGTACATTTGCTATGGTTTTGATAGAATTTCCCCCTTTTGCCCCTCCTGTTTCCTTTTATGAGATAAAATGTCTTCAAGAAGATCGGAATGTGGAATAAATCAGTCGTATGGGACTAATACGCTCTCGCATGCATGCAGTACATTCATAATCTTCTCAGCTGTATCACAGAGAATCACACAAAGCACAGAACTGACTAGGTTGGAAAGGACCTCTTGACATAATTTAATCAAACCCTGCTATTTAAGCAGGGCCAGCTAGATCAGATTGTCCAGGATGGTGTCCAGAGGTGTTTTGAATATCTCTAAGAATGAAGATCCACAAGCTCTCTGGGCAATCTGTTCTGATGTTTAGCCATCCTCACAGTAAAAATAATTTTCTAGTGTTCAGCAGGAATTCCATGTCTGTTAATTTATGCTCATTATGTTATAGAAGAAACAGTGTTTTAACTGGAATTATAAGTAGCTATTTGTAGCATTTAGTGGTTTTTAACAAGGTAATTATTGCCCTTAAAACTGAAAAATAAATGTTATTTTAGAAACAAGGAAACAAATGCTCTTAGAGCCTTTTTTTTTTTTTCCTGCTTGGCACTGTTTAGCTTTCTCTAATATAATGGGATTCTAGTGATTGGCATTCAATTCACAAACTTCAGTTAGGCATGTAGGTCTGTCTCCACAAATCATCTGATATTTGGCTCTAGGAGCAGTATTCACAAACCCTAGAGACTTGCTGAGCTTACCAGTTTAATGTCTGGGTAGTGATAGATGCTTCAGAACAAAGACTCAACAAGCTGCAAGTTGTTTGCATGTATATAAAGGGAAGAACAAGATGTCAGTTTAACCGATAGAAAAAAATCAAACATATAAAAGTTTTAAATTCTTCACTTCTGTAGTAAGCATCTAAGTGTAGCCTTATGCAGTCTTTCATAGGTGCCTTCATTCACAGTGCCCTTGGGAATTTAAACAGCAACTTGTTTAAAAAAGAAAATTTTACTTTTCTTTCAAAGTTTAGCTTCTGGTTTGTTAGATTTTTTTTTTTGTGGTTTTGTTTTGGGTTTTTTTGTTTGTTTAAATAATCTAAGAAGTATTGATGCTACATTCACCTAAAAAAGGATCTGAGTCTGTCTTTAAATCTGTATATACCCAAGGGATTTAAAGAATGAATTCTTGGATTCTCTGAAAAGCAGAAAGTAGAGCATGTTCAAATCTGATGTTTGCAAATAAGAACTCATATGTTTGTCTAGTAACCTATTTCATAAAGGTTAATTAGAGTGATATTTTACTTTAGTACAAAATATTTCCTTAAACTGAGTTTCTTAAGACATGTTGTCAAAGTTATGACTCACACTACGAATACATCATATGCATCTTCACATTGAGTTTTTTCAGACTGTATTTTCTGTCACTTCCCCTCCCTACCTGATATGTCCCTTCTGAACCGAGAGGAATTTTTATTTGTTGGATTGACACTAGGTATTAATGACAGTGGTCAGTATCAGAATATTTTCTAGGTAGCTGTTCTGGAACACTGAATAAAGTCTGTGTTAAAAATGGAACATATGTTGAGTAAAGGATGAGAGAAGAAAGGAGATATCCTGTTTCAGTAAAATATTCTAGTGTGAAATCTAGGTTCTGGATGAATCCTTGGAGAGAAGGAATCCACTAACTCTGTCATCAGTGTGGGCAGGGCATTCAGCTGTTTTCCAGCATAAGAGGTCAGGTGTCCTGATGTGTTCCCTTGTGTTCCCAGCAGATATGTGAACAACAGCTTCCTCTGGTAGGAACTGTACCATTCCCAACTGTCCTAGTGCTTCAAAACCTCACACTCTAGCAGTTGTACTCACAGGGAGCAGGGAGAAGGCCACAGTTCCCTCAGTAAATCTGCACCTTGATATCCCTCTTGAGTTGAGAGCATTATTCCTTCTAGTGGTGTGGTAAGAGTTTTCTCCTTTGTCCAGGTAAGGTTTATACAGTCCTGTGTGTATAGCAAAGCTCCTGCAGTTTTTTGTCTATGGATGCAAAAATTCTGTCTGACATCTTCAGTGCCGCTTTGCATATCTCAGACCAGATTACCAGAAGTGTGTACTTCTCTAGCTAGGCTAGTTGAGATTATAGAGGTAGCAGTGACTGTGTAAACAAGTTGCAGGCAGTGATTGTAAGAAAGGTGGTCTTACAGTAACAAAGTATGTGCATGATGGAAACTCTGTTTTCCCTAAAATACAAGTGCTTTTTTTGATCTGCAGAAGACAGTGTAAAACAGGGTAAAGAGTTAGAAGCAGAGATAACTGTGCAGGCTTCACTGCTTATGGTTTTTGTGATTGCAGTGTGCAATAGAACTTGGAGATGGCCAACCCTCTCCACTCTCTCCCACTACTTCTCACCCACAAACAGAATTTGGAAGTCTTACTTATTCTGGTCATCTAATTAGTTTTGATTTTCTCTTTCAATCTAGGTTTCTTTAATGTTTAAATCAAATATATCTTTTCAGTAAAGAAGTGTTTCAATTGATCTGAGTTTGTTGTAAGGAAGAGGTCTAAATTAGATGGATCCACTTCAGAGCTATAGCTAACTTCAAGTCCTGTCACTCCTACTTAAACTTCTAAGTCAATTGAAAAGCTACATGTAGAAATTCATTTTATACTTGAAGCACCTTGCAGCTAAACAGTAATACAGGCAGTCCTGTAATACAAGAGTTTATGCTGGAATGGCATTAGTCAGGCTTTTAGAAGTTTTGATGCAATTTAAGTGTAGAAAAAGAGCCATAAGGGAGTTTAAACAGTCACGTTTTAAGAAATGATGGAATTAGGAACACCTGTGCCTTTTCTTGTAGTAAGCTGATTGTAGGGAACTTCAGTTCTAGTATTGGAGCACTTAGCTTTTTGCCTTTTCTAGCATTCTTAGTTTCATGAGCATGTAACCCTTTAACACTTTCTAAAAGGTAAACTAAAGAAAAAATCTGGAAGAGCTGTACTGACTGCATGGAACAGCAGCATGATTGGAACCATTAGCACTAAGATCACTAAGTAAACTGTCAGGAATTATTCACTATAATCCATCACAATCAGCAGAAAGTGAAAGCAAATGTTCTGCAGCTGTTTCTCCATAAAAAAAGGTGCAAAACTTGGTGATCTTGATTTCTAGTCTAAAATCCAGATGGAATGGGCTTTTACAGACATTGATTCTTTTAGTTGCTTTCTTCTAAATCTGATGGTTTTGTCACATGCACATTTTAGCCCAGGATCTTCCCTGCCCTTGGCTCTTTGTCTTTCTTTTGTGTACTTTCCCAGTCTTTGCTCCTGAGCATTCAGTCTTCTTGTTCAGCAATTAGAATTATTCCCTGATGACCTCTGGCTTCTCTTCCTGTGATTGCACTGTAGAAGAATCCATGCTTTCTCATCTGTTTTCCCAGATTTCTGATTTTAGTATTGTGTACTATTCCACTGTTTCCCCTTCCCCTCTGCAAAAAAGGAGACCCAAGAAATAACTGTAGCTGGTCATCACCAGCTTCCTCCATATTGTTTTTGTTTCCTCTTCCTACTTCTTTCCCACTTGTCATCTCCCTCTTGGCCTCATCAAAATGTGTTTCATCATCAAGATGAATGACACTCTGCCCAGTTTGCTTAAAGCTGTCAGAAATATTTTGATGCCTGTTTCTTTTAACAGAAAAGTGTTTGCAACTATCTTTGTTCTCTTACATTGAAGTGAGGAGGAATAGTCCATAAGCCAATTATGTGTCTAACTCTGAGGTCCTCAACACAAGGAATGGTGACTTGTTAGAAAGGGTCCAGAGAAGGATCACAAAGATGGTGAAAGGGCTGGAGCACCTTTATTGCAGAGGCAGGCTGAGACAGTTGGGATTGTTCAGCCTGGAGAATAACTTGGAGCCTGGCCTCACAGTGGCCTTCCACTACTTAAAGAGGCCTTATAAAAAGGAGGGAGACTGACTTATGGGGGCAGGTAATGATAGAACAAGGGGAATGGTTTTACAGGGTTTAGATGAGATGTCAGGAAGCAATTCTTTATTCAGAGGGCAGAGAGGTACTGGAACAGGTTGACCAGAGAAACTGTGCATACCCCATTCCTGGAAGTGTTCAAGGCCAGATGGGATGGGACTTTGAGCAACCTGGTCTAATGGACCCTGCCCATGAGAGGGGGGCTAGAACTAGATGATCTTTAAGGGCCCTTCTAACCCAATCCATTCTGTGATTCTTTGATTCTATATGGGGTAAATTTGATAGTGATTTTAATAATCAGTTACTCTATGACTTGGATATTTTGTCAAAATAGAAATATGGAGGTCGGTAACCTGTTGCAGTGTTTTGCTGTGTAGCTGTACTGTTATGTACAGACATTTTTTTTCCCTCTGATTCCTGGCATTGAACACACCCACTGGACACAGAGCAAGTATTTTATGTTATTGTAATTTTGCTGTAGGAAAAAACCCACTCGTTGAAATACTGTCACTGTCCTGGAGGTACAGGTTATATTGAAGTACAGTTCTGCCACCCTGTGGCTACTGAAGGCCATTCTTAGAAGGTACATGTTTACTTAATTGCTGGTAGTCACAGCCTTTTACCTTCATGAATGCTGTTTCATGGTGAAAGTTGGAGGGCTATTGAAGGTCCCATGGAGATGTATAAACTCTCTGTGATTTTATTGAAATATATAAATACTTGTTCACTGGAAAAGGTTTTAAACTAAAAGAGAGCAGGTTTTGTTTAGATGTTAGGAAGAAATTCTTTACTCAGAGGGTAGTGAAGCAGTGGAACAGATTGCCCAGGGATGTTGTGGATGCCCCATCTGTGGAAGTATTCAAGGCCGGGTTGGATGGGGCTCTGAGCAACCTGATCTAGTGAGTGACATCCCTGCCCCTGGCAGGTGGTTGACACCTAGATAATTTTTAAGGTCTCTTCCAACCCAAACCATTCTATGATTTTGAAAAAAACATGACAAATTTTCTAGAAAAAAAAAAAGTTTGGATTTGAAGAACAGGGTGTTCTTGTTGCTTTTTTTTAATCAAATGAAAATGCAAATCAAATTCCAAAAGAACACTCAGTTACAAACTACTCAAATCACCCTGTATTTTATTTTCATTTCGTGAGGTTTACAGGAAAAATCTTGAAAGCATAGTTTTGCAGAGTAACTGAAGATTTTGGTTCATGCCAGCGGCAGAATGCCTTAAAACTGAAATACCAGATAGCTTTTGACTTGTCCCTTATAACAACTGTGAACTCAATGTATGGATTAGATACTTCATTTTGAGAGTACTTTGCGTATTTGTTGCCTAACTTTCAGAAAGATGAGAAAATAAGTTTATAGAAAAATAGAATAGTTTGAGTTAGAAGAGACCCTTGAAGGTCATCTAGTCCAGTCCCCTGCCATGAGCTGAGATTTCTTCAATGCGATCAGGATAGTGTTGTAATATTGTTCTCCCAGTCATGAAAAATGGATCAGCTGTAAGTTATGTCCTGCTCCTTCAGCAGGTGAGTAATTAGTGTCATAGCTTAAATGACAGTGACAGTGAGTGCTCTGAAAAGCTAGGGTGATAGTGCACAAAGGTATGTTACTACAGTTGTATGAAACTGTTACCTTTTTTCAAAAGAAATATGTGAAACTGTGTGCACACATCCTGGAAAGCAAACCTCGTCTTCAAAATCATCACACTTCAACTGTGTAGTTTCCAGTTGAGTTACATGATTGTATGTGATTTTATCACTGGAATAACGAGTTATATGATTGTATATGGTTTTATTGCTGGAATGCAACAAGCTCTTTCTCAGGTGGTAGTTTAGATAAAATATGCCTTAAGCTACACAGATGACTATGAACCTGGCTTTTTATTTTATCTGAATGTGTATTCAGAAAAAATGTTCAGAATGCTGATGTAGTGCGATATGTAGAAGATATAATGCCACAAAGAAGATACAAAGATATAAAGATGTTATTCTACTCATACAGCCTTTACCCCTGTGATTTCATTTTATATTTTTGTGGTTTAAGGTCTTAATTATTCTGTGAAGTCAGATGGCAATTTGGTAGTAATAGAAAATAAACCTCATTATTCTAATTGACTATAGCTGATGGCCTGAAGATAGCAATGACCTTTCCAGTCTCACAAGAAAATAGTTTGTAATTAATCAGAAGACTATAAAAGTTTGAATTTTTTGTGGTTTTATTTTATATTTATTTTGCTGAATTTTTTCTTGGGGTGTTTTGACTGACTTCTGTTTTCCCAAACAAATCCAGGTTTTCAATTTTTTTATTCCCTTAGTGTTGTAATTTACATTAAATCTAAGGGTTTTTTTCAGTACTGTGAATGCTTTTTCTTGAAAGTCACTGTATTGAGGCACTAAATTAGTTGAGCAACTTGTGTTTGAGCTGAGTGATGCTTTCACTGACAACATTGGGCAGTAGCAGAGCTTTTCTCACACTTGACATTCCTGAACATTTTTTATGGAATGAGAAAAATATTTCAATTCTCAGAGATCTCAGTGAAAAAGGGAAGAAGTAGTGTCTCCCAGACATGTGGGAAAAGTGTGTTAATATGCTTAGAAGAGCAGGTTTGCAATCAAACTTTAAAGCTGTTTCCAAGTGTTTTCCTTTTGACAAATTAATTTGGCAGAGATGTGATTAAAAAAAATAGAAGATAATGTCCTTTATTTTCTGTGAATAGTAAACTCATAGTTTCGTTTCTGAAGAGACTCTTACTTTGAGAGAAGGTGAAATACAGCTTGAAAGGATGATTTCTTCTGACTTACTAAAACCACAGGCAAAAGCAGAAGCTCCTGTGAATAAAGATCTAAGCTAGAACAGAAAATTGCCATGGGTAAATCTTAATGGTCTGGTTCTGTATCCATGACAGCCTCTGTCAGGATGTGCTGTGATGCCATTCTGAAGTGAAATGAATATAGTGTTCTTCTGTTAGCTTTTAAATGTTGCATTTTCTTTTCTAAAAAAGGCCAAATTTAAACCAGATATTTGGAGCTATCAGAGTGAAAATACCATTTCACTGTGTACCAATGCTTTATCTTCACGACTTATCCAGTTGCTTCAAAATTTTACTTTTTTTGCAGGAAAGACCTTGTGATCCCTTCAGTTTGTCCATGCACCTAACTTGAAGTGGTGTGGGTTTAAGTGAAAGTGTTTTTCAATACTTAAAATACACACTTAGAAAAAGAGTGACTTGAGGGAAAGCAGATAACTAATTAAAGATAACTACATGAAAATGCAAAATATCTTTAAAATTATTTATATATTCAGTATTTTTAGGTTTTTTAGCCAGTTATTGAGCATGTGAATTTTAATTAATTTCTCTGTAAGCTAGTTTGGCACACTGCAAATTTAACGTAAGTAATGTTGAGTTACTGTTTTCCAGTATAACAACAGTCACAATTAAGAATGTTAATAAATACACCTCAATGAAATATTGCTATCTGAATAGATACATTATCTGTACTCAGAGAAATGAAAAAAACCCCCCCACATTTAATGTGAAGTTTTATGAATCAACAGCTCTTTATGGCTACTAACAAATGAAACTAAGTTTAGGAATCTAACTAAAAGCTACCTATGTGAAACGAGATTAAAATCTTTACTTAAATACTCAGGGTTTGGCTGTGTGGTTTGAGTGAGTTAAAATTAATTATTCGAAATTTTTTTTTTTATAAGCAATATTGTTTTAAGTAATGTGGTAATAGATAAATGAGTGCCTTTCCCAATTCAAAGTAAAAAATTAAAGGAGAAGTTAGAGGGCTTTTCACACACTAGAGGACTTTAAAGGCGGAGCAATACTTAACTAATGCAGTGCTATTCTGTGAAATTTAGTGGCAAACAGAAGATCAGCAACTTTAATTGTGATGAATTAGGTGAAAGCTGCCTTAAGTGGTACCAGTGTAAAGGACTCCACAGTTCGAGAAGTCTCACTGCATCCTTTGTTAAGAGATGAGTAACAGGGATCTCCCCAGAGAGGCAAGTCAGTCTCCACTCACTGTGTGAGTGGCTCTGAAGCAGCAGGGGCTGTTGTGAGGAGCGAATGAGTGGCTGCTTGAAGACATCCCCAAGGGTTCTTGGAAGCCGGCTCTTCCACCTCCCGCAAATGTCGATCATCACAAGAGCAGAGATTGCATCTGGCTGCAGTGAAGATTTATGTATGTTGGCTGCCTGGATCTCAGTGAACTGTGTAAAAGATACTTAGCTCAAATTTTGTGTTGCACAGTTAAACTATTTTCTTTGTCTGGGATAAAAGGCACCAACTGCTCTGTAATTTTCCATTCTGTCTTTTAAAGGAGTTCTGATCCTGGCCATATTTGCAAGAGAGGATCTCTTCTGTCTACAAAAGCATCTTTTAGTATCTCTTGAATATTGGATTAAGCTGAACTCTGTGAAGTGGTAGCTGCCTATGTTTCATTTCGATTTTTCTCACATTATTATTTGTCAGTCTTGCCAGATATCTCAGAAGGGCAGAGTCTCGCCTGTCCCTCCACAGCACAATGTATTACCTGGAACCATGGAGGCAGTCAGGTGGGGTTTTTCTGGCTTCTACATAGGTAATGGAACCCTTGCTTCCCCCTAAACCTAGGCTGGGGCTCAAGGGATGGGAGTGGGATAGTAATTTCTGCCTAAGAAGTAATTGCCTTAGTAAGGAAGAGAGTACATTTGACTTTTTGTCAAATGCTATTTTTTTGTATTAAGAACACATTTAAAATCAGGATTTTTAAATCATTTCATTTTTGACCTAAGAAAAATAATGCTTATATCATGTTCTGTGAGTGAGTTGATACTGAAGTTGATTGTAACTCAGTTCTTATTTACATAGAACAAATGGGAAAATTATTGATGAAACTACCAAGGTCGTAATTATTTTGTATAAGTTTGAATTATGTAGAAAACCTGCATGTTTTCAGGCATCAGTAATAGACTGTAATTTCCATTATGAACATACATTTTTTACTAGTTTGCAAGACAAAGCAAGCATAATTAGAGTGAGAAAAATGTTTCTTAGGTGCCCAGTATAAAATACAGAGCCTGTTTATATAACAGAACAAGTTCTGTGATGAGCTGGACTATGGTTTAGGCAACTCTGTAAAATCAGATAAGTGAACTAGAAAAAAAAATCCTTGTTACTTCAGGGGGAAGGAAATAGAGAATTCTGCGACATTTAAGTTATTTTCAGTATAAAGTAGATTGAATATGAGTTTTATTTTGATTTCCAACACCCTTCCCTCTTAATTTAATCCATATTCTGTTGGTTTGTAGTTTCAAGAATTAATCAAAAATGTGTTCTTGCCTTCAGTTCGTTTCTAAATGATAAAAGAAAAACAAATAAACCCCCCTAAATAAACCTACCAAAATGATGAGAAAAAATGTAACTGAAATTCTTTCAATGCCTCTGATGCATTCTGTGTAAACTATGAAAATGATGTTGGCTCCTCAAGATCAATTTAAATGAATGAGAGCTTTTTCTGGAAAAGGGCACATGCATTCTGCCAATAAACACTTTTGGATACTAAACTACTTTGTCTAATATTTGCAAACCAGTTTTATAATTATATTAAAGGAAGAAATACTACCTGTATAATGGTTTCAGTTCGCTTTTCTTATCTTTTGTGGGATAGGAGATTTGGAGGAATGCAAAGCAGGCTCAAAACTTAAAGAATAGGAAAAGTTTATTAACAGAACTAAAAGAAAGAAAGAAATAATAAGAAATTACAGCAAAACCTCTCCTTTTTGCTCCCACACCCCCTCCTCCCTTTTCTCTTTCCCAAACCAGCACAAAGGATAACAAACCATGATTTTTTTCAGTCAGTATTTACAGTTCTTAAGAATCTCTCCACTATTTTAAGGAAATAGAGGTCTGTTTTGCTGTCCATGGTTTCTCAAAAACTGTATCAGCAACAACCTCTCGCCTGGGAAACAAAGCTGCCGCCGGGAAGAACACCTCTCCCATGGGAAGAAATCAGTTTCTTTACTATGGGCCACACATGGGTTTTTTTTTTTCCCTTTTAAGGGTGGACAAATTCCAGCCTAAAATAGCAATTCACTTCTTCACAGGAAAATCTTAAAAGTTCCTCACAGCTCCTCACAACCTTCGGGTAACCTTGGCGTGGTCCCCTTTTCACATAGGCTGCATTCAGCATCCTTCATCACCCCCCCATGTCTTTAAATGGATTAAAGAGAAAAAACCAGTTTGGAATATTACAGGTTCCACCACGATCTGCAAGAAACAGTTTTAAGCTCCGCGCTGCAAACACGATTCTGCCCTCCTTCTTCCCCATCGCCATCTTTGCTCCACTCACTTTCTCTTTCTCTCTGACCTTGAAGATACCACGATGAAATAATGGTCTCTGTCGTACGGGCTTTATGATGAAGAAAACCCCCACTTTCTTTGGCTGCTGGCTTCTTTGATGTTAGTCTCTTAGCTCCATCGGCCTCTATCAAGATTGCCATGGCCATGGCGGGGCGGGGGGCAATCCTCAGAAGCCTCTGCCGGGTGGTCTCAGCTAATTGCAGCGATTATGGTTGTTTCTCAGCTGCCGGGCTCTGAGGGATTCTCCCGCTGGCATGCCGGCACCCCAGGGCTGTGCCCCGGCACCGGGGGAGGGGAGGGAGAGGCCCGAGGCCGCTCCGAGGAGCGGAACCTCAGCGCTATTTTCCCCCCCTCTTGCAGGAGTGGCCAAACCAAAAGAGAGGCACTTCCTGTGTCCTCCAGACTTTAAATATGGAAATTCCGAAAAGCGCTACTGGTCAGACGAGCTGTCTGTCAGCTCAGGCTCAACCTACCACAACCTGCTTAAATACTTTTTTTTTAGTAATCTTTGAACAAATAATTCCTGAACTACACTGATAATATAGATTAAAGAAGCAGCATAGCCTAACAGCGTGCAATGGATGCGGCAGAGTGGCACTTGCATTCCAAGATTGCCTGGAGAGTGTAAAAAACCTACTGTTTATTTTGCTGTGTCGTAAGACTGTGACAAAAATATGTATAGAAAATCTGACATTTCATCTGGCTGCCACAGAACAAACACTGTTTTGATGTATTAGTTTGTCATAGTCATTTGCATGGACAGTGATTTCTTTTGAATTGCTTACCTTTGAAATCCTTAGATATAATATGTTTCCATAGAAAACTACTGTTGAGGGTTTTTCTTTTTCCATTTAGGAATGGTACCCCATTCCCTACCAAAATATTATGTTCTTCTAGTGCTAGCTGGATCATTACTAGTTTTTTTTCATTTGCAAATTTTTCATTTTAACACTTTTCTAGGATGTAAAGAAACTAATGAAGCACTAAGAAAATACATTTTAGTTTCAAAATACTACAGTATTGGGGATTAGTGTTCTTCATCACAAAATCATAAAGAGTGAAATAATATATTATTTAAAAAAAAATTCTGGCAATTTTTGCATGTATCTCAAACCTAGGATGTAATGAGCATTTTCTATCTGGCCTATTTTTTCCTGTTAATTTCCAGCGTAAAGGAGTATTTCACTATAACAGAAGGATTTAGGCGGATTTAAAGTTTTCCATTTAAACCAAAAGTCTTTTCCTTAAATTTATAAACTAATCTTTTAAACCAATTTGATTACTTTAAATAGTTAAATAGAAAGACAATAGTATGTCTTAAACATTCTAATGCAAAGAGTTTCCTTACGTACCAATCACAATTTATATAACGGAGATGTATCCAGCTGTCTGAAATAGAAATAAACTGTTGGTGCCAATGATTTTAGAACTGTTCTGGCACAGCATATACATGCAACAGGTGGAAGCGCCTCCTTAATTTTTTTTTTTCAGTAAGCATAAATAATGCTTCCAAATTTCCAGTTCTTAAAAATTTTGAGCTGCCTTAACTCTATGTGGCTAAACAAAATCAGTGCAGTATTGATTAAATGTTTTAAACAGTATACTCTTGTATACATGGTGTACATTTGAGTGAGGCATGCAGTGCTGGAGCTTTGGAAGAGAAAGGAGGAGTACCAAAGTTTAGGGAAGATTGCTTTGTTTGGGTAAAAACACTGAATGCAGTATGGGATTGTTTGAATGTTTTGTTAATTCTTTGATTCATATGCCTTAATTATTGGAGAAGGAATGCTTTTCCCTGCAGGTGTTCATCCTGCCTCTGTTTGCTTTCACTGCTGCTTGTGGTTTGGGTTTTTTTTTCCTGTGTGTGGGCTGGAGAGTTTGGACCTCTTAAAGTTCAGAGAATGGTTGAGTTTGTTCTCTACCAGTCCAGAGATGGTGTAGGATTTCCTAAGGGCAGCCATCAGTATTGATGTATGGGTGTATACAAGAGCAGGCACATTGATTAGAAATGTGTTTGCTTCATTAGCTGACAGCACTAACTTAGTATGTGGTTTTCTGTCTCTTGAAGGATAAAGTGAATTGTCTTAAAAGAGCTAGAATGGTGATGGTTGATGACGAGAATGAAATGTTCTGAAACCACCATTGGAAAGCACTGCATGCGCATTTGCTCAGTATCCAGCTGAATCATCAGCATAAGTTCTCTATGACCTCACCCCTTTGCTCAGAATTGCAGTCATTTTGGAAAAGGGAGAAAAATATGGAAATCTTTCCATTCTTCAAATTTTGCTGAATTGTATTACTTCATTGTCACTGGGTTACATTAAACGATCCATGTATGGTTTAAATAAGCAGCCAAAGTAGTGTGCTTTTCTTTTTTGACTATGCTATTAAAATCTACTTTTTATACTTCATATATGAAATTGAAATGTTTTGTCAGCTGTGCTGGATGCTACACCAGTTAAAAATTTACTGTACAACCCTGTTTTCAATAACTTAGGTCTTTGGACACTTCAGTTGTTCTGTGTTTATTTATATGGTCCCTTTAATATTTTGCCTTTGAAAAAAAAAGCAATTGTGTTTGTAAAAATGATGGTACTGTACTGTTTATATTTACCAGAATGTTTACAGCATCACAGAATCATTTAGGTTGGAAAAGACCCTTAGGATCATCAAATATAGAAACTGTATGTTATTCAGGGAAGTAAGAAAATACTAATACATGTCTTTGGCTTACTCTTCATATTGAAGGATTTTTGGTACAGTTACTTCCCTTCTTACCAATCTTCAGCTTTTTTGAAATGATATGTGTTCCTGAGTTTGTGGAAAGCATTCCTCAAGGGCAGTAGGTGCAGGACATTCAGATGGCAGAATGTGAATCTATAGAAAAGACCAGAGGAAAGGCTGCTTTCAGACTGTACTCAAATCTAGCCAATGAAAGTTGCTTTTGAATTGCACATCCTGAAAGTATTGATCTTTAAGGCTGAGGCTGTGTATGCTTTGAATTTTAATGTTCCTCTCCATTCTATTTTTCTAGCTGGAATGCTTGCAGCTTTCCCTACAGGATTATAAGCTTTGATATTCAGAAGACCAAAACTGAAGGATGCCATCCGAGAGGTGCCTGAGGTATAGTACTTGGTACTGTGTAGGAAGTTATTAACATTTAGGATGATGTTTACCAAAGATTCAGTTGAGAAAGTAGAAAAAAGTAAAACTAATAATTTTGTTCATTAGATAGGACTTCACATTATTAAATACATATCCATGTTATAACCTGCAAAATATTACCTTCTTGTTACCACTTACCTCTAGCAGAGAAAACTGTGCCTGGGATTGATTGGAGGCCCCTAGTCTCTTCATGCATTATCTTGTTTATGCCTTAGTCTATACTTGGAACTTCTGATTGTGGAAGCAACTGGCATTTTACATTTATGCATCTGAACTGGTGGCTGGTGATACTTTTGGGTCTGTGTAGATTTCCACTGTTCAGGACATATAACTTTTCCAGTTATATGAAATGTCTTCCAAGAATTCTCTCTAAATTCATCTTTCTGCCTTCCCTTCTGTCTCTTTCCCAGTGTAGTCTTTCTTGTTTGTTTGCATCACCCATTGTTGCAATAGAGAATTTGTAGTTTATAATTTAATTACTTTCTGGGAGCAGAACACAGTTCTTTCCGACAGGATGCTCTGCAGAATTTATTAACTGAATTGGTTTTTTGCAGAACTTTGCTGTAGTGTGATATGCTGGTGGTTCTACTTTACAGAGTAGTTAACACTCTGATCTCGGAGCTCAGAAAACTCCCTGATATGACTGGGACACCTTATCATTCCAGCTCCATTCCCTCTTCCCTGCCATGCTTCTTCAGCAGAAGAGAATCAGGACTTGCTTGCTTTTAGAGCTGTTGAATATTGAATCAATGGACAATATCACTACAAATAGTCAGTTGTGTTATGTTTAATTATTCTATGTATTTTCATTCATAAATTCCAGTGAAATTGTCTTTTGTGTGTATGCATTCTTCATATGTTGTTAGCACAAGGGTTACAGGCAACTGATTCTTCACTTTGCTCACTGAATTGAAAAATGGATTATAATAGAACTCAGTTTAAAATCCCAGCTATGTTCTCTATTGAATGAAATAGTCCTCTGGATGATGGTTAAAAAAGCAAGAGGAGTGAAGGTCTTGGTCTACAACGCTGGGAAAGAGGCTAATAAAAACAGAAGTAAAGAGAAGCCATCTCTGGGTGTCATTAATGTATTATACTTGCACTAGTTTGATTTAGTCACTTTGCTATAGAAATTACAGAAGAGAAATAACTGTTAAAAATAATTCCCTTGTATTTTAGCAAGTTAGATTTCTTGATAACTGTCATTTAGAATATGAACTGGGTTCCACAAACAGAACAGCTGAAGAAAAAAGAATAATTTGAATGAGTCATTTTGAAATGTATTTAGGGCATGTCCGTATGTGAAACCTAAACTATCAGAGAGGGGGTAAAATTCAGATACACACAATTCCTGTGTTATTCCTCTTTGGCCAGCCTTCTTCTAGAAGTAATATTTTAGTTGTTGTCTTTCTAAAAGAGTAGGTTAGATTAGAGCAAACAGTCTGCAAGGCAAGTCTGCAGTAGTTTACAGGTGCCCAAGTGCAGGAGTAGGATGGGCAGACAAAGGAGAATATAGCAGCCACACAGCTGCTGCATAATATGTATATGCAGTGAATTACATGATTGCACTGGAAAGATGATGGGTTATTCACCCCTTAAAAAAAAACAACTTCCCTTTGATTTACACTGAGATGACTCTGTAAACTCACCTTCTATAAACACATATATGGATTTTCTGGCAATATAAATTGGTAGTCTCACAGGGATCAAATCAATTACATTGTTTTGTACCCAAGAGGATTTGCTGATCTGTTTTGATTTGTTTCCATTTGCATCAACAGTTATATTGTTTCTTCCTTCTGCAACAGAAGAAGAAAGCTGCAATCAGACAGTCTTAGACTGGATTATATGCAAATCTTATATTCATACATGGAAATATGCAGAGATGGAGAAGGCCTTAGCATTTTAAAACCAAGCAAATATCCTCTTCCTACCCCCAACACAAAACAGACAATCAAAAAAACACCACAACACTTCATAAATATGAATAGCCTGAAGTGGTCTGAAAACATTCAGTAACTCAGCATCAGACTTAAACAGGCCACCTGAGACCGTGAGGCTTCATTCTTTTTAGTAGAACTCCTTGCATACAAACATATACCCTCCTTTCTATATGTGCTTCAGTTTGAACCACTTAAAGTTTTCTGGTGGTCCATTGACCTAAGCCCTTTATTTTTCTCATTTAATCCTAAAAGGATTCTGAATTAGTCCTGTGAGTTAACTGACTTCTGGCACAGGAAATGAAAAATCAGAACCATTGAGGTTTTTAAATTTGAGTATATAATTAGGTTTCGTAATGCTTTGTTATATTGAGCTTTTCTTCTGATGTCGATGCTGTGTAAAGATTTTTGCCTGACAGGGTTCATGACATTTTTGCTTTCCAAGAATTATCAAACTGTCTTGACTTAGAAAAAGTTGTTCTGTATTTCTGACAGAATGTGCTTGTTTCTTACTTTTTTTTTTGACAGAATCTTTCCCCTTTCTCCTTTCAGTGTTCAGGAAATGCTGACAGGTCAGAGACTTTGTCAGTCCAGCTCCCATAACGATGCTGTCCTGGCAGCTCTGAACCAACAAAGAAGTGATGGCATACTTTGTGATATTACCCTTATTGCTGAGGAGCAGAAATTCCATGCACATAAAGCAGTCCTGGCAGCCTGCAGTGACTACTTCCGAGTAAGTCCCAAGATTTTTCTCTTTATATAATAATATTAAAAACTATCATGGTAGAGGATGGGGATGATTATAGATATCATACAGAACAAGATTTAAATTTGAATCTTTGGAAAATGTAGGATTATTGCACATTCAGTAGAGTATACAACTTTAAATATCCATAGGAAAGAAATGCTAGGATCATAATTCAGTTTTTTTTAATAATTATTTGTGGTAAGTCTTCCCCTCCCTCCCTCACTCTACCCTCAACAGAGATAGGCAGTACACATCTTTCTATGAATTTAATGCCCCAGTAAAGTCAGAAAGTGGAAGATTTTTTTAGTATGTGGAAATGTTTGTAGAACATATAAGAGTTGTGATTAGAGGATGGTGAAGAGGATACCGAGGGAAGACCTCACTGTGGTCTTCAACATCCTCACAAGGGTAAGTGAAGGGGCAATGTCCTCTCTGAAGACCAGTGACAGGACTCAAGGAAACAGCATAAAGCTGAGTCAGGGGACATTTAGGTTGGCTATCCAGAAAAGTTTTTCACCCACAGGGTATTTGGAAACAGGCTCCCCAGGGAAATGGTCACAGCACCAGCCTGACAGAGTTCAAGAAGCATTTGGACATTGCTCTCAAGCACATGTTGTGACTCTTGGGGTGTCCTGTACAGGGCCAGGAGCTGGACTCAATGATCCTGATGGGTCCCTTCCAGGTCAGCGTATTCTTTGATTCTGTGATTAGAGTATGGAAGTATGGAGAGAGGGAGTTTAATCTTTACTGTGAGGCTGGTGAGGCACTGGAACAGGTTGCCCAGAGAACCTGTGGCTGCCCCATCCCTGGAAGTGTTCAAGGCCAGGTTAGATGGGGCTCTGAGCAACCTGGTCTAGTGGAAGGTGTCCATGGCAGTGGGTTTGGGGCTAGGTGATCTTTAAGATCCTTTTCAACCCAAGCCATTCTATGATACTATGATAAATGCTATTTAATTTAGCTTGAGAGTGGATTTTTGTAGGATGTAAATGGTTGCTCTCAAAGAGGAAGGCATAGTAGTTTTTAAAATGTGATAAAACTTATTTTCAGAAACAAGTGTTTCCAAGATGTAAAATAAAATATTCCCTGGGAAATCTAATTCAGACAATTCCATTCTAATTCCAGTCTAAAACTGGAGTAACTGAAAAATTGTATTTTCTCATAGGAAAAGTGTTCTTCATATGAAGCAATTCTACCAACCTTTATTATAATGTACCCACTCAAAATGTTGGACTTTCTATAGCGCTGTAGTTGATTGTTATTTTTAAGTGTGAGTCATCCTGTTTTTAATCAGAGACTAAAGCTGAAATTAATTTAAAGGTCTATTTTCTCTAACAAAGTGAGTTTATTAAATATTTTGTCTACACAGTAATTGTAGTGTTATGAACTTCTTTATGGGGACCTTTTTGTCTTGTTACAATAGTAATACAGTGTATGACAACTTCACTGTATCTTTGATTACCTGAGCAGGGTTTTTATCTTCCTGTCAACTCTCTCTCACTTTTGGTTAGAATTTAGACTTAATTTATTCTGTGTATTTAAGAAATGTTATTAACCTTGATGTGACTTTTGCTGTGCTGGTGTTGAGCCAATTGCTCATTTTTTGAGCTTATCTGCATGGTTATGGGGTCTGCTACAGCATAGTTTCTATTGCCACAGTTGCTGATGTTGCTTCATCATGGTGCCCAGGTCCTGCTGTAACAGAGATTGCTTTGCATTTTTTTTTTCTCCTTTTACCCCAGTGCACAGAGAAGAATTCTGGACCTTTCTAGCTGTAGCAACTGCTATGTATACTTGCCAATGATAGATATAGTGCCTGTTGTTCTGGTTTGCTTGAAATACTTTCGTAAGGGTGCCGTATCATCCACACCTGTGACACTCTCTCCAGAGCTCATTGTACCCTGTGCATAGAAACATCATAGAATGGGCACCAGTGCCCAGCGTTCCAACAGTGTGGTACAGACAGCTTCTACTTTGGTCACTTATTGATTGATGTTCAGGTTTGGGGCACTGTGATTTATCCTGTTATTTCCAGTTGAGTTACTTGGTATTGGCTGGACAGTTATTACAAATTAAAATCTTAGTGCCCTTAATTTCTACATAAATATTTTCTATTAAAAAAGTATTGAGAGAATGATTTATGCAGCATTTAGTAATTTGGTCTGCCTCTAAACTCTTATGGTTTGGTAGGATGTATTCTTCAGACTTTAGGTATCAGCTATAAACATGGAACCTGTGCTTTCTGAAATCAGGCAAACAGGATTTTTTATTAATAGACAAAAATCTTTTTTAGAATATTGTGAAATAAGATCTATATTCTGTAGGAAGATGGCATGTAAGTTACTATACACTATGTTCCTGATTCTAATAATTTAGAAAAAGCAAGAGATGATTAAAAAGTAATAATGTTTTGCATTTAACCTGAGACTATGGATATTTTTTATGTCTAGGGGGATTTTGCCTAATTTGAGCTGCTTGGGTATTCTTTTTCTAAGATTTAGGAGAACGCATAAAGCTTAATTTCAGAGTTGGTGAAAAGAAACAGGCATTTCCAGAGGATGATAAAGGAGAATAGCAGATTTATTTAGAATTACATGAGTGATCATCTGGAAGTGCCAGATCCCTCTCAACTGGCCATAAAGGCCGGACTCACGTGCTTCAGACTTAGCTGTTAATATTATATAATTTTTACCCTTGTATTTTTTCCTAGAGGAATTCTTAGAGGAAACTTCCAGATTTTCTAACCCTGAAGTCATTTATGAAGAGCTCATTGCCATGTGAAACTTGCCTTTCACTATTTTTTGTGAGAAATCAGCACAGGACTGCAGTGAATGGAATTCTGGGAACATCAGGTGTTGGGAGTTGCCTTGAATAAAACTGAGATGACACAGCTATACATCAATGTGACACAAAGAACTTGCCTACCATAGCCTCTGGTTTCTATGGCTTGTAGGTTTGTTTAATATCCCAGCCTACTTTCAGCTCTGTCTGGAGAGGCTGTCATCCAGTTCTTATGATCTCACAGGTATATTGGCCTTGCATGGCCTTGGGAGCAGGGGCCTACAGGGGGGACTTCTGTGAGAAGCTTCCAGAAACTTCCTTCATGTCCAGCAGAGCCAGTACCAGCTGGCTCCGGGATGGACCCGCTGCTTGCCAGGGCTGAACCAAGTAGGGATGACAGTAGCACCTCTACAGTCTGTGAAGAAGGGGAAAGAAAAGTTATTGTGCAGGTGTAGTTGTGGCCAGAGAAGAGCAGGGTGAGAATATGTGAGAGGAACAACTGTACAGACACCAGGGTCAGTGGAGAAGGAGGGGGAGGAGGTGCTCCAAGTGCTGGAGCTGACATTCCCCTGCAGCCCGTGGTGAAGACCCTGGTGAAGCAGCTGTGCCCCTGCAGCCCATGGAGGTCCATGAGGATGCAGAGATCCACCTGCAGCCCATGGAAGAGACCCAAGCCAGAGCAGGTGGATGCCTGAAAGAGGTCTGTGTACCCCTGGGAAACCTGTGCTGGAGCCGGATCCTGGCAGGGACCTGCAGACCCGTGGAGAGAGAGGCCCATGCTGGAGCAGGTTTCTTGGTAGGACTTGTGACCCTGTGGGGAATCCATGCTGGAGCAGCCTCTCCTTGAAGGACTGCACCTTGGGGAAGAGTGACCCATGCTGCAGCAGTTTGTGGGGGTCTGTTGTCCAGGTGTTGGACTCACACTGGAAAAGTTAATGGGGAACTGTCTCCCCTTGGAGGGACTCCATGGTGCAGCAGGGTAAGGACTCCTCTCCCTGAGCAGTGGAAGAAACCACAGGTGATAAACTGACCATGACCCCCATTCCCTGTCTCCCTGTGCCACGGGGGGAGGAGGGAGAGCTGGGAAGGAGGGAGGGGTGCAGGGAAGGTGGTTTTAAGATTTATTTTACTTCTCACTATCCTGATTTTGTTAGTAATGAATTCTATTCATATCCCTAATTTGTGTCCATTTTGCCCATGACAGTATTTGCTGAGTGATCTCTCCTATTCCTTATCTCAACTCATGAACACTTCATTATATTTTCTCTCCCCTGTCCATTTGTAGAGGGCAGTGAGAGAGCAGCTTTGGTGGGTGCCTGGCATCCAGCCAGCATCCACTACAGTCTTTTTTCCAAGTCTCCAGAAATGTGTTCAGTTCTACACAGGGCTCTATCAGAATGAATAATTTGTTTTCCCTTTTTTTGCCACTATTGTAAAACAGCTTCTACAAGAGACTGGATGTTTGCTTTCTATGGAGGGTTTGTACAGTTTTCTGCAGTTTTGTTTTGTGTCTACTTTGATTCAGATGGAGCTACTTCTTAAATTGTAGTGTTTTCTTGAGCAGCACATTTTCTTTGAAATTATGCTTACGCCTTTCTTTTACTAGAAAGAAAAATTTGCTAGTGCTTTAGAAAGGTAACTAAATTTGTGTTGTTTTACAGACTGGGGTAATTGGAGCCACTTGTGTGAGGAAGAGTGGACGAGAAGGCCAGAGGTTTCCTTATCAAATTTTCTTTGAGATTATTGTCTGGACTAAAATTTTTTGCTTTTTTAAGACAAGCTGGGGATCTGAGCTTCAGGAAAATATTTGAAGGCCAGCCTTCCTAGGGTAACACCAGGCCATCCATTCTTCCTGTTGGTATAGTTAGTCTCACAGTTCCATCTGTGCAGAAACATTGACGTTTAAATCCTAAGTGTAGCTCCTGGTTTTGGAGTTTGTTACATTTGTACACCAAAATTTTGTGGGTTTTTTCTTTATGAAAAAAAATCCCTTAGGAAATTGGATACAAAGAGTATATGGAGTTAAACTGTAAGATTAGACACTTGAAAATGAGAAGTTTTAATTTGTTTTTTGCTCCTGAAGTACCTCTTCTTTCAAAATGTGCTTAGGAATATAGTAGTTATCTCCATATTCCAAAGGCCACTATAAAGAATAGTAAACATCTGTGTTTTTATGGGTTCTTTTTAAAGCAACAAGCAGCATTTTAGGCAAACTTGTCCATATTGACATGCTGTGATTTGCCAATTGTCTCAGTCTATTGCACTGAGACAAGGCAGTTGAGTTAATATGTGTGCACTGTGATAACTCTAGCAAGCTAAGTCATTTTCGATTAATAGATTCTTCTGCTTTTTTCCCCTCTGGGAGCAAAATGAAATGTTACTGCTTGACTTCATTAGTAGGCATTTACAGTGTTGGCAGGTGATTATATAACCTCAAGATTCTCCTGTACAAAATGCATTGGTTTTCCAGTCAGAAAAACTCCTTTCTTCTTCCTTACTTTTAATTTGAGTGGGTTTTTAGTTGCAGGACTTTGATCTTTCTGAAAAAGATGCAAATTTTCCATCTAATTTAGATGAACAAAATTATATCAGTTATCTGGAATAGATTTTAAAATGTCAATAATATTCTAATTCTTTTTCCACAAGGAGCATGCTCAATTCTTAGAAGAACTTTTCTTATCTGAAATGAACTAGTAGATAATAGTTTTGCACACAGACTTTGTAGTACTGTCACAGCTGAGTCTTAAACAGTTTCTTCTCAGGGGTTTTCTGTGCTGAATTTCCTGCCCGTTGTCAGATGGTTTCCTCCTTTGTCCACAACATTGCTGATTGTTCATATTTTACAGTATATTGCATTGTTTCTTGATAAGGTTGGGGAATTAGTTTTTATAAACCAATCCCTGAGGATTGAAAGGCTGATGGATGCAAATAGCTTTCAAAGTCTTGTTATATTAATCATAAAGAGGAAAAGGCTCTCCCTGATATGTCGTAGAGATAGATCTAAAGACCTAGTTTGGAAAAATCAGGATTGCCTGCTGTTTTTGCATTATGATGTGATTTTGTCTTTCAGTATTTTACCATTGTTATGTGTCTACTAAAAAATCATACCTGAAAGTGATGCTACTTAGAAATTGTCTTTCCAGATAACCTATAAAAATATAAGCTCTTCCCACTGTATCGAATCAGCTCTATTCTTCCAAGCAGTAGTTCTACTTGCAGTCCTTCCCTAGCCCCAAGCCACATATGGATATGTATAGCTGCTTCTGAACTTCCTGAACAGCGGGCTAAGAAGCAATGGCCATAAATTTAAACAAGAGAAGTTCCACCTCAGCCTGAAGAAGAACTTTACATTGAGGGTAGCAGAGCACTTGAATGGGCTGCTCAGGAAGGTCTTGGATCTCCCTCTCTAGAGACATTGCAAACTCACCTGGACATGTTCCTGTGTGACCTGCTCTAGCAGGAGGTTGGACTGGATGATCTCCAAAGGCCCCTTCTAATGCTAATGATTCTGTGATTTTGTAACTTACAGACTAGCTTTCTAGCTTGAGCACTAGAGGAGGAATTTTTGTACTGAGTCAGGCTCACCAATAGGCTTGCTTTTCTTGTCCCTCTCTCTTGAATCCGTACAAGCAGTAAACAGTTTTCCCCAAGCTGTCTGTTTGGAAATCTGACAGTACAAATGTTAATATGTCGGATGAACATCCCAGAGCTGGCAAACCATGCACCCTGCTATGATTCCTTGGATCTTCTCTCTCTTATCTTTGTTCTCACTGATGAAAACTTACATGACATTTGAAACCTTTCCCATGAAACACCAAGCTCCCTTTCAGCCACCATCATGATTTATGCAAAACTAGTAATATCCCAGCTATGTGGCATCTTTCATTTACTTATACATCCTTGCCGTCTTCCTACTCCTAACATTTTCCCCACAGTATGAGAACCCTCAAGACTTTGATCAAATAATTTCTGTTCTTTGCCATACTATTTCATATTATCCTGTGCCATTCTCCATTATCAAAGCCCTTAATTCAGAAACAGCTTCCAACTGCTCTACAAAATTTTGGAACAGGATATTCTTATCTACTGTCTGTTCTCACTGTCACACCAGCAGTTTTCCTGTACAAGAAATTCGATAAATAAGTCTCTTTTAAATATGCTTGGTATTGGCATAAAATTACTTTCCCCACTTCTTAACTCTCTATTTAATCTTCTTTGGTTTCTTGTTTTGTGGGTTTTTTTTAATGCATTCTTTTTATGTGAGAATGCTAACTGCAAACCTGGGAAGGAATATAGTCTTAGTAGTGGTTCCAGGCTTGAGATTGAGTTTATAGTGTTCACTACCATATAGTGATGCTTTAAGAAACCTAAGGGCTATTTTGGCATGCTGTTTAGCTGTTTAGCACTGTTTTTAAGCTCTCCTACACACGGGATCAGCCAGATGTGTCACAATACACGTGGTTCTGAGTGATGAACAGACAATGCAGAAGATATTTTAAGATTGATAGTAGTGTTTGGTTTTGTGAACATGTTACTTATATGCTACTTGTTGAGAGTGAGAACTCAGTGCTGCTTGCTTCCCATTAGAAAAAAAAAAAGAAACTTGTCTAAAATAGGAGGAGGCTTGGAAAAAAAAGTTAAATTACTAGCATATTTTAGAAGTTTAAATACAAATTAGAATGTTACTACTAATTATTCAGTAATCCAGTTACAGTTGAGTGTCATGAAAACTGCACATTCCTTCACTTCTCAAAATATTGTTTAATATAGGCACTTCAATAGTTTTACTAAGTTAAAGCATTGGAAGTAATATAGCACGGGCAGGTGTTAGGTGTCTTGTGTAATGTTCATCTGTACAACCTCTTTTACTTCTGGTGTATATACAAAAATGATTTGCAAATGTTTGAAAGCTTTTTAAATAAATCAATATTCTTTCAAAATGAGAAAAATAAGGACATGTATCTGGGTTATTTTATTTTGTTCATCCTTATCTTTGTATTTAATGGGTTTTTATTCTGTGAGGCTCTGAAGCAATTTTTCTTTGCTGATGACAAAATTCCCACAGCTCAGCACTGTTGGTGCTATCAAAAACATCTACAAGAATCTTCTCTTTTCTGAATTCTGTATTCAGTTTCCCAATAGATGTTACTCTGTCTGAGTAAATATGTTTCTGTTGCAATTCTCATAGTTCACAAATGAACTCATTGCAATTCTGTCAGTGTCAGATGGTAGACAATATGCTGTCATATCATCTTGATTTTTTTTTCTTTTTCTTTTCTGAAATGCCTGTATGGTAAGTGTGTGCACCATGGTTGTATATGACAAAATCAACTCTGCAGTTAGTGAGATAGGCCATAGTAGGCTGTGGCTCACTGTCTCAGATTACTGTGATAACAACATGTGGTATTTGGCTTCTGAATTGATGCATTTTCTCAGATTAAAACTAGGACAGAAAGGGGTCGTTACAGCCATGTTGCTCTGGTTGTCCATTTTCTTTACCATCTTCTTTGCTTGCTCTAGGCTACCTCAGTTCAGTTTTGCAGTGCTGCCATGACAAGAGTTCTGGGCTGGGCTCAGCTGCATTTCTATGTTGCTTAGTGTTTGCCCATGAAAACCGATTTATTGAGGCAGGCCTGTGGCAGAGAAGCTTTTCATACCTGTTTTCTTCTCAGTTTCTATAGTCTGGTGAAGAAGTCTTGTGTTTCAGAACATTGTTGGATGCAGTAGATGCTCTTGTATATCTTGTAGTCTCTGTCAGTATCTTCCCACACAACCTTGGGAAAAATTAAAATTATTCTGTGGGTGTAGTGAAGCTGAAAATACCCGAGGGAATTATTTGGGCAGCATATCACTTTTAGCTTCAGTGACTAGGACCCACATACCTTTTTAATAACATGAGAAATATCCAACAGAAGAGACAGAGCTGAAGCTGGTGTTAGAATCTTTTACCACTCTTGAAACAGCTGTTTTGCTATCGGCTACTCCCTCAGGGAGTGTTCCAGTCTCCTTTGTTTTTATAAGAAGCCCATTACAATGCAATTCTGGCTTTTGTGTTGCACATCATGCTTGTTTGAAGTTTAGAGGAGATACCTTTCTTTAAATAAATTCTTCAGTTGCTTCATTGTCTACAGTGCCGTTGTTTTACATCCTGTTAACACCTTAATTTTAGTAGACTGGAATATAATATTGGCAAATTGAATTCACGTCACTGTAGGCCTCAGTCTTGTAAAAGGTTGGATTTAAGCAGTGGAACCTTTGCATTGATTGTCCTGAACAGCTTTATAAAGTGCTGCTGGTTGCTTATCTGTGGCAGGGGTTAGTCTGCCTGAGCAAGCCAGTTTGCAAACTTTAGACATTAAAAACTTCTCTAAATCCTTGTCTACTCTTACTGAAGGACCTAATGTGTGAGTGATGAATGAATCAAACTGCCTTTCAATCTCCTACCTGATAAGTAATGCCTCAAAGGAGGGAGCTGCCCTTAGCAGCCTTGTGAGAGCATGAGAATGGCCACACTGAGTTGGATCACTGGCTGTTTGCTTTAGCAGTAGCTGTTTGAGATGTCTGGTGAAAAAGTGTGAATCCAGGGTAAGTGTGTATGGTGTGTTCCAGAGAACTCCCCGGCTGTTTTCAGCTCAGAGACATTTCAGAGCAGGGTGTGATTCCTGTCTGTTCAGCAATCCTAAACAGGTCTCTCTTCTAAGCCTTTATCTTCTTTCCCACTGGGCCTGTGTAAGATTTCTCATCCCTTGTACAAGGTGGCTAACTGCCTGTTGTGTGAAGATCTACTTTTGTTAATTGTCAAGCTGATTTCTACCAGTTTCACTCAATTCCTTCTAGTTCTTCTATTGGAAAAGATAACTATTGGTTCTTCTCAGGGCATTCAATCATCTCTTTTCCAGGCTGAAAACTTTTGACTTAATCAGATGCTATTTAAATGGAAGCTGTGCAGGATGCTTGATGAAGCTTCTTGCCCTTCTTCGAAGTTTTGACACCTCTGGTAAATGTTTTGTGAGCTGAGGGTAAGGGGATTGCATGCAATAGGCAAAGTGTAAATTTCTGTATGGGCATAGGATTGATTTCTGTTTTGTTCTCTTTTGCAAAAAAAAACCCACCCCAAGCTTTGATTACCTTTTAAATGTTTTTAAAAAATTTTTATTGCTGAGGACCAGAATGATTTTTTATTAAACTCATATGTTCATTTTTATAATTGCCATTTTAGAAGCCAACTGCTTCTTCCATACAATCCTTTTCAGTTTATCAATTTATCCATGTCTTTACTACCTTGAATAGCTTTGCCTCAATAGACTTTCTACCTGCACTGCTCTTTCCAGAACTGCTCTGCATATGTTAAGTATGAGGTGCTCCACTGGAATCATCACTCGCTGTGAAAACTGACCCGGTCTTTTCTTTTTCACTGTTTTATGTATTCAGTCACTTACCCAGGCAAAGATCTCTCCTCTTTTCTCTCTTGCCTAGTTGGCCTTCCAGGCATTTAAAGGCCTCTGTGAAAAGCTTTTTGTGAATCCACATTGTGAAAAAGTAATGGCTAAAGCCCAGCATAACATACTCTTCACCATTAGGTTGCATCCATTACTTCTGTATTTATAGAACAAATTTCGTGTTTGTGTGTGTATGTGTGCAAAAATCAAATTACCATCTCCTTAGACATGTGGAATGTTCTCAGCTACTGATGAAATAACCTGCCATTCCACTGTCATAGAGTGCCAGCTATGCAAATAGGCAGCAAATGTTCACAAAGCCCATTTTATATTACAATTAGTAATATTAGGACAACTTATGAAATGGCCATCTGCATTTTCAGGAGCTCTTATACCTGGCACTTAATCATCTACCTTGTCAGGGTAAGATTTCAGCCAAGAAGGAGTAGGTGTCAAGCCTGGAGATATATGGGAATAGTTAAATTAATGTCATTGTGGTCTGTTAGCTCAGAAGGGGTTGGTTTGTTAGAGTTGAAGGAAAAGCCAAAGGATAAATGAGCATGGTCAAATGCAGACTACCAAAAATAAAGTGATGAGATGATTTTATAGAGGCATTTGTTCCAAAGGAGATAGCTGATGGAGGGTAGAGCTTAGCTGATGATGAGAACTACTGTGACAAATGATTGCAACATTAACACAAGCTTGGTTAGTCAAGTCATTCTTCTTTTTTATTTTGCAAATTGTTAGTGTTTGTTTACTTTTTAGGTTTTTATCAGTAGAAGGGTATAAAAAACCAAATAAAAATAGTCAGCTGGTTTTATTACTTTGCCTTTGTATAAAAGAATTTAATAAATATGTTGGTGGGAATTAAGTGTGGTACTTTAGTAAAATTGTACTATATTCTTAATGGAAACCAAGATTTATGATCATAGTGAAAAATAGAATTATTTTGAAGGACACAAAAGTTGTCTACTTCAAACCCTTATAAAATGGGCAAAATATGAAAGGTACCTAGTACAAACTCTCATAAAATGAACCATTTAAAATTTCAGCATTAGACTTTTCACATAACAAGTATGCTTTTTTTAGTTATGGTGCAGAACAGAAGTAGTTGCCATAGTTCACTATTGCTTGGGACATTTGGATGTCAGCGTCTAATGACATTCACATCCCATTATATAAATGGCTTCTTAAAAAGATTATTATAATAACAACTAGGATTGTTACTACAGTTCTGTTAGATTAAGGCTTGCTGTACAACTCTTGAATTAGAGCCTGCATACATTAAGGTGGGAAACTTGTCTTAATGGTATTGTATGGAGTAGATTTTAAAAATGAAGTCCCTTAAAGGTGTCCAAGTTTGGATCATGGTTTTTCCTTGGTGGCGGGGGGGAATCACAAGAAGCTTTGCCTCCCTGAATTAAATGTATTGTGGTAGTTAAAATGCTAGTTCAAGAGCTAAGTGACTTTTATTGCAATTTTATTCTGGGCTTGCTTTTGATATCAGTTGCTAAAATCATCGAAGGACGTGAACAATAGGCTTATGCATTCACTGGGAAGCATTAAACCAGTTTAAGCCAAAATTTGCAAATGTGACTCATGCTTTTCTGTGCTTGACTGGAAATGCTGGAAAAAAATCTGGTTTTAGTTATGCTGCTTTCTTTATTCTCCAAAAGGCAGGCCTGCTTATGGGTGTCTATTGTTAGGACAGACCATACATTACTGGAGTTTTATGCAGTGCTTTGCATGGCAGTGTCCTTACAATTCAGTTTTCTTGCTTCTGCCATAAAATAAACAATAATTTTGATATTCAGGACCACCTGTGATGACCTATTCATTTTGAAATATTGGAACTAATAATGTTACTGTAGCTGTAATAGTTCACAGTTTTGTGGGGTTTTTTATTCTGGTACAGTTGCACATGGAAATTGTAGAATTATTTTGTTTCTATGGCACTACTTAGATTTTGAATATGAGTCTTTTTAGGGATAATGCAGCAACTCATTAGGAGTAGCATGCTAAAGAGTTCCTTTTTCTGTATGGCTTAAATTATGTTTGTGTACCTAAGCAGAGGTTTGGGGAAGGCACATTACACTACTAAACTCTGACTGTCAAAACACAAATTGTTTGATGCATGTTCAATCAAGGATATGACTTGCTAGCAACAAAATTTTGGGGAATTTTTTTTTTGTTTGTTTTTATCTCTATGTTTTTATTTTGACTGGGAATGAAGACCCTGTTCCTTGCTGAAACCAAGAAAATTACTTTGTTCTTGATGGAATGTCCACTATACAAACATAAAAATATCACATCCTTAGGTCCTCTAAAGAGTAAAGTAGTTCTTTATTGCAATTTTCATTACTTATTTTGAAAGATACCAAGAAAAGGATATCTTTTTGTATCCAGAGTGTAATGTAACAAGTGCATTGTATAAATCCTTGAATTGGTAAGCTCTTTGGGGCTGTGTAATTATCTATCGCTGTCTGACACTGACATACTAAAAGAAACACCAAAGGTTCAGTGGAATTTGCTTTGCTAACAGTAATATGTGACGCTTGAATGCTGTGCATAAAGTTGTATAGTTTGCTGCTCAGTTTTATTTCTTTAACTATATATTACTATATATTCTCTTAAATGATGAATGATAGCTGGCCTTTCCATTTCATGGAATTCATTTTAGTTGCTTGGCAGATGCTTAAAAAACAATATTTAGGTAGATTTCGTAGAGCAGATGAATTACTGTAGGCGCAGTTATCAGTGACTGATGTTATGTGACATTTTCTCTGGGAATTTATATAGAACTTTTTTCAGAAGAATCATGTAATGAGCCTCTTAATCATATTTCATGCAATTGGTATTGATGGATATGTTTTTCAGTGTGCGAGAGACTCTAGAGGACATGGCTGATTGGCTGATGATTGATTTGGGATAGACAGGCTTGAATTGGGAGGGAAACAAAGCTAGTTATAAGAAGAACTAGGCACATTTTTACATGCTGTAAAGAAACGTTCTCATTAAATCGGTTATTTGGATAAGTATACGTTGCACCTCTAGAGCATAGTTGATATTTGATGTGGGCATGGTCATCTGTCAAAGCAGTATTTTGACTCCTATTCACAGATTCTGAATGTATACTTTTTTGTTGTGATAGGTGAAAACAGCAAAGGAAAAATGATATGGCTTATGTAATGAAGGATCAGAACATGAAGCTAGGAACGTCCAAAGGTTATTTCAGGAGTAATACAACAAAGTAGATAAAATAGATTATGATTTATTTATTTAATATTACTGTTGCATGAACAGGGAATTGCTATTTTTAATACAAACTGCAAAAGATAATGTTTTGGCCTGAAAAAGTTTATAGTCCAAATAGAAAATATTATATCAGGACTGGATACTTAGTAGCTCATGTACAGGTAAGCTTAGGTCCCAAATCAGAAAGAATGTGCAACTAATCTGTTCCATTGATGCCAGTAAGATTTCTCACAGGCTTAAAATTACAGGTGAAATGAAAAAAATCTTGAGGTATCACATCATAACTGAGTTCCCTGAGCAGCATGGGAAATTGATCTGAGATCTCTGAAGTGTTAGTTTACTTTCTTTGTAGCTTTTCTGATGCCTGAGATGAGAAGTGCAATCAGTTTCCTGTAAAGAAAAAGCTATGGAACAGGTGAATGTAGAATTAAATGCATATGATGTGGGAAGTGAATTAGAATAAAACACTGCCCTTAATGAAGATACCTAACTATTTTAAAATAATTTTAAGAAGAACTGGCTTCAGTATCATTGTCTAATTGTGGAGGCAGAAATTTGAGATGATCATTAAACTTCAAAATCAGCTCTTTTAAACCAGTAAAACAATCCTAGATAGTGTTAATTACTTTGAAAATTCAATGCAACAAGATAAATAGCTAAGGAAAACCTTGGTGACTTCATTGATCAGTTCTTTAGTGCTTAGTTTGTTAAATGGAGGTAATTCTAAAGTATCCCAGGACTTTATTATTGTGCGGCTGAGTCTGTGGTTGAGCAAGAATTTGTGTAGGTCAGGACTGTGCATTGGTGGGAAGTTCCAAATGTTTGTTTTGTGTTATAGTGGACTTGGATCTACAGCTGCTGGTTGCTACCAAAGCAGTGTTGAAGAAAACGGAGGGAGGGAATGTTACTTTTGGAGTTACTGTAGGTTGCTGTAATAAGCTCAGTTTACTTGCCCATTTTTGAAAGCTTAGATTTCTTTTGAAAGTTGCATTTAAAGCTGAATCAAACTAAAATGGAAAATGATGAATGTCTTTTCACAATCTTGCTGAGGGAACTTTGAGATATTTTAGAGGTTATTGCTGTGCACTGGAACCATGTACTTCTCTACTCCTAGAAGAGGCAGAGTATTTCTTGAAGGCCCCAGGTCATAGCAGCTAGTTACTTATTACTTCAGTCACAGTGCTATTTTTTTAACAGCATAAAGCAATAACCATTTGTTCTTTTTACATCATTTACCTGTCTCCTGACACTGCATATGTTTTGATTCTGTTTCTTGCTTTTAAAAGGCCACTAAGCTGTGTGGAATTCACTTACAAATTTGCTTGTGTAAAATATGTACAACTTGGTTAAGTTGTTTTGGGATGATTTGCTGTTTGCTATGACTGACATGGCTGTAAGGTTGATGTGTACAAATGAGGAAAAGCTCATTAGTCTCATGGATATGGAACATCTGAGTAAGTAAGAAAATGACTCAAAGGCAAGGAGCAATTTTGTATGTCACCATTGTGACAGTGAGCAATTTTTATTTTGGGGATTTTGAGTATCATCTTGTGTGTCTGTTACCCTGGTATGTGTTCGTGAAGCTGTATGTTGTGAAGGAGTCTATACATGCTGCTGCAGTGCTGCTTGACTGATAAAATCAATGGGTCTGGACATTTTAACAGTGATACATTATTCTGATTTGGTGGTATTTTACAGCTATGGTGCATTTTGCTTTTGAAAGCTAAACAACAGCACGTTGCCATGCTGAGCATGGAAAGTTAGACACAATGACTGTGCTAAGCATATTTTACTTGGACTGTTCTGCCTGGTTGCATCAGATTTTATCACATCTAAGTCTATACACCCTGTGGTTGTGTGCCATTCAGTTTGGAGCTCTTGTTGTCTTTTGTATTCTATATTTGTAGAAGAAAACTGTTTATAAAGGTGCCTGTGACTGCTGAGGGCCAAGTTGTGAAACTACGGGTGCACTCTGTGTTAAATGCCCACCAGCTTGCCACATTTCTTTGAAGTCAAGTTTTCAAGACTCTGAGAATTTTTTTTATGGCTTGAATATTTTTAGCTAAGGACTGTGTGTTTTACTTTCTTTTTCCTTTGGGTATAGTTCTGTAGCTTTGTTTCTGTTTCAAGCCAAGAAGAAGAATAGAGGGTCGATTCCTCCCTTCCTCCAAAAAGAGGAGCTAGTAAAGTGTCTGCCTGCCCCACAAAAATAAAGCCATCCAAATCTGTAGCATCTGAAATAAGTGTGACCTCAGGTGGAATTCCACAAATGGAATACATCCATTTGTGACAGCATATTGAGACCTGAATTTTGGAGCAGTTGCCACAAAATGGCAAGTGGATTGTACTTACTTTGCACTGGGGGATTTTGTTTACTTAAAATCTGAACTGAAATATCAGAATTTAAACAATCAGTTTATTTATCACAGTGTTGGCTAAGTATACGATTGGGTGGCGGAACAAGATCTGTATGTTTAAAGAAGCTGGAAAAAAGGGTAAGTCCTCTCATCAGGGGGTTTTATTATAAAAGGGATCTTTGGTTAACATTGGCAACTTGTACTTCCCACTCTCATAAAGGTCTTGAAGCAGAAATGAGGCATTATCAAATAGATTTTATTTTAAGCTGAAATGTTTTAAAATAAAGTATAATAGCGTTGCTGAACGAAGTCAATAAGTAACATGATTAACATTCCATGCTTAGCCAAATTTGATAACTTTTCTGCTAGGTTTGACTTTGAATTGTACATTTGTCCAAATATTTTGTATTTCATTTGTTTTTCTTGTCTGTCACTTCTGCATCCACCTGAGATATTTATCTTATTGCCTTGTTTTTAAAGTACCCAAGGGAAAAATAAAGTAGGCTAGTAGCCTTGTATTAAAAGCATGACTGATGGATCTATACAAGCTCACAAAACCTTAGAGTGTTTTCAGGGATGCATTTGAAATTGGAGTTTAACAGCTCAGCTGTAACTCATCCTCCAGGTATTGATGAAATCTCAAATCAGAATTTAATGGTCCATTTTTTTTAATAGTTAAAACTACAATATTCAGGTACCAAAGTGCAAATTAAAGACTGAGTTTGAGTTCAGTTTCTGCCTATGGTAGAACAGATTTTTTTTCATGGTGGATTAAACCTCAAAAACTATCAGGCTGAGAAGGAAATTTGCCTGCTAGTGAAGGCAGTGTGGATCAGTGAGCAGTACGAAATTCATTTAAGTGGGAGACTACTTTCCTGGAGGCTAATCCAGTTCAGCTGAATGTGAAGCATCTGAGGACCATTGCAGGCCTTGTCTTTTGATCAAATTCTTTGGTCTTGCTTCCTGAAAAATAGATGTAGTTTCAAAAACCTTCACAGAATACTTGAGGATAGTATTTGAGCAAATGAACTCTGAATAGCAGATGTATCACATCTATGATGAAGTGACTACCTCAGTGGACAAGGGGAGAGCTACAGACATCATCTATCTGAACTTGTGTGCAGCCTTTCACACAGACTCACACAACATCCTTCTCTCTAAATTAGAGAGAGATGGATTCAATGACAGGACTGGTAGATTGATAAAGTGTTTGGACAGTTGCTTGCAGAGGGTAGTGGTCAATGGCTTAGAGTCCTGGTGGGCATCAGTGACGTGTCCCTCAGGAGTCTGTACAGGGACTAGTATTACTTAACACCTTCATTGATGACATGGACAAAGTGGTTGAGTGCACCCTTGGCAGATTTGCAGATGACATCTAGCTTGGTGTTGCAGTTAACACACCTGAAAGATGGGATGCAATCCAGAGGGACCTGGACAAGCTTGAGAAATGGGCCCATGGGAATCTCATGTGGCTTAATAAGACCAAGTGCAAGGTGCTGCACCTGGGTCAGGGCAGCCTCCTGTATGGGGATGAAGGATGAACAGACAGAGAGCAGCCCTACTGAGAAGGACTTGGGAGTGCTGCTGGATGAGAGGCTGGACACAACCCAGCAATGTGCACTCACAGCCTAGAAAGTCACTTGTATCCTGGGCTGCATCCAAAGCAGCGTGGGCAGCAGGTTAGGGGAGGTGATTTTGCCCCTCTATTTCTGTTTTCATGAGACCCCATCTGGAGTGCTGCATCCAGCTCTGAGATCCTCAGCACAGGAAGGACTTTGACCTGTTGGAGTGAGTCCAGAAGAGGGCCACCAAACTGATTAGAAGGAGCATCTCTCCTATGAAGAAAGACTGAGAGAAATGGTCTGCTCAGCCAGAAAAAGAGAAGGCTTCAGGGTGTGTGTCCTTTCCTTATGTAGAGAGAGCCTTCAAGAAAGCTGGAGAGGGACTTGTGATAAGGGCATGTAGTGATAGGACAAGGGGGAAAGCTTTCAGTTTAAGTGGAAGAGAGTAGGTTTAGACTAGATATTAGAAGAAATCCTGTACTGTGAGGAAGCCCAGAGAATTTGTGGATGCCCTGTCCCTGTAAGTCTTCAGCGCCAGGTTGGGTGGGGTTTTCAACAAGCTGGTTTAATGGAAGGTGCCTCTGTCCGTGGCAGGGGGGTTTGAACCAGATAATCTTTATGGTCCCTTCCAACCCATACTATGATTCTCCACAAAGACTGTGTTCTATGATTCTCCACAAAGCCATAGTTCTGTGTCTTACTGGCAGCTACAGTTCTAATAGCCCACTGCACTCTTAGACTATATCTGTAGTTATAAACAAGGTGAATGAGGGCTTGTTGTCTGGCATAACATAGCATGTGACAATATGTCTAAACCTCTGTGAACAGCTTGGCTTTATCCATGCTATCTATTTGGAGCAGCCATGGCTTGAGTTATCTCCTGGACCATAGTCTGGACATTGCCTGGGAGAATGCTAGTTGGCAGGGCTCAAAGCTCTGCTGGGGGCTGTGTTTCTTAAACACTGTGGGTGATTATGGACAGTGACTGAGTTAGTGGCCTGATCCTGCTGAGTTTACTGAGTTAGGTGTAGCAATAAACCCTGTGTAAAGACCATATTGGAATCTCTGTGTCATAATAATCTCCTAAAGGTAAAGTTAGTAAGTGTACACAGGAGAAGTCATATAGGAATGATTCCTGGTTTACAGATAAGATTCAGTTAAGTGTTTCTTTGCATTTGTAACCTTAACTCATTGTGTGGAATATTATCCCTTGATCAGAATAAAAACTATATTAGTAACCACACTGTCTTTAGATGGTTCCTATGTACAGGTCTGTAGTGTACAGATTATTACTGTAGCATGGTTGGAGGACACAGGGCATCTTTTACCTCTGAGCATTTCCAGCCTTTCTGCAGGCAGTCAGTGGTGGAATTGAGTGTACGGAAGGTGTGCAAATCTACACCTAGGTAGACAGATATTGCTTTGAGACTTTACTCTCTTTATTCAGGAATTGGTGTGTGAAAGGAATATTTTCCAAAAGGTTTATCTGGCAGTGAATTTCTGAGAAGAGAAGCTTATCTCTTCCAGACAGTGGCTGCAGGTCTGCTTTTCCAAGGGGTAGGTGGCTGATGGGTACCTTGCAGCTCCTGGCAAGCTCTGGAGCCTCACATTAGCTGCTACATGACAACAAAATATCCAACTGTGATTACATTGTTAATGGATAAAAAAAGTGTCTGAACTTGTTAGAATTTAATTTTTTTTTTCACCCTAGCTATGTTTCAGGGCAGTGTCTTACTGTATTTGTTTGTTAAACCTTTTAAACTATTTGTTGCTTCTTTTCTGTTGCCAGTTTGGAAGAAGCCCTGATATCATTTTAATTCAATAGAAATTGCAAAAATAGAATGAGTGACTGTATGATAAATGTCATTCTTGTTTATACTGGATGATTTCCAGGAAACACATTATGGTGTTTTAGTGATGAAAAGTACTAATATTTTCTGAAGAAATTCCTTATTTGCAGGAAGCATTCAGTTCTTGAAGCCACCTGAGTCTAGGTGAATCATGGAATAGTTTGGGTAAAGGTCATGTAGTCATTCATATGTGCTAAAGAGTTAGAGGGGGTAGGGCTTATTTTTTTCCTTTAAATTCAGCACTGCTTGGTGGACAGATTGCTCATGTGGAATCAAGTGAGCTTGATGACTGCCTCAGCTTCTGCAGGTATCAGCCAGAGTATAGGAAGAAGGTATCAGGGATTATGTCCATGAGAAGTGCTTTGTTGCTGGAGTTCTCCAAGGTGAAGTTTGGTAACCTCCCTAAAGGCGTTGAGTTTAACATGAAACTGTTGTATCCTGTGGGGTAGCCCCCAATCCTGCAGCACCCCCCTAGCTCTGGCTGGCCAATGGACCTGCCCCTGTTCTCTACCCCCCCTGGCATGTTCCGTCCTTGGACCTGTCCCGTTGGACCTACCCCTGCCATTGGGTCCTACCCCGTNGTAGGTGCTGGAGGTCGGTCTGAACAAACGAACCGTCTCGAGAGGTTTCTTTTGGCCGGGTGCGGACGGGTAAGTTTCCACAGGGTCACGTTTTTCGGGTTTT
>VZTH01008582.1:76232-89095 GCA_013397815.1 Aleadryas rufinucha | reverse complement strand
GGTGGGATGGTGAGTGCCATGGGATGGGGGTCTCTCCAGGGTGGACACCCCGTAGTGGGTGGGATGGTGAGTGCCATGGGATGGGGGTCTCTCCAGGGTGGACACCCCATAGTGGGTGGGATGCCCATAGCTCACCAGGCTTACGTGCTGAGCCATGGGAGGGGTTGAGCTGGGGGTCCAGAGAGAGTGGGGGGATCCCACAGAGGACTCGGTGTCACCTCACTCTCCCTGCAGCTGGAAGCCGGTGGCCGACTACATTGACCAGCAGTTCGAGCAATATTTCCGTGACGAAAGCGGCCTCAACCGGAAAAACATCCAGGACAACCGAGTGCACTGCTGCATCTACTTCATCTCGCCCTTCGGCCACGGGTACGGGCAGCCCTGCCCGCGCTGCCGGGGGGAGGGCAGGGGCTCGGCGGGATGGGGCTCACCAGGCTCCCCCCGCAGGCTCCGGCCCCTGGACGTGGAGTTCATGAGAGCCCTGCACCAGCGTGTGAACATTGTGCCCGTGCTGGCCAAGGCTGACACCCTGACCCCCGCCGAGGTGGAGCGCATGAAGAACAAGGTGAGGGCAGCTGGGCCAGCTCGGAGCATCCCAGCAGGTCCCTGAGCATGACAGTGCCCTGGGGCATCCATCTCGTGCCTGGAATTTGCCCTGGAGTGTTTTCCAGGCTTGCAGCCCTGTAGAGGACCCTGTTGCCCCCATGGCCACTAAGGACATGTCTGCCCAGGGCTCAGCTGGGGGTTGGAATGATCGGGGGGTGTCCATGACATCTGGTCTGGGGGGAAGAGGCTTTTAGAGGCCACTGGCCCTGTGTGGTGCCTCCCACGCCCCTCCCGCGGCTGGGGCCCTGCCCTCAGGGGGCTGTTTGCCCCCAGATCCGGGAGGAGATCGAGCACTATGGCATCCGCATCTACCAATTCCCTGAGTGTGACTCGGACGAGGATGAGGAGTTCAAGCTGCAGGACCAGGCACTGAAGGTGGGTCTGGCTCCTCCAGCCCCATCACTGGAGGGGCAGAGTCCCACGGCAGGGAGGACACGTCACCCTGGGGTACCTGCAGGACTCTTTGGGGCCACGCAAGCTCTCCAGTGTGGAGGGGCTGGCACATATCTCACTACCCAGACACGTCACCAAGATCCCATGGGTGCCACCTGCAGCTTGGTGGGATGGGGCTTGGGTGGAGAAACCCTTGCCATGACCTCTGCTGTCCCACAGAGCCTCTCCACAGCCGGGGCTTTGGGGTATCCTGGCAAATGGGTGCTGGACACAGCCGAGGAGGGCACGTGGAGGGATGTAGGTCCTGGCGAGTGGGGGTCATGGCAGGGCCCTGCTGACCCCCCACGCCCTTGCAGGAGAGCATCCCCTTCGCCGTCATCGGCAGCAACACGGTGGTGGAGGCCAAGGGCCGGCGCGTCCGTGGGCGCCTCTACCCCTGGGGCATCGTGGAAGGTAACGCTGGGCTGTCCGTGGCAGCCCCCGGCCTTGGGGACACGTGGGGTGCCCTGTCTCACCCCAAGGGTCGGGGACAGGCGGGGCGCTGGCTGCGGCCCCCTGACCCCCTGACCCCGCAGTGGAGAACCCGGCCCACTGCGACTTCGTGAAGCTGCGGACGATGCTGGTGAGGACGCACATGCAGGACCTCAAGGACGTGACGCGGGAGACGCACTACGAGAACTACCGCACGCAGTGCATCCAGAGCATGACCCGCATGGTGGTCAAGGAGCGCAACCGCAAGTACGGGCTGGGGCCGGGGCCGAGGCCGGGGCCGGGGCCGGGGCCGGGACCGGGCCGGGGGCGGGGGCTCCTGTCTTTGGGGTGACCCCACCCGCCGCGAGTGGCGGTGTCGGGGGCTAGGGGCTGTATGTGGGTCCGTGTGGGGCAGCCTCGGTGCTGTGGTGGGGAGCCCCAGTGTGGTGGAGGGCTACCCAGTGTGGTGGGGGGCTACCCAGTGTGGTGGGGGGCCCCAGTGAGGTGGGGGACCCTTCCTGTGCCCCTGGGCTGGGAATGCCGTGGGGAGATGCTCGGGCAGTGAGGGGACCCTGCATCCCCCAAAGCTGGGTCTGTCTTAGTGGGGATACTCCAGCAGTGAGGGGCACCCTGTGACCCCAGGGTGGCTGGGGGGATGCGGGCCGGGAGAGGGGGACCCTGCATCTCCCCAGAGCTGGGGCTGGTTTGAGGGACGTGTTCCAGCACTCAGGGGGACCCCATGTGCCCCCAGAGCTGGACTGGGGGTCAGGGGTGTGCTCTGGCAGCAAGGGGGACCCTGTGTCCTCTCGGGGCTGGGTGTGTCGGGGGACGCATCAGCACTGAGGGGGATCCTGCATCCTCCCGGGGCTGGCTGTGGGGGGATGCTCCAGCAGGGAGGGTGCCCTTGCATCCCTTGCTCTGGCGCCAGAGCAGGAGCCAAACAAAAGCTGGTGCTGGGGCTCTGCTCCTGGATCAGCCGAATTCCTGGCACCTACATCCCCTTTAGCCACCCCGAGGTGCTGAGGGAGCCCCCCCCAAGCAGAGTCCCCGGTGGGACCTTCCAGCCGGGGGTTGGAGCACTGTGGGAGCGAGTGGAGGCTCTGCGGGTGCTGGGGGGCTGGAGCCGTGGTGTGGGGAGCTGGCAGTGGCTATAGGCACCTCTATGGGCACTTCTATAGGCACCTCTAAGCGTCTCTCCCTGTGTGCCCCGGGGCAGGAGCCATCCCTCCGTGCTGAGGCTGTGCTGCGGGGACTGCTCCGCCGACTGAGCCGGGACCGGCCGGGGCCGTGCTGGGCCCCGTCCTCCTCTCCCTGCCACCCGCCGCCACCCCCCGGCCCCTCTATAAAGTGTTTGTTGGTACCCAACGCTGTCTTGGTCCTTCTGTGCCCGCGCAAGGGCCAGGCAGCCGCCCTCGAGGCGAGCCGGCCCTGTGGCCACCCACTCTGGCCCTGTGGCCGCCCACTCGTGTCCCACACAAGCTGCCCCTGGGGTGCCAAAGGACGCGGTGTGCTGGCGGTGTCATCCCGGCTGCCCCAGGTCTGGGGGATGTGTCACTGTTCGGTGGCACTGATCCCCCCAGGGCTGCCCAAGGGCAGGGTGCTCCCATGGCGCTGCCCTCCCGGGATGTGGTTCTGGGGTGCTGACAGCCTTCGCTGCTCACCCCAGTGCTGGTGCCCGGCTCCAGCCTCGTGTCGCTGCCCAGGCAGGCAGCAGCTCCGCTTGCTCCCCACGGCGAGAGCCGGGACAACGGCAGCGCCTTCCCAAGCAGCTCCCAAGGCGGCCAAACCCCATCCCTGGCCCCGGCCCAGCCCCTGCACAGCGGGACCCTGCGGGGCAGGGCTGGCCCGTCCTGCCCGTGCCACATCCGTGTCCATCACCCCCTTGCCCGAGGGCCGCGCTGGCGGTGGCACGTGGCAGCACGCGTGACCCTGCCAGCCGCTGTCGGTGTCCCGGCCCTGTCGTCATCCGCTGGGGTGGCACGTGGCATCCACAGGGGCGGATGGCAGAGCTGGTCCCTCCCTGTGCCGTGGGCATGGGACACGCCATCGATTGGGCTGGCCCTGGTCCTTCGCGGTGGCGTGGCCTCGGGGGGATGCTCGCGGCTCTTTCTAGCAGGAATGGGCTTGAACGGGGGCTGAGGCTCGGGAAAAGGGTGTGGAGCATTCCTGGGGCTGGCAGGGCAGTGGGGTGCCTGGAGAGCCCATCCTGAGGCCAGCGGAGAGAGGGGAGATGCCCAGGTTTTGATGTTTTAAAGCAGCAGGGAAAATACTGGCCCAGGAGAGTCCAATCCCAGTGGGATTCTCCCCAAAATAGGAGGGTGTGGAGGAAGTCCCTGGGTCCCTCCTCTGTTGGGGGTGCTGAGGTTTGGGGGGTGCCTGGAGCTGCTCACATCCCCCTTGCCTGGAAAAGGCCCCTCTGGTGGTGGCCACGGGGCCCAGGGCCTGTGCAGGGGGTGCTGGGCACCTGCGAGAGTTGGGGTATTGGTGGAGGAATGTCCCGGGGGGCCGGGCCAGCACATTCACCTCCCCTCTCTGCCCACAGCAAGCTGACCCGGGAGAGCGGGACAGATTTCCCCATCCCCGTGATCCCGCCAGTGCCAGATGTGGAGACGGAGAAGCTCATCCGGGAGAAGGATGAGGAGGTGAGTGTGGGGTGGGCTGAGCCCCCCAGTGCCCCTTCCCTGCTCCCTCCACCCCAGCCTTGGCACAGCAGTCGGGAGCCGCCCTTCCTGCAGCATCCCGGCGGCTGCTGCTCCACCGAGCAGGGGCTGCAAGTGCATCCAAGGGCTCCCCCACCACCTCTCCAGCTCCTGGTGGTCCCAGTTTGTCTGGGATGCTCAGCCCGAGCCCCACTTGCACGGGAGCTGTGTGGCTGGGGCTCGGCACCGCCCACGATCCCGGCTCTGCTCCCTTCCAGTTGCGGCGGATGCAGGAGATGCTGCAGAAGATCCAGAAGCAGATGAAGGACTCGCACTAGCCCGTCCCTCCTCCTCCTCGTCCTCCTCCTCGTCCTCCTCCTGGCCCCGATCAGAAATGTTTACATCACGCTCCACCCGCCCGGCCCCGCTGCCAGACTCGGTACCGACACCCACCCACCACCTTAAGCTGCTGCGGCATCGCCTTATCCAACTGCCCAGCGCCCGCGGGGACACCGGGGGACACCAGGGGACACGAGGGGACAGCTCTGGAAAGGGCACCCAGCCCGGGGTCCCCTGCCCCGTCCCCCCACTCTCTGGGGACAGCTTGGTCTCCCAAGCTTTGGCTTCCTCTGTTTCCCCACAGCTCTAGGGAGGGCCCCGGCCAGCTTGGTCCCCACAGTGTGTCCCTTGTCCCCGTGTCACCCCGGGCTCCCTGCTTACAGCCTTTATGCTTAGCTTGGCCCTGGCTTAACGGAAGAGGAAAGGGGGGCACTGGTGCCAGCCCCCCAAAGGCCTCAGCTGCCCCGCTGGGGAGGACAGGGCTGTTCCATCTGGCCTTGGCTGGCACGGAGGGACAGCAGCTCCTGGGGACCACAAGGGACAGAGGGGATGGAGGGGCAGCCACCATCCTGCTCCGTGCCAGCACCAGTGCAGGGGCACAGAAGCTCATCAGTGTCCAGCCCTGAGTCCTCACCCTGTCCCCGCTGAGTGGCAGTAGGGCTGTGGCACAGGGAGCACTGGGGAATCAATGTCCCCAGGGAAAACCCCTTGGACCCCAGACCAGAGGCTGGGCACCCCCAGCCCACCGTGATGTTGGCCCTGTAAAGCAATAACGAGTGTCCAGTGCCCGTGGCACCTCTCACCCCATGGCAACAGCACCGGCTCTGGCTGGAATTTCGGCCCCTGCTGCCACTTGCTTGTCTGTGGTGTCCCTGTGTGCCCAGGATGTCCCTGTCCCTGCTGCTTCCTGGCACAGCAGCCCTGTGTATTCTCCAAGGAGATCCCCATCCGTGTTGCTTCCTAGTGAAGCACTGCTGTGTGTCCCCATGTTCCCTGTGATGTCCCCATGTTCCCCACCATGGCCCCGTCGGTGTTGCTGCCCTACAGAGCACTGCAGCTTGTACCCCCCGGACTGCCCCCATCTGTGTTGCTTTCCCACAGAGCTGCATTGCATTCCCGGCTGAGGGAGGGACTAGCCCGTCCCTCCTCCTCCTCGTCACCCGCGGGGATAGTGTCCCTAAGGATGTCCCCAGTTATGTCACCACCCTGCAGGGCTCTGTCTGGTGTCCCTGTGTCCCCAAGGATGTCCCCAGCTGTGTTGCTTCCCAGCAAAGCCCCGCTGTGTGTCCCCAGGGTGAGCCCTGGCCGCCTCTTGCAGCATCCCTTGGGAGATGGATCCAAACCCCTCCTGGGTACGGGAAAGCCCACAGAGGATGGTGAAGATGCAGGCAGGACTGGGAGCAACGAGGTCACTGGGAGCTTGCTGCCGTGGGGATGTGTCCTGTCCCCATCAGGGCCACCCGAGCCAGGGTCCCCCGGGTGGGGCGTGGCTGGCAGGGGCTGTGCCCGGCCGGGGCTCGGGGATGGGGGCTGCAGGGTGCCAGGGCAGCACCCGGGTGTGCCCTCGTGTCCCCGTGCCAGCCGGGGGTCCCGTGGCCCCCGCGGGCAGGGCCCCCGCGGGCAGGGCCCCCCCCGGGCAGGGCCCTGCAGGGAATATTTAGCGCTTTCCTTTTTTTAATCTTGCTATTTTCTTACAGAAGCCCCTCCCCTGGCATGACGGTCCTAGAGGCGTTTATTAACGGATCAGAGAGTATAGGTTTATAAATTCTTATAGAGTAGTGGAAATATTTTTATCCCTCCACAACTGTTCTCAATAAATACGGCTGACCCGGCTTGTCTGCAACCCCACGTGGCTTCCACCAAATGAGGGCACTTGGGCATCCCACAGCCCTGGGCATCCCAATCCCTGGGCATCCATGGCCCTGGACATTCCACATCCCTGGGCATCCCACAGCCCTGCACATCCCCCATCCCTGGGCATCGCATAGCCCTTGGCACTCTCGTTCTGAGGCTGGTGGTGGCCCTCCCTGTGGCCTCTTGATCCCAGTTCCTGTTCCCCTGGAAAAAGCTCAGAATGGGTATTGGTGGGGTTGTGCTGCACCCACGGGGACACCCAGCTCGGGGTGTGGTGGGAGAGCCCCTTGGGACCCAGCTCTGGGGTGAGGGGGCACAAGGAGGGGGTCTCCCCCTCTCATGTGCCTTAGGGTCCTGGGTGCTGCTGGTGTGGGGCTGGGATGGGGGGTGGGAGGGCAGAGCCTGAGCCAGGGGATGGAATTGCCCTCCATGGGCTGCCCCCGGGCACCCCTGTGCCCCCCCTCAGTGGGGGAGTCCTGCCAGGAGACAGCACCCATCCCTGTGCCCACTCACCCCAGTTTGGCTCCCCCAGGAGCTGCCGGGGTGGAGGAGTAGGAGGGCAGCTCTGGATGGATGGGCTGCATCTCCAGCTGCCCCCAGCGGGCATCATCCACCTGCACCCCGTTATCCCTCCCTGCATCCAGCTGTCCTGCACCCCAATATCCCACCCCTGCCCCCCGCAACCCCCTCTCCTCCACACAGAGCCCTTGGGCTGATCCAGCCTGGCCGAGTGCAGGGGCGGGACCTGGGGCAGGGCCACTCCCAGGGCCAGCACTTACTGGGGAGCGGGGGATGGAGGGATGGATGGATGGAGGGATGGGTGGATGGAGGGGTGGATGAATGGATGGATGGATGGATGGAGAGGGGGGAGAACTGGGAGATTGTGTTCTGAGGGGGGAGAACCTGTGGAGGAGAACTGGGGGATTCTGGTGGGTGACAAATGGGACATGACCTGGCCATGGACCAAGTGTCTCCTGGGCTCGTCCCAGCAGGGTGGGCAGCAGGGGAGGGAGGGGATGCTCCCCCTCTGCTCCGCTCTCCTGAGACCCCTCTGGAACTGCCTCCAGCTCATCCCAGCACAGACATGGAGCTAGTAGAGCAGGTCCAGAGGAGGCCACCAATGGAGGCTGAGGTGGTCCATGGTCTCTGCTGTGGAGAAAAGCTGCCTTGGGGGAGCTGCCAGCCCCAGCCACTGCTCCCCTGCAGCCCCTTCTCCCCTTGCTGAGGGTCAGAGCACGGACCCCACCTCCCCGGGGTCCTCCCCTCCTTTACCAGCCCTGCCTCAGCCCCACCTTGCGAGTCCCCCTGTGCCTGTGATGCCAACTCCTGCTCTTCACCAGGCCAAACCCCCCATCCCCCCATGAACCCTCTTATCTTCAACATGGGAATGGAAAATGTTTGTTCTTCCTTGGCTGGAAGCAGCTCTCACCCCAAAGGCTGGGATACACAAACCTCCCACATCCCAGCAGCTGGAGCATTGCAGCTCCAAGAAAGATCCCCTGGCTGCCTCTCCCTCCCCAGAACAGCCAGCAGAGCTCTGCTTTTGGCCCCACACTGGCTGATCTACCCGGTTCCCCTTTCCCCAGAGGATAAAACCCAGCACTGAAGCTCCAGTGACAGCCCCAGCTGTGCCCACCCGTCCCTGCACTCCATTCCATGTGATTCTCATCACACCTTTAAAAATAAAAAGCTCCAAACCCACTCCAACCCAGCCTTCCCAAGGCAGAGATTGATATTTCCACATGGCAAATGCTTCCATGCAATTCCCCAATGTCCTATTTTTGGTTTCTCACCAGTGCTGGCACTGGTTGCAGCAATCCGTGCTGGAGCTCCAGCCGAGCTCAGAGGAAGGGAATAAAGGTTTCATAGGGCAGAAAAGGAAATCTCTCATCTCCTTCCCCGGGCTGTGCCACCCACGCCTGACACCTAATGAGACCTTGGGTGGCATCGGTCCTGTTGTTTTTTCCCCTTCCTTTCCATTTCCCTTTTCCCCTTCCCTTCCCTATTTATCAATTTGTTCCTTATACAATTAATGCTATTTTCCCCTATGGGAGAGGCCCTGCAGCCCCACCTTTCCCCATCTTCTCAAATCCAGAAACCAAGACACTGCCTCTGGTTCTTTCCCCCTCTCTCTTATACGTCTTCTCCACTTGTCACATCCATTCCCGTCTCTCCCGGATCCAGGGGAGCCTGGAGCAGTCATTCTGATTGAACCCCTTCCCATCTCTCCCGGATCCAGGGGAGCCTGGAGCAGTCATTCTGATTGAACCCCTTCCCATCTCTCCCGGATCCAGGGGAGCCTGGAGCAGTCATTCTGATTGAACCCCTTCCCATCTCTCCCGGATCCAGGGGAGCCAGGAGCAGTCATTCCGATGTCACGCCGTCTGCGTGCCTGGGAGCTGCCGGCTGGGGCTGACAGCCCTTCCCCTCTCCTGGCTGCGGTGTCTGAACACATCCAGTGGATGCTCCTGATGGAGCAGGTAGTCCTTGGATCCCCTGCTTGCAGCAGGAGGAGCTCAGAGAAGTGAAACCCCATTGCTGCTGCTCTGCCCCTCCCATAAAGGCAGCTAAAACATCTCTAATTACCTTCCAGCCAGAGAATGGGCCACAGGCTGGAGCCTCCAGCCAGCTCCAGCCCTTCCACACCTTTTGTGGCTTCCCTATTCCCCACCGCCAGCGTGGAAAGACCAGATCAAGAGCTTGACACATTTCTCAGGCTGGGAGAGCTGGGGGTGTTCACCTGGAGAGGAGAAGGCTCCAGGAAGACCTCAGAACCCCTTCCAGAGCCTAAAGGGGCTCCAGGAGAGCTGGAGAGGGACTTGGGACTAGGGATGGAGGGACAGGACACAGGGAATGGCTTCCCACTGCCAGAGGGCAGGGATGGATGGGATATTGGGAAGGAATTGTTCCCTGTGAGGGGGGTGAAGCTGTGGTGGGCACATGAGAACACGGCAGGAACCAATGGATACGCAGTTACAGCCTGGTCCTTACTTGCAGAAGAGCCCACCTGTGGCTGGGGATTCTGGGAAGCTCCATGAGATGCCTTCACTGACACGTGATGTTATTTCTGGAGCTTCCCTGAAAAACCTCAATTTGTGCTGTGTTTTGTGAAGATGATGCCCATTCCATGATGCCCACCAAGAACAGTGCTGGGAGGCTCTGGAGCAGCAGCCGCTCCTCCCCTCGGTGGTGATGTCATTGATGATGTCAGCGCGAAGCACAGGGAGCGAGCAGAGCGGGCAGGGAAAGGCTGCTCCGGTGCTGACATCCCCTGTGGAACGGGACGAGGTGCCCCTGTCCTGGGTGTCTGTCCAGGAGCACGGGAGCGCCCCTCGGTGCCGGCGGTTCCTGGAGAAACAGCACCATCTATTTGCAGCACGAGAGGAGAGGACAAGGCGGCCTCCAGGGCTGGGTGGCCGTGCCCCTCAGCAGCACTGGGGATCCCACCCTGGAGCAGCAGCCTCTGCTGTCCCGGGTCACACCGGGACACTCCTGACCTCCAGATCCTCCTGCAGCCCACAGGTGACACCTGGGGGCTTGCTCCAAGGTCAGGGCAGGAGCTGCAGGACCAGGGAGGGGAAAGGCTCCAGGCTGGGGACTCAGCTCAGGTCTGGGTCTCTCTCCCCTAGGTGGGCTCTGCCCTTGCCCTCCCATGCATGGACATGAGGACGCCCACCCTGGGGTCCCCAAAGGATTCAACCATTCCCCACATTTCTCCATCGCTGGCTTGGACAGGCTCCAGCCCCTGGGGCATTAGAGATCCTGGGAAGGTGTTGGCCCCACAGCACCAAGGGGGAGAAAGCCAGCCCAGCCCCAGCTTTGCTGCAGCTGGGAGCTGTCCCCAGCCCAGCCCATCCCACCTCCAAACCCAGCTCAGAACCCCTCAGGATGGACCCCAACGTGTTCTGAGTGACATAAGTGACCTAGGACCACCCATTCCAGCCTTGCCACAGAACTGGGAGGAATGAAGAAGATCTGCTTTATTAAACCTGCTGGGAAAAGGGTTCAAGGGGTGGCCTGGGGCCCTCAAAGCTCACGTGGAGAAGCCACTACTTCTTCTTGCGACGTCTGGTGTTCATTCTGATCAGCTGCAGCCCCTGCTTCTTGATGTCCTCCCGGCTGGGGACATAGTCATGGTCTTCATCCTCAAAATCAAAGGTATCTGGAGGGGACAGTGGAGAGGAGGGGTGGGGAGGGTCTGGGGGCCACCTCCACTGTGCCCGTGCCCCTGGGAGAGCTGGCACATTTTGTTGGGCTTGTGGGATCCTGGAGAGTCCTAGTGGGCTTTTCCACCCCAGCATCCCAGGGTGACCTGCAGGACCTGGTGGTGCCATCACTGTGGCCCATCTCCAATGCTGTTGGGGCTTCCCATAAAGGTTTGGAGCTGCAGTGTGGTGGGCACAGCTCCTGCTTCGCTAAAAGAAGCTGGTGAGCTGCCAAAAGCTCTTTGCCTCCTCCAGGAGCATCCACAGGCAGAGCCAAGCACTGATTATTTTTCACAACCAGATGATTTTGGAGATGAGGGTCTCCCCTCTTGCCCAACAGCGTCTCTCCTTGCTCCTTCAGTGGCTTGGTGCCCATCACTCCAACACCTGCCTTCGTTCTCCCACATCCCCACCTAAAACCACCTCCCATGTTTGAAGCCTTGGAAACAGCCAAGGTCAGCCTCAAGACCTAGAGGCAATTTGTGGTGCTGGGCCAGTGGGAGACAAAGACTCCCAAAAATCCCAGGGGGCAGGGGCTGGGACAGTCACTGCGGGACATGTCCCCGCTATGCTCTCCTACCATCTTCCAGAGTCTCTTCATCCTCGAAGGAAATCTTCAGGTTCTGTGTTTCACCTGCAGTTCTTTTCTCCAGGAGGTTCCTGACCCTGGCAAAAGTCTGTGAAAGACACCCTGGGTTAAGTGCTGGAGGGCAGGTGGGTGTTACAACCTTGGGTACCCCTTGGGTGCCCAGTTCCATCCAGGGCTGAGCTGCTCCATGGCCCTTCCCAAGGACCTTGCTGAGGATGGGTGATTGGGTGGCCGTCTGTGAGGGCCCTGTGCATGTCCCCAGGGGCACAGAGGGCCGGAACCCCCGTACCTCGCTGCGCTCGTCAGTGCTGTCCTCGGGCCGGGCTGCCACTCTCTCCTTCAGGAACTGCATCTTCTGCTCGCAGTGCTGCAGCTTCTCCTCCAGCCCCACCACTGCAGCAGAGTCATCCTGGGCGAGACAGAACCGCCTTGGTGGGGACAGCGAGCCCCTGGTGGTGGCTGTGCCAGGTGTCCCCGCGCTGCCCCGCCTGCCTGGCCCTGCTCCCCCGGTGCCCCGTGGTACCTGGTCAGGGATGAGGATGCCCTGCAGGCGGAGAAACAGGTTGTCAATGATGTTCTCAAACTCGATCAGGCGCTTCTGGTTCCTCAGCATCTGGGCTCTCATCTGCTCCAGCCGGGCCTCTTCCTGCTTCAGGTTCTCCCTGAGCTCCTCCTCCCTCAGCCTGGAGCCAGCCACACTCACATCACACAGCTGCAGAGGGGTGCAGGGACACCCCAAAGCTGCTCCAAACGCTGTTCAGGTTCCCCCCAGCCCCAGCCGCTGCCCAGCTCCATTGCTGCTGGCAGCACCTCCTGTGCCAGGCAAGGAGAAAGGGAGCTCCGGGACCTCAGGGGAGCTTTGGGTGCTCTGCCAGCACCAGAGCTGGGAGCTCAGAAACCCTCCCAGTGTGGGAGGGGTGGGTGGCTGCAGTGGGTTGGAGGTCGGGCTGCCTGCTGGGACATTTCCCCCCAAGGGTGGTGGCCTGGTTGGCACAATTGTGTGAGGCCAGCAGCACCTGGTGGTGCTGACGGGCTGGTTAAACTTCAGTTTAGCCTGCTTCAGCTCCAATTCCTGCAGTGTCTTCTTCAGGACCTTCTTCCTCTCCTTGCACTCATCGATGTGCTGCTGCAGGCTCTCCAGGGACTTCTTCTGGGCCTGGATGCTGCTGGGGATGTCCTGGCCAGGGGAGACACAAGGGCTGAGCCCGGGGTGCTCCTGCTGGGAGCAGGACCTCGGGGAGGCTGCAGGACCACGGATCTCTGTAATGTCTGGTCACGGAAAGGGGCAGCTCCGTGCCTGCCTGCAAAGAGGGGCTGTGAGGGGCTCCAGGGAGAGGAGAGCAGATAACCCCACAGTGAAATGGGGGGAGCAGAGAGGTCGCAGCTCCCCAGCAGCCCCAGTTTTCAGCAGGGATGGTTTTGCCATTACCCAGAGGCAGGAGCACCGCAGGGCAGTCTTTGCCTTCTCCATCTTGTCGGTCACAAAGGCCTCGCGCTCCTTCTTGGCCATGGCGGCCTCTGCCTCAGCACCTGGGGTGGCAGGGAAGGAGCAGGGCAGGATGCCCGTGGCCATGCCCACATGCCCCTGCCCTGCCCCCTGCCAGGCACTCACCCACCACCACTTCCGAGGAGCTCAGTTCGTGCTCTGCGGAGAGCATGGACACGGCTTGCTGCAAGGACAGTCACTGTCACCCCAGGGCTCAGCACTGCAGGCTGCTCCTGCCCCACCCCCCCGGCTCACCTGCCCAGAGCCCTGCCTGCCCCACA
>VZTH01008582.1:0-66660 GCA_013397815.1 Aleadryas rufinucha | reverse complement strand
CCAGCCAGCCAGCCGTGATGGGGGTAATGGAATAACCGTGTCTGTGGGGTAATAACTGTAATAACTCTGTGTGTGTGGCTAATAACTGTGAGGGGGGTATAAGAACCGTGTTTGTGGGATAATAACTGTGTGTATGGGCTAATAACCGTGAAGGGGGGATAGAATAACACTCTGTGTGTGTGGTTTTAACTGTGAGAGGATGCTGTGGAGGGAGATGAGGGTAATGACCGTGGGGGTGTTTATTAACCATGAGTGGTGTAGGGGGGAAGTAACTTGGAGGAGCGGGGGGTTTAATAATTGTGAGGGTGCTGGGATAATAACCGTGAGAGGCAGGAAAGGTGGGGTAATAATCGTGAGGGGTATTTGGGGGAGAGAGGGGCATTAACCGTGAGAGGAGGAAGAACCACGAGGGTGGGGTATGTGTGTGTTTGTGGGAGTTATAACCATTAGGGAGGGTGTGTAATTGTGTAGAGGGATAATAGTGTGTGTGTGTGTGTGTGTGTGTGTGTTTTGGAGCTAAAATTCTCTTGAATATATGTAGCATATATTGCATTTGAGGAAATTGTATAGAAGTTAAGGGAATCCCTATAGCCGATTTGGGCAAAACTGGGAACACTGGGCAAATGCTCTTGGCTCTTCTCTTTTGTGAGTCTCAGTGTTACTGCTGGAAGGGTGAAGGGCATCCCCTTAAGCCTTTGCCCTGGTAACTTGAGTAACAGCCAGTACGAGTTTCCAGCCTCCTGGAAATGCTTGGATTCTGTGCTCTTGAGTGGTATCTGCAAAAACAAGATCCAAGCTGCAGATGACAGTAGGAGGGTGCCAGCTGTGTTCCTCAGTCAATAAGTGTCACAAACCAGCCTTTTTGGAGTGCCTGAATATTCTATATGAAATAGATATTTCCAGACACCACACAAGTGCATTCCTGGCTGTAGCCTGGCATACTGTGCCCTGAATGTTCTGAACCAACCTGAAACGTCTCAGTTGTTCCAAATCAAACTTCACTTGCATCATAGAATTCTGTGAAAGTGTTTCCAATTGAGTCCAGATTTCAGTCTTCCCTTGAAGCTCTGTTTGTAATCAGTGTGACATCTAATGTTTGTAAGCGAGGGTTGTGTTCAGCAGAAAGTTCTGTGCAGGTGCTTTCCCCCTTGGACTGGAGTGTTCTCATTCCAGAGAGCTGTATTTGTTGGATTTGTGTAAAATGAAGGTCAGTATGATCCGGTGGATGTTTCACAAGGACTTCTTCCTTTCACAAGTATTTTCTGCTTTTCCTTGTAACAAAGCTGCCCTATCAAGGAAGAACCCAGAGTTTCCCTCTGACAGTATGGCATGTTAGCGTGAAGCTCAGCAGACACACCTGAGGAGGTGAAGGCTTCTTGATTCAATTTTAATGCCTTGTCTTTAGCCAAAAGCTGTTTTCTGCAAAGCCTGGGCAATAGCTGGTGACGTGAGGCCGTGTGATTATTTTGTGTGTGCTCATTCCATATTCACACTGCAGGAATCTGTGACATTCCAGATTTAGATGTCTCAATGGATACGTGGAGCTACTTCCATACTTGCCTGGTGTCCATATGGCTGCACAGATTTTACATCTATTCTGCTGTTGCTTTTGGGATCAGCCTTTGGATTGTCATTCAGTTCACCACCACCAGAACCAAAAGGAAGGTAACTGAGCCTGTCAGCACTTTTCTCTGAGAAGACCCCAAAATCCTGGGTGGAAGTGAGTAGTTACTGGGTAAAGGCGTCCACCGAGGGTGCTGCAAATCCCAAATGCGGTTTAGTTATCTGGTTATGCTCCTCAGCCTGGATTGTTTGTGTCTGTGGGTCACTAAATGCCCTCATTGCTCTGACGCTGGGGCAGAGCTCAGCAGGACACTGCTCCCATGGGGAGAACGTGTCCCCCTGGGTTGCTCTGTCACTCCAGGTAAACCCTTCTGCTTGTGCCCAGTGTTTGCACTTTCACATTTTCATGATGCTACTGACAAGAGTTGGGCTGGTTTTAGGATGGGAGGAGATTAGGCCATTCAGGAATTGAAAACCTCTTTGTGCAGGTGGATAAAGATCTGCTGCTGGAGTTGGGAGGTTCACCTGGATCCTGTAACCTGCCAGACAAGTGGGTATTTCCTGGCCTAGGTCATGAAAGCAGGTCCTGGTATGTTTGTCTAGGTGTGAGAGGAACCAAAATGCTTTGACCATTGCTGAGAGTGGCCCCAGGATTTGAATTTTAAATGCTCTTGGTTTGACATCCCTTGGAAAAGGGACTGCGTGTGACACAGCTCTTGTTTCATAGGGTGAGAAATCCCATGGGAATCCCACTTCCTCTGAGGGAACAGCAGGCAAACTGGGAAATGGATGTGCCCCCCCTCAGGCACAGGAGGTCCATGTTGCTGGAGTGAAGATTTTCTATGGCTCTCAGACTGGCACAGCAAAGGTATCTGTACTTCTGTTGCACATCTGTGAAACTGCTTTGAAATATTGTTGGGACCCGAGAATGTTGCTTGCCTTGAAACACTGCCCTGGGTACAGATCTGGGAGTTCATCAGCACGTTCATTAGCTTGTTACAATCATTGCCCAACATGCAAGATAAGTGAAAATTAAATAAAAATAACAATTTTTCTCCTCCCTTTAAGCAAGGCATTCAGTAGAGATTGATTATAAAGCTAAAAGTTTACTCTTGCACTACAATTTTAATTTTCTAGCAGGTCTTTGTAGAGAGAAGTGCTGGTTTTGGTGCTTTCTCAAGAAGAGGTGTAATTTGTGTGTGTAACTGTGAAGTGATCAGTCATTATAATGTTGTAACTCCCAGCCAGTGTACTCCATTTTTGTTTGAATGTGAGGAATTGCAGTGCCAGTGTCCAGGTCTCCTGTGTCATCATTCTTCCTGTGCTGGGAGAAGTCTTGTGGCTGAACACAGCTTGTGGGTTGAAGTAATTGATAACTTCCTATGTTCCTTTGTTCAGAGATTTGCCAAAGCTCTGGCTGAAGCTGTTACTTCCCTTAATTTGCCTGTGGAAGTCATTAACATGGGAGACTATGACCCAGAAGATGGTTTATCAGAGGAGGTGGGTATGGCATAAACATCACTAAGAAGTGCAAGTTTTTCCTGGAGTTGTCAAGGCTGTTTCCCTCTTATATTTCTGTCCTGTAATCCTGGAAATCCCCAAAGCTTTGTGTTGAAAATTGCTTCCCTACATATGCAAGTGTAGCCCATCAGCCCTTAGCAGAAAATAGCTAAATTTTTAAAATTTACAAGCACCAGTAGGACATTTTGCTGTGACAGTGACTCTGTGTGAGCCAGTTCTGTAACTCAGGGGAGAGCTGGGTAAGAGTGGCTGTTCCAGGAGCCCTGTGCACCTGGGCAGGGTTCAGGACCGAAACAGGAAGGTGGTGATGCTTCTGCAGCCTTTAGAGGCTTTTAAGTTAGAAACTCCTTGGGAGGTGTATTTATGTGGAGTAATCCTTGATGGGTTTTCCTTCTGTGAATATTGATAGTTGCTACTTGAGAGTTTTAATTAACCCTAACAAAAGGTTTTGGTGGGAAGTGTGTGCTGGAAATTCCTTAGCGTTTCAGTATAAACTGTCAGTATTTGATACTGCCCCTAACAAGCCTGTAAATGTGAGGTTGAGGAGTTTGCAATATTTATCCATGGGGCACTTTTACTGATGAATGAGTCGTGTCAGGAAGCTGCTCATTGGGCTGGATGTCCAGCTCTGCTCTGCCACCGTGTCCCTGTTCAGCTTGACCTCTCTCTGCTGATTTAAGGTGCTGTGCAGGTTGTTCAGCACCCTTGGGATTGTCACCTGCACCATCCCACCCCAACAGGAGACAGCCTTGTCTTTTGACTTCTCCCAGCTGCCTGGCTGTTGTAACTCTTTGCTTGAAAAGAAAGTTTTGGAAAATGCAGCGATTTTTTTTTCTCTCCTGTCCTGTGTGTGTGACCAGACAAGCAGCAGGAACATCTGTGTGTTCCTGGTGGCCACTTACACCGAGGGGCAGCCGCCAGAGAGCGCAGCCTGGTTCTGCAAGTGGCTGGAAGAGGCAGCCAATGATTTCCGTGTTGGGAAGAGTTTCCTGCAGGGCCTGAGATACGCCGTGTTTGGGCTGGGAAACTCGGCCTACGTGGATCACTACAACACAGTGAGTGTCCCCTGCGCTCCCTGCGTGGCTTCTGCTCCTCTGAGAGCCTCAGCTGCATGAAATGCTTCAAATCTGAGTGATGCTCATGGTCTTTGTGGGAATTGCAGCTGTTGTGCTGACTGGGTGAGGGACTGGGTTTAGGGCATGGGCAGAATCCCAGAGCCACTGAGCTTGGAAAAAACCTCCAAGATCATTGAATCCACCCTGTGCCTGATCCCCACCTTGTCCCCAGCCCAGAGCACTGAGTGCCACATCCAGTTCTTCCTTGGGCACCTCCCAGGATGGGCACTCCAAACCTCCCTGGGCAGCCCCTGCCAAAGCCTGAGCACCCTTTCCATGGGGAAATTCCTGCTCATGTCCACCCTGAGCCTCCCCTGGCCCAGCCTGAGGCCGTTCCCTCGCCTCCTGTCCCTGTTCCCTGTGAGCAGAGCCGATCCCACCCGGCTGCCCCCTCCTGTCAGGGAGTTGTGCAGAGCCACAAGGTGCCCCCTGAGCCTCCTTTTCTCCAGGCTGAGCCCCTTTCCCAGCTCCCTCAGCTGCTCCTGGGGCTCCAGCCCCTTCCCAGCTCCATTCCCTTCTCTGGACATGCTCCAGCCCCTCAGGGTCTGTATCACCCTGAGGAGCCCAGAACTGCCCCCAGGACTGGAGGTGCCCCAGCAGTGCCCAGTGCAGAGGGACAATCCCTGCCCTGGTCCTGCTGCCACACCACTGCTGGTACAAGCCAGTGCCATCGGCCTTCTTGGCCACCTTCAGCTTTGAAGCAATTGGATTTTATATGGGAATGAGTCCCACAAGCACTGGGAGGTGTGGTAACATATTTGGTAAATCCTTACTGAGTTCATTTCCCAGCTTTGAAAGCTTTCTGCAATCACCTGAGGGCGCAGCACTGTCAACTCTTGTTCTTGCTGCCTTTTAAACCTGACTGCTTTTTCTGATGTGGGTTTTAGCTTTATTCCCTGATATGAACTGTGACAGTGTCTCTGCCTGGTCGTTGGCCTCATCTCACACAGAAAAATGGCATCACTTGTCCCCAGGCTGTGTTAGGGCTGGGGCTGTGTGTCACACATGTGACCATTCTGCCCAACAAGCACCACACAGAGCAGTCTGTTCCCAGAGCCCATCCCTTCACAGAGGAATGGCAGAGGGATTTTCCATCGGAGTCTGAGGGGGCGTAGTGGTGTTCAGGCTGCCCTGTATCTGTGCTGAGCCAGCACCTGAGAGGGACTCCCCAGGTCCCTGCCCTGCAGTGCTGTGCAGCTCACTGGCTCTGTTCCCAGGGCTGATCCTTGCTTTTCTGGTTGTCTGCTTGAACTTGGCCTTGGTTTAATTTCCTTTCCAACCCTTCCTCCTGCCCTAGGTTGGAAGGAGGATGGACAGGTGGCTGTGGATGCTCAGTGCCAGCAGGATCATGACTCGAGCTGAGGGGGACTGCAATGTGGCCCAGAGCAAGCACGGCAGCATCGAGGCTGACTTTGAGGCCTGGAAAGCCAAATTCCTCACTCGGCTCCAGGCGCTCTGCAAAGGGGAGAAGAAGCCCTGCAGTGGGAAGTGCAAGAAGGGGAAATGCAAATCTTCAGGGAAGCAGAGCAAGGAAAGCTCAGATCATGAACATGGCACATCAGAACATGAGAATTCTGAGGTACAGCCAAAATCCATGAGGCTTTGCTTTATTTGGAGCACTGTTTGACTTCTCCCCTTCCTCCTGCAGTCCAGAGGGCTGCTGTGGGAGCCTGATACTTGTTCTGGAGTAGGGGGAGAAGAGGGGTGAGAGCCCATGGCAATAACAAGTAGAATGAGCCATCCAAAAGAAGGACCAAAGAATTAGTGATGGACCCAGGCTCAATGGCATTTGTGTGATGAGGGAGTCTTGCTCCTGGATGGGGGAGGTGACAGATGCTCCAGGGAGCCAGTCTGGGTTTTCAAGAGCCTTTGCCTTGTCCCAATGCCAAGGGGACCATTTGGTTCCCTGTGAGTCATTAACCTGCTTCACTTCACCCTGGTGAAGCTCAGCTGCTCTGCCTGCATCCCGAGGGCATCCCCAAAGGCAGCTGGGGAGTGTTAGCAGAGCAAGCCCTGTCTGTCCTTTGTGTGTGACTGCCTGTAATAATTTCTCTCTTCTGGAGTGTTTATTGATTGCAGATTTGAACTAGGAAATCCTCTCTATTGCTCTCCAGTGCAAGACCCAGAGCTGCTATGGCACTTTAACCCTCCCTTGAGCCATTTATTGTGGGTTGGAAGTTATTGCTGGGTTGAGTTTTGTAGGAAAGTAAGTGGTTCTTCTGGCTGGGTTTGGGACTGCTGGCTGCTGCAGGGGCAGGAGGAATAAGTCTTGCTGTCAAGCAAGGCACTTGCAGGGTTTAAAGGGATTCAGGGTTCCCTATCCATCCTCCAGGTTTTTGGAAGGCTATTCCTTGTTTTCAGTGGTCTTTACTGATGAAGAGAGCTCATTTTACTGGTTAGCTTAGATGAAGGTCGTATGTTTAACCGTGAGATAAATTCTTAACTTTTTTTCTCTGCTCTCTCCCACAGGCAGAGGAATTGTTTGAAACCAGTAGTGAGGAGGAAGCTGGAGGGACAGATTCTGTCATCGATGTTGAAGATCTTGGCAATATCATGGGCCACATGAAGCAAGCAAAGGTACTGCTGTGAGAGGGGGTATGGAATGGTCAGGTCTTGGTCACTCAGCAGTTGGACTGATTAAAATGTTACTAGCTGGATTTGGATCTGTAGGGTTTGGTTAGAGGGAGAGTAAAATATGAGCTATGGAAGAAGCTGTCTCAAAAAAGAACATCTTTAGAGGTGTGTTGGATGTAGTCACAGGCTGACTCGTTCACCAAGCAAATGCTGCAGTGGTAATCTGTGATTTCCGGTCTGAGGGAAGATTTATTTGCAGAGCTAACACTGGATCTGGCTGTAAATCTCGGCCACAGAGATTCCCAGCCCAGTGCCTAAACACAGGTCCTGTTCCTGTACTGCCTGTGGGATGTCACTGAAATGCAGCTGTGTCAGCACAGGGGGCAAAGCTGCAGGTGCTGCAGGAACACCCAGCTGCTTGCTCACTGCTGCCCTGGGGTGAGGTGCTGTGCTTCAGACACGGGGCCTGTCACACAGCCCCATTTCCTGCTCCGTCCCAGGCTGTTGCTAGCTCTGTTCTCAGTGGTGCTGTTGGTGTCCCTTTCCTGCAGCTGGGATGTGTCACACTCATCTCTGGTTTGCACACACAAAGGAACAGGGACAGGGAGTAGCTGCAGGGCCTTGCTGTGCTCCCTGCTCTTTGCTGGTTGAGTAGTTGTTGGTCAGGGTGGGGAGGGGTGACCTGTGATGTGCTCTGAGCCCATCTACTGACCCCCTTCCCTCAGTGACCTGTGCGGGGTGCTGTCATTCCTTGTGCAGCCTTGAGCTGCTGTCCAAGCCCTTCTCACGAAACTGAGCTCTCTGTAATTACACCTTCCTTCCCTTGGGTGCCTCTGCACTGTGGGCTTCTCACAGCTCTGTCCCAAAATGGGGCCCTGGCACAGGGTTCCCAGAGAAGCTGTGGCTGCCCCTGGATCCCTGGCAGTGCCCAAGGCCAGGTTGGACAGAACTTGGAGCAGCCTGGGTAGTGGAAGGTGTGGAATGAGATGATATCTGAGGTCCCTGCCAATCCCAACTGCTCTATGACCCTATGAAAATATAACAAAGTCCTCAGTGGTCTGAGCTGAGGCGGCACTGCTGGGCCACCTGAAGCCAGGCTCACAGGAGGATGTGTGCTTGGGGACAGGAGCTTACAAAGGGAGCACGGGGATATCTGTTCCTCACCTCGGGGAGGGGAAGGAGGTAAATCAAACACTTACTGCTGTTTGTAACCAGCTCTGTCAGGAGAGGAGCCCCAGCGCTGTGGGAGGGCTCTGTCCCGGAGCCGGTACGGGCCTGAGCACTGCAGCTCGTGAGGGAAGGGTGGGGGAACCTTCGGGCTTCCCTTTGGAGGGAGAAAGGACCACAAATCCTCACGGAAAACGTTGTTCCTGTCTCCTGTCCCCTGCGCTCACCACTAGAGGTCAGCGGCCGAAAGGGAACCGCGTGTGCTGCAGCCGCTGCTCCTGGGCGGTGCTGCGGCCCTGCCGGGGCGGGCGGTGACAGCGTTACTGACAGAATCCAGCAACGCCATGATCGAGGAGCAGTGTGATCCAGGGAAACCACACATCATAGTCCAGTTTACAAATAAAAAGTGAGCACAGCAATAAAATACTTCCTGCTGTTCACTGGAAGAAGTCAGTGCTGAAGTCAGTGTGGTGTGGGTTATACACAGGCAGGGAAAGGTCCCTGCTATCTGTGCCTTTGTCTGAGGCAAGATCCAAACTGTTTTCTCCTCAGCCTCCCTGTTGCTCTGCTGTGCAGGGAGAGGCCCGAGTGTTGGATGTGCTTGTGCTCTGCAGTAACTGTGTCTCTGTGCAGATCAGGTTCCTGTGGCTGTGACCCGAGTGCCACCCTGGTCAGAGGGGCAGCTGCTGTCTGAGCACAGACACTCACCTGGGGTTGGAACCTGCAGGTGTTGATCCTTTGAGCCTTTTCCTGGAGGAGCTGGCAGAGTTGTTCTTCTGTGAGAGCTGAACACTGCCCTCCTGCAAAGGATTAAATCCTGAGAGGGAAGATGTTGATGTGGGCCTGAGAGTTCTCTCTGAATGTGTAAGTGCACCCCTGTTGAAGTCCCATCCCCTTTCTAGGCTCTGAGTCTGTGCACTGAGAGGTTTCCTGTGCCAGGTGAGTTGTTCTCCCTTTGGCCGTTTTAGCCATTTTGCTTCTCATGGAATGCTGGACTGTGTAAAATGAGTGTGACACTGTTGTTTCACCCTGAGGTGGCTTGTTGTCCTGCAGGGATCCTTGCCCACACAGCCAAGTGCTCTGGGCTTTGGGATCTGAACTGGTCACACACAGGTGAGCAAGTCTGAGAGAAACTTGTGTATCTTCAGGCTTATATCACAGCCAGTTCTTCCTCCTCAGAGTTCCTTGGGTTTGGAATAGTGCCTGATGCTTTCCAGCATGAGTTCTGTGGGTGTCAGTGTTGGGTGTTCACCCCTCCATCTATGGGATATGGAACAGCAGGTTCTGCCTTGTGCATTATAGTTAATTTGAAATGGTTTTGTCTCTTCTGCATGAATTACCTCTTGTGAGATTCACTAGCAGGTAAGACAGCTGTGCAGGCACAGATAGTCAGAATTTCTTGTTGTCCTGCCTTTTCTGGGATGGCAGAGAGAGAGGCTGTGGAGGTGAGTGACTCTAGTAAATGCTTGCTCACATCTCTGCAGGTGATTGTAATTTAATTTTGCATCTGTCTTTTGTTGTTTGCATTGATGGACATCAAGGCTGAGTTTTATTTTACAGCTTTCCCCCCCTTGTTCTGCAGGTTCATTGCACTTTGTAAAGTATTGTCAGAGGGCTTGAAGCAGGTACTGGATTCTGCCATCCCTTGGACCAGGCAGATGGATTCAGGAGTTCCAAGGGAATGCCAGAACCTCTCTGCCTGCTTGAGTTATAGCTATTACAGGCTCTGAGTTAGGGAAGAGATGGGTTTTTAAAGGGCTGCTGAGTGTGAAGTTGCACAATTCATGGTGATGGTGCCTTCTGCACACTGAGTCTGAGCCCAAATTGACACAAGGTTGGGTATATAGTGGTAGTATATTTAAATTTATTAAAATGTAGCTGATACAACAGCAATTTCCACCGTGAGTTTACCAAATCTCATAGTATGTGCTGATGGTTTTTAATGGATTTAAGCACTAGGTGGACTTTGGAGTTTTGCAGTCTTGGCACACTTTGCCTGTCCTCCAGAGTTCCTCCCTGATGTGGATTTATCAGGGAAAGTGAACTCTGATGGTGTTTGTGGCCTGCAAGGTGCCATTAATCACGGGGACACCAGTTCTTGGTGTGGATTATCTCCCCCAGCTGGGAGATCAGCTGAGAGGACAGATCCATCTCCACTCATTCCTGGGGAGCAGAATGACTTTATTAACCTTCATATTTATAAACTTCAGGTGTGAGTAATAGCAATAATAATATCCTGATTCCTTGTTTTGATGGGTTTGGAAGCAATCAAATGAGCATATTTTGTTGACACAATTTTGAGATTACTGCTCATGTTTTCTAAAACAAGCAGTGTGATGATGCTGGCAGGCTCATTTGCAATGTAAAGAGAGAGGGGAGTGGCTGGAACACACCAAGGAACCAAAGCCCGCCCCAGAGTGTGTTCAGTGAGTTTGTGTCCCTCTGTATCCATTTGCTGCAGGGGAGCTTTCCTGTCCCCTTTGCCACTGTTCCCTGGAAAGTCACCCTGTGTTAGCTGTTGTAAATCCCACCCCTTCCAACGTTTCCTGGGAGCCCTTGGAGTCTGGGGCTGCTGTGGAAGCCCAGGCCTTGCACCCCTGGGTGAAGAAACTCTTAAGGAAGCTGAGTTTGGCTGGAATGGGGCAATGAGGTATTTACGGCCTCAGGTTTACAGACCAAGGGTCATGTGCGACTTTGTGCTACAGGCAGAAACTGTTTGAAGTAGGAAAGAATAGTCACTGATACTTTAACCAAATGGAACAAAATTTGGGTATGTAACTGTCGGTTAAAACTCACGTGGACAGCTCCAAAAACTTCAGCTTTTAATGGATGAGGGATTCCTTTATAAAAGATGTGCCCTTACCTGCAGCAGCTGTTTCTGGGCCAGGTTTCAACCTGTGCTACTCTGGCTCAGAATTCAGTGTGAGCCTACATTTTAAAATGAGCTTTAAGAAAAATAATTTAACTTCTTTGGGACTACTTCTATTAACAGCATGATTTGCCACAGGGAACTTTGCCTTTCTCCTTTCCCAGGTTCAGATCTTTTTTCTCTAAACCCTGGCTAATGGAAAGGATTACAATTGCTAAATAAAATTACAAGAGATCTTGAGGCTTTTTCTGAGTAAGGCTTGTGAGTGATAAAAGAGAAAAAAAATGTAACCTTTGGCTGGATGTTCAGTCTCTGACATGTGGTGTGGCAGTGGCTTCCTTGGTAAAGGCATTTGAGAGCTCTGAGTGTTTATTTGCAGCCTTTTCCTGATCACATCCTTTGGTGTAGATGGTCAGGACTGACCCTGCAGCAGCCCAGCCTTCCTGCTCACCATTTCTCACCAACTTTGGGCTCCATTTCTCAGGTGGTTTTTTTTTTTTGCTGTGCATTTCTTAAGTTTCCTTCCTGTCTAATGACAGAGTTGAGCAGAATTCCCCAAATTCTACAAATCAATGCAGCAGAGCCCTTCTGCTCTAGAGCCAGGCTGGGAGAGCTGGGGGTGCTCACCTGGAGAGGAGAAGGCTCCAGGCTCTAGACTTCCAGTGCCTGAAGGGGCTTCAGGAGAGCTGGAGAGGGACTGGGGACAAGGGATGGAGGGACAGGACACAGGGAATGGCTTCCCAGTGCCAGAGGGCAGGGATGGATGGGATATTGGGAAGGAACTGGTCCCGGGGAGGGTGGGGAGGCCCTGGCACAGGGTGCCCAGAGAAGCTGTGGCTGCCCCTGGATCCCTGGAAGTGTCCAAGGCCAGGCTGGACATTGGGGCTTGGAGCACCTGGGACAGTGGAAGGTGTCCCTGCTCATGACAGGGGTGGCAGTGGATGGGCTTTAATGTCCCTTCCAACCCCAGCCATGCCAGGATTGTGTTCTTTTGACCACTTGAAAAATTGCTGTTGAAATGAAATGTTCTTTCACTCCTGCACTCCAAGGAAAAGAAAGAAATGGAGTGGAGAAGTCTTTACAGAGCCATTTAAAAAAGAATCTGCAAAAGATGGCGAGAGAGTGGAAGGATGTGTGCTGCCTGCTCTGCATGAGAGTGGAAGAGACTGAATGCAAAACCTTACTGGTTTGAATTGGGGCATTTGGGACACTTGTTAAACTATATTAACTGGGCCTCAGTTGGGATTTTTGCAGCACAGAAGAAAGAAATAAAATGTGAAAATATGGCTCAGTTTCCAAGTATAAGGAGTCACTTTTGGGTGGACACAGACACATTGTTAGTTTTGACTGCTTTGGTTCCTTTGAAAATCAATCTTTTTGGCTTGTCCAAGGAAGTCTCCCAAATCAAACAAACCCTGGCAGGGCCCCTCGGCAGTGCGTGAGTTGGAGCTGTGCTTCAGCAGCACCTTGTAAAAGCTGCCCTACAGCAGAGCAGCTGCTGGAGCTCAGTGCAGTGCTCTGAAACCCCTCTGCAGCCCTGCAGATAGACTGGAAAGTTGTGACCTGGGAGGTTTTTGTCCTTGAGGGCTTGGGCTGATGTTGAACCTACAAGAAAATGACGTTGGTGGGATCATATTTCCCTCTGCATTTCACGGAAGATGCACAGTGCCCTTTCAGGCTAATTCACTTGGGTGGCAGCATAAGCTCCTGTCATTGCTTGTCTGCAGGAGTTTGGGATTTAAAATGCTGCTGTAAATGTCCAAAAATCTCAGCACTGACTTTTCAGACAAAAGGAAATGGAAAATTCCCTCTGTGAGGAGGGAGCTGCAGGTCTGTTTTCCTTTGTTTAGGTGGGAGCTGGGAGCTGCTGCCTCAGGGGTAACACCAGGGACCTTCTGTTATTCTACAGCACAGGGAGGGAGATGGGGGTTCCACCTCCTTATTTAAAATTCACAGGGATTTCTGCTTCAGGAGAGAAAAGTCCTGTTTCTGAAGTTGGGGGTTTTTTGGTATCAGTCAGAACTTCTCAGAGACTTTCCCCATTTTGAAGGGAACCTACAAGAAAGAAGGAGAGAGACTATTTACAAGGGATGGAGGGACAGGACACAGGGAATGGCTTCCCAGTGCCAGAGGGCAGGGATGGATGGGATATTGGGAAGAAATTGTTCCCTGGGAGGGAGGGGAGGCCCTGGCACAGGGTGCCCAGAGAAGCTGTGGCTGCCCCTGGATCCCTGGCAGTGCCCAAGGCCAGGCTGGACGGGGCTTGGAGCAGCCTGGGACAGTGGAAGGTGTCCCTGCCCCTGGCAGGGGTGGCACTGGATGGGACTTAAGGTCCCTTCCAATCCAATGCCTTCCTCGCTTCTGTGACTTTAGGAGCACTTTTTGAGAACACCTGCTGCAATTTTTCCTTCTGCCCCAGCCAGCTGATGTTTCAGCCATGGCCAGGTGCTGCATTGCCCCATTCCCATCTCAGCTGTGCTGCTCTCAGCTCTTTGTGCTTCACTGGGCAGTACTGGGCTGGGTGTGTAGCCTGTGATTATGTAGACTCTGGCAGCTGCTTTTAATCAGATTCTCTGTCTGTTGGGCTGTTTGCAGGTTCACAGCTCGCTCACTCCCAGTTCCCAGTTCTCCTCTCTGCTGCAGGAGCTCCAGGCTGTCTCTGCTGGTGACTGACAGCAGCGAGGGCCGGGGTGCTGTGGGATTGACAGGGTGTTCATCCATGGGCTGAGCAAATTGCAGCTCTGTCTCTGCCTGTCACAGCTGAGTTGTGACAGCCACAGCTCCGTTCCTGCAGCAGGACAGCCCCCACAAGCACCCTCTGCTTGTGTTCGGGGGTGTCTTTGTGGAGTGGGTTCCCTGTCCCCTTCTCCATGTGTTTGAGCCTTACAGGAGGGTTGTTTTGTCAGGAAAGGAGTGCCATTCCCGTGGGCAGCCTGGTGTCCCATCAGCTTCCCAAATCCCCACGGGGTTCCTGCCAGTGGTGCCCCTGCCAGCTGAGCTGAGCGAGGGGAGGAGCTGTCAGCATTGCTGGCTGTCCTGCTGCCCCTGGAGCATTGCTTCCAGAGCTCTGCTCCGTGAACTTTAACTCTCCATTCATGTCATTCATGAACTTTAATAGTTCATTCCCCAGCCCCTGGGGAAGTGTTGCTAATCCTTCTCACTGCTAGGCAGCTTTTCCTGACAGCCTGGCCAGCGTTTCCCTCAGGGCTGTTCTGTTAGTGCTGGCTCCAGCCCTGGTGAGTTCCTGTTTGCTTAGTGCTTGTGCCTTTCATTTGGGAAAAGATCCTGGAGCCTGTAGATGGATGAGGCTGTAAATCATGGCAGGGCCAGGGGTTCCCTTTGTCTAACCACTGGGAGATTAAGCACAAAAGAAGTTGAGTCATAATTGGGTGTAAATTTTTTTCTGAGAGTAAAAGCTTTTGGGGGAGCTTTTTTCCCCTGCCATGGCACATCAGTAAATAGAGCTAGGAGGCTAAAAGTGTTAAATTACATTGATTTAGAGAATCATAGAATGGTTTGGGTTCGAAGGGACCTTAAAGCTCATCTTGTTCCATGGGCAGGGACAACTTCCACCATCCCAGGGTGCTCCAAGCCCCGTCCAGCTGGCCTTGGACACTTCCAGGGGCAGCTACAGCTTCTCTGGGCACCCTGTGCCAGGGCCTCACCACCCTCACAGGAAAGAATTTCTCATTAATATCTAACCTGAATTTCCCCTCTGTCAGTTTGAACCTGTTATTCCTGTCCTGTCCCTCCAGTTTCTGATGCAGGATCTCTCTCTGCTGTCCCTGGAGCCCCTCCAGACCCTGGAAGGTGCTGTGAAGTCTCCACCCAACCTCCTCTTCCCCAGGCTGAACAGCCCCAACACTCTCAGCCTTTGTGTGGAGTTTTAGTGCCTTTTTAATTTTTCTCCCCCTGCATGATCAGTTTGAAGAGTGTTTGATGGATCCAGTGGGAAACACGGGGGGCTGTTGGGCACCTGGACATGCTGAGCACTTCAGGGAGGAGGAAAAGTGACAGTGGCACATCCTGGTGGTCACCTCTGGTGTGGCTGTGGCTGAGTTTGGAAGGCAGGTTTGGAGGAAGCCCTTTGTAACACTGGCACTGGGATTTTTCCTGGGGCAGGGACTGCTGAGGCACTTGCTTGGGTTGGGGCTCTCGGTCCATGGAAGTTGTGTTTTCCTTGCCTTGGGAATGTGCTGCCTCTGCCTGTGTGAGAGGGAAAGGGAAGGGATTCCTTTTCCCTTCACCTACAGAGCAGGGGATCAGACCTCAGGCTCAGCTGCCTTTATTCAGAACCAAACCCCTCCAGCCTGCAGTGGAGCTATGCTGAGCCTTCCAAGGAATCGGGCTGTATCCAGAGGTTTTCCTCATCTCTAGGCTCACTCCTTTGAGAGCTGCATCTCCAGTTTTTGGCAGTGAAGTATTTCAAGGGCCTGAAAAGCTGGCTCTTGTCACTGCTTGCTTGATTTGTTATGGGAAGACAGTGATTTGCCTTGGATTTACTGCAGGGCTTTCTGCTAAATCACCACAACTGGACAAGTTTGCTCAGTGCAAAGTTAACTTTGTTCTCTCCTCTCCAACCCTAAATAACAGATCTGAAAGGTTTATTAAGCAAATAAGTAAAAACCCCTGTGTAGTGAATTCCATTTCCCACCAGGGGTGTGTGAAGCCAATCCCCTGCCAAAGTGAACAGGTCAGGGATTGCAGGGCAGAGAAAACCAAAGCATTGTTTTGTTTACAGGCTCTCACATCAGGATGTGGGCAGGGAAAATTATGATCCTCTCTATGAGGGGAAAATGGTCATTGAACTGTATTTCTGCCCTGCCAGGAAGGAGTTGGGATGTTGTTCTCTTTAGGTGCTTTTTCAGGTGCTGCAGTGGCGAGGAGGTAGAAATGCAAATGCTCTCCATGCAGGAGGACTTGTCTGTGTTTGAAGGCTCTCTTAGGTGGGGTGTCTCATTTGGAAGTAGATCAATGGCTGCATTTTTAATATTAGGATGTGCTCCATGATGGAGATTTAGTTCTTCTGGGAGGATGGACCTGGTAGAGCTGATTGAGCTGGTAGAGCACAGGCCAGGAGGTGTCCATGTGTAAATCCTGCTTAGGACTTCGAGGGGCTCCAAATCATGGGATCAGGGAGTGATTTGGGTGAGAAGGGACCCTAAAGCTCCTCCAGTTCCACTCCCCTGCCACAGGCAGGGCCACCTTCCTCTGGCCCAGGTCTCAGTCTGTGCTAAGGCCTGGTTCTGGGTTAAGTGATGGCTTGTGGCTGGGCAAACTCTTTATTTAACACTTGGAAGATGAAGATTTCATCTATTATCTCCTTCCTTCCTTATGCATGAAGCTTTCCCAGAAGTATTAATATTTTACTGTTGAAGAGTATTGCTGATAAATTAAGATCAAGGCTCAAGAAATGAGCTTTAAAACCCACTAAATGACAATTAATTATTAGATGTAGGCTTCCAGGGGAGTTTTGATGTGTTGCAGAAACCAGTGAAGTCCTGCCTAAAAGCTCAGGAAGCTGAGTGGAAGGAAGTAGAGGATGGATACAGCTTTCTCCTTCAGAAAGAACCCTGTTGTAGTACTGCTTGTTAAAAAATACATTTCTGAACAACATCCCTGAGACTGTGAGCACAGTTTTAGTCAAAATGAGTAGGGAAGGTCATAATCTGTCCCTAAATGTTTCAGTCTCCTATTTCCTTCTCAGGTGTTTTTTAGGAGCTCTGTTTTGTCCTTGAACCTCTGTGTGTGCGGGTTTTAATATTTAAATGTATTTTGCTTTGGAGACACCTTTTATTTTCTGAAGTGTTGCTCAGGTACGGAAGCAGTCTGTTTACATGCAGGAGCAGCCAGATTCCTCTCCCTGTTCGTGACGAGCAGTTTGGCAAGTCAGGAGCACCGGTTTCCTCAGTGATGCTGACAGTTGGTGGGGGAGACTCAAACTGGAAGCATTTCCATTAACTTTTCCGTGGCTTTGGCACAAAAGAGGCTTGGATGTGAAATAGCCTCAGTTTTGTCAAGACAAAATGTCCTCTGCTGGTTTTTGTTTGTTGTTTATCCATAACTCCTTCGATAAAAGCCATAAAGGACTGACAGATTACAAGTTGCATGAAATACCCAAGTAATTATTTCCACTTTGATGCTTCTTTGTGCAGACATGAAACAATAAATACCCATAAAGTCTCAGCAGTGACACTTGCACAGCAGGGGAGTCACCGCTTGTTACGTGCCAGGGTTTGCTGCTCCTGCTTACGACTTCATCCCAATATCTGATACTCCTGCCCAGAGCTTAGCTGTGCGTGGAAGGCAGCTGGAAGCCAGACTTGCATGGGCTGCTGCTGGAGCTGCCTGTGGGGCGAGGGGAGCAGCCTTTTCCTGCAGGCCTGTGGTGTGGCTGAATTTTGGTGGTGCGGGTGGCTGCTGCCTCAGGGGCCTCGTACAGAGCTCTGTGAGCTCCTGGGGCTCTCCCCTGAGCTCTGCCAAGCAGTGTCACTCCAGGCACACACTGATTTGGTCATTGTGAGGTGATTGTGCACTCATGAAACACTTGGGCTTAAAACCTGGAGTCACTCTCGGATGAGACTTCACACCCTGGTCGTTAAAATATCCTTGGGAATTTTATTGCTGTGTCAGTGGGACAAATCTAGTGTGCTGTGGGGTTTTTCTTTTGCAGTTTTTGAAACGCAGGATTACAGGGAAGCAAGAATTGCAGTGTGGGCAGTGGCCCCAGCTCATTCCAGCAGGTGTGGCTGTGCCCGTGTTTAGAGTGATGCCTGGCTCTAACTGGCTGTAATTCCCTGTCTTCAAACAGAGAGAGCAGGAGCTGGAGGAAGGAGCTGCTGGAACCAGGAGGAAGGAGGAGGCTGAGAGGAGAGAGATGATCACCCCGGCCCTGAGGGAGGCACTCACAAAGCAAGGTGAGGCTCTGCCCGGAGCAGCTGGGGCACAGCTCAGAGTCTTGGTGCTGGATTTGAGCAGAGCAGTGGAAGGGGCTCTGTGTGTGAGAGGGGCTGCCCTGGGCCCTCACGGCAGGCCCGAAGCACAGCCAGGACACATGGAATGGCTGGGGCTGGAAGGGCCCTTCGGAGATCACCCAGTCCGACACCACCCAGGCAGATGGCACAGGGTTGTGTCCAGGTGGGTTTGGGTGTGTCCAGATGTGGCCATAGAGGGAGAGTCCGGGCCGGCCCTGGGCAGCTGTTCCAGAGCTCTGTCACTCCATGGGAAGAGGTTCTTCCTCATGTGGAGGTAGAATTTGTTGTGGTTCAGTTCATGGCCATTGCTCCTCATCCTGTCCTGGGCACCACTGAACAGAGCCTGGCACCATCCTCTGACACCCCTGGGGATATTGGATTGATGAAATCCCTCTCAGTCTTCCCTTGTCCAGACTGACCAGGCCCAGCTCCCACAGTCTCTCCTCACCAGGGAGATGCTCCAGACCCCAAATCATCCTTGTGGCCTCCACTGGACCCTCTCCAGTAGCTCCTGGTCTTTCTTGAACTGTGGAGCCCAGAGCTGAACACAGCACTGCAGAGGTGCCTCACTGGGCTGAGCAGAGGGGCAGGATCACTCCCTGACCTGCTGGGAATGCTCTTCCCGATGCCCCCAGGATCCCAGTGGCCTTCCTGGCCCCCAGGAGTCTCTGCTGGCTCCTGGGCAGCTCCTCATGCAGTGCCTGAAGCTCCCAGGGTTTGATGTATCTGCTGGGGCAGTTCGAGAGAGGTGCTGATGGTCCCACACTCCCGAGCTCCCACAGTATAGGTTTCTCAGGGAATATTTAAAGATCAGCTTTGCATCTGTTTTGCATCCTAGTCCCTTGCTTTTATCTCAAACTCTGATTTGGTTGCTGAAACTCTGTTTCCAGAAAAGGAAGTAGTTCAGACTAATTTTAACCATCCACTAGATGTTTAGATCAGCAGCTCTCCAATGACAGCAGTTGGAGTGGATTTAATGTCTTTCTTTAAAACAAAGGACCAGCATGAGGAGAGCCAGACTGAGCCCTGTAGTTCAGGAGCCTCAGCTGGGAGTGGCAGAGGCAGGAGAAGGCTGATGGAAGCTTCTTTTTGCTGCTCACATGGAAACTAAAGGGAGTTTAGTCTGATTTCTTTTCTCTCTTAGGGTGGAGTGTGCTTGGTTTGCTTGCTAAATCAGGGTTATAATGGAATTGTTAAGGTTGGAAAAGGTCTTTAAGATCATCAAGTTCAACTATCAACCCAACACCACCCCCGTGTTCAGCACTAAACCATGACCTCAAGTGCCCCATGCTCACATTTATTCAGCACTTCCAGGGATGGAGACTCCCCCCCTGAAGCTGCTAGAACACCCCTGTGTCACTGAGAGCTGAGCTCTCGTGTCCTGGCCTGTCCTGGGTGAGCCCAGCACTGCTGCTCCCAGGGGCTCTGCTGCTCTTTGGCCTGAGCTTTGCAGGTGCCTGGAGTGTTCTGCCCACCAGTGGCTGACAGCTTTGGTCACTGGGTTTCCATCAGCTTTGGCACAGCTGGGAAGCAAAGAGCCATCCTTGAACTTTGTGGTGGGAAGGAATGACCCAAAAAAGGCTCAGCCAGGAGTTGCAGACTTTGCCTTCTCCTCGTGTCCCTCGGGGAGCCGCTGCTGGCTGCGAGCAGGGCAGGCCTTGGATCAGTCCATCTGTTCAGCCTCAGTCCTGAAGGCTGTGGTGTGGTGGCAGTTACTTGGGTTTTGTTTGTCACGTATTTGGCTGTATTTTATTTGTATTTTACTTTGTGTTTAAATTATTTATTCATTTATTTAGTTAGTACTGAATGAAGCAGGGCAGTGGGCAGGGCTCTGTGCTGGCTCGATATGGTGGCTGGAGCATTTCCCCTGGCTCAGTCTCACCAGTCCCTGCTGGTTTGGGTTGGGCTGTGAATGGAGCTGTGCTTTTGTACAAAGTGGCCATTTGGAAATGCAAGCAGTGCTGGAGGGAAGGTCAACTTCCTACCATAATTTTTTGACACAAAGAAGGCTCCCCAGAGAGCTCTGATTTCCTTGTGGTACTCCAGGGACAGGAATTCATTACCCAGATAAGTGGGTCTACATTCTCCCTTCCTGCAGTGCTCAGGGCAGTGCCAGTACTGGAGCCACTGGTAGGATCTGCTCACATAAATCTGCACTTTCACAGACTCTAAACTGGTGTGTCCTTACGGCCCAGCTGCCTCTCCCAGCTCTCCCTCCTCTGCTGCTCACCAAATCCTTCAGTGGTCACTCAGCTGTGAAAAAGAGATGCTGCATTATTTTTTTTTATGTCATATAACATTTTTTCCTGTAAATAACACACCAGGAAGGCTTTTGTGGCTACAAAAATAAAACAATTCCCTTCTTCCCTCTGCATCATTCTCCCTAAAATAACAAGTGCAATGTAGTCAAAAGATTGTCTCATTTATTTTGCACCAACTGGTTGCTTTGGGTGGAAGCTCAGTGTCTTTTCAAGAGTATCCCTGAGGGCATAATTAGCCCAAGAGAAGGGAAATGAGTATTAGTGGTTCAGGAGAGAGCTGTTCTTTGATACTGCAGTTACATAACAGAGGTTTTCCTTGGAGCAGCATCTCCTCAGACCTTTGTGGTGCTCACTGTGGATTCACCTTCAAAGCGTTTACCTTCCTGGAGGTAAAGGGAATAGTGCTTAAACAAAGATTTCTATTTTAGCCCTGGCACTGAATTTTGGCTAAATTTAGCCTCCCCATTGGGTTGCAGAGGTGTGAGCCCTTGGAGCTGCCTGCTTGCAGCTACCTTGATAACAGATACTCGGTAATAGCTGCCTTTGAAAGTCCCAGCCAGAGACAACACAACTCCAATTCCATTTCCAGCAGTGCCCAGCCCTGCCTAAAACACCAGCACAGCCCTGAGGCTTTGGTGAGTACCCAGTGCAGGGGGGGAGAGGCTGGCAGTGCTTGTGTGTTGGGTTTGCGGTGCTCCTGGTAGTGCTTCAGTCATTTTGTCTTTTCAGGTAGCCTGAAATTAATGAAATAAACTGAAAATAGAAACAAACTTTCCTTGTTCACATTCTGTGATGCTTAGTGAATACAGCCCAATTTCATATTTGCTCTTTGGGGTTGCTTGTAGATTTTTGACACAGTCCCTTCTGGGCTGGAAGTTGCATTTGCTTGGCCTGGGTGCCAGAAAGATTTGGTGAAAGGCTCGTGAGCCTCTCCTGATTTCTCAGGAAGTGCATTTAAATCCTTGGTGAGCTTTAGGGGGAGTCTCAAGGTGCTGTTTCAGTAGGAAAGATGGAAGTAGAAAAACACAGTGGGGTTTTCTTTTTCTGTAAAACAAAGAAACCAAAACACCCTTCTGTGTGTCATGGAGGGTCAGGCTGGAGATCAGGGAAAGGTTCTTCCCCTAGAGGGTGCTGGGCACTGCCCAGGCTCCCCAGGGAATGGGCACGGCCCCGAGGCTGCCAGAGCTCCAGGAGCGTTTGGACAGCGCTGCCAGGGATGCCCAGGGTGGGGTTGTTGGGGTGTCTGGGCAGGGCCAGGGGCTGGGCTATATGATCCCTGTGGTCCCTTCCAGTCAGGCTGTTCCGTGACTCAGTGTCTGACCATGACTTTGTGCTCTGCTGGGGTCGGTGCCATCGTTAGTCATGGCTGTTCCTGGATTTGCCAAATGTTTTATTGACACCGATGGTGTGACTGAAGCCAAACACGTCCTGCTGGATGCTGGCAGCTGGGAGAGGGATTGATCACTGCTCTGCCTGCCTGAGCTATTCGGAGCTCAGACGTGATGTGTCTGTGCCAGCCACCTCCATCAGCCCTGCCACATCACAGGGGTTGCTCAGCAGCCCCAGGTCGGCTCTGACGCACTTCCCTCAACGGGACAGGGATGGAACAGGAGCAATGAGCCCAAAGCCCTGAGAGCTGAGTGTTTGCTGAGGAGGCTCCAAGTGGGAATGGCTTCCCACTGCCAGAGAGCAGGGATGGATGGGATATTGGGAAGGAATTGTTCCCTGGGAGGGTGGGGAGGCCCTGGCACAGGGTGCCCAGAGCAGCTGTGGCTGCCCCTGGATCCCTGGCAGTGTCGAAGGCCAGGCTGGACGGGGCTTGGAGCAGCCTGGGACAGGGGAAGGGGTCCCTGCCCATGGCAGGGGGGGCACTGGATGGGCTTTAAATCCCTTCAGGTCCGACCATTCCATGATTCCATGATTTCTGAAGCTGCTTACACACTGTGTTTCTGCCATGTTCTCTGCTTTGCTCTCTCCTGCTGTAACAGGACCAAACAAATCCTTGCTCTCCCTGCCTGGCAGCACAGTGGCAATGGGTTAATGATGATCCCACTGACATTGGATAAATTATTCTGTCCCACAAGGACAGTTTTGCTGCAGTCCAGTTGGTTCTGTCCTTACTGGTTAAGGAAGGCTACAATTTAGCCCCAGGATGCCCAGGACACCTCTATTTTACTTGTCTGCAAAGACAAGTGGTGCATTAAGAGACTGCTCTTATCTGAAATAGTCTGGGCTGCTTCAGCAGCCACTTAAACTGTCGTGCTCTGACTTCGTGCTGCAGCTAACGTTGTGCTTTGGCCTGTGGTTTGCAATGGGGAAGGGCAGGCAAGAGGCTGACTTCAGAAAAATTCTGCAGGCTGGGCTTTTCAAGCGCTCACCAACCTGGAGCTGAGGTTTTTAAAAGCATTTGGGGCTTTTGCTGGCCCTTCTTGGGCTGAGGTTCCCAGTGCCTGCAGCTCTTGTGCCCAGCTCAGCCTGGCTCTGTGTGCTGAGCCCTGCGAGTGTCCCGTGTGGGGAGATGGGATCCAGAGGCATTGCACAGAGCTGGGGCTGCTGGCTGAGTGCTTTGCAGGCTCTATGCTCCAGGGTTTGGGATCTGGCAGGCTTTGGGAGGAGCTGTTCAACTCCAGGTGGCACTAGCAGCCCACAGCTGGCTCAGGGACTGGTGGCACTCGTGCAGTCCCCAGAATGTGCCACAGAAATCAAATACCGGCCATGGGCAGATGAAAAATTACTTTGCTAACTAACAAATTACTCTGAGTGAGCAGAATAAATCCAGTGACCAAACCCAAGCACAGAGAAGGCTCCTAGACTTGATCAATGCCTTAGGAAATGGCTGTAAATAAAGGGCAAACATCCAGGTGGAAGGAAGGAGTCCAGGCAGACAATGCTCAAGTGCCTCTGTGTGAGAGCTGCCGGGAGCTGGTGGAGAGCTGACTGCAGTTCTGATGTGCTGGTACAGCTGTAGCACCTGATGAGGAGCAGAGGAGATGGGGAAAAGCACGTTTGGGGGGCTGATTCTTCTCTCAGGTGTTACCAGAGCTGGTAGAATTACCCCATGTGAAATGGAGGAAAATAAAAATAAACACATTTATATTTGAAGAGCATCCTTTTTTTGGTTTGTTTTAGGTTTTGGCAGGGCTTGGGAGAGTATTGGGCTTTGACATTAAGTCTAAGCTGGAACAAAGTACAGGATATGTTCAGGCAAGGATAAAATTTGCTGTCCTTTGTTCGTGACGTGACACTCGCCCCACACAAGGGGACAGTTCAGACGAATGGAAATGTGGAGAAGGGAATGTGCCCTGAATGACTGAGAAGTGTCTCAGGAAAACTAAACAGAAAAGAGAATGCAGCTTACAGCAGTCTGTAGTTCTGCCTGGTACAGAACAAACCTTTTGGGTTTGTTCTGGCTTTTTGAGGAGACTTGTGCAGGTGGTATACCTGCTCTTCCAGCCTTCAGCCAGAGCTGACACTGAGGTGCAGCTCTTAGGGCCAAGTTCTTGCAGATTTCTTGAATTTTCCTGTGAATAAAGAATCCCAGAATCCCAGACTGGTTTTGGTTGGAAAGGACCTTAAAGCCCATCCAGTGCCCCCCCTGCCATGGGCAGGGACACCTTCCACTGGCCCAGGCTGCTCCCAGCCCCGTCCAGCCTGGCCTTGGACACTGCCAGGGATCCGGGGGCAGCCACAGCTTCTCTGGGCCCCCTGTGCCAGGGCCTCCCCTCCCTCCCAGGGAACAATTCCCTCCCAATATCCCATCCATCCCTGCCCTCTGGCACTGAGAACTCATTCCCCATGGGAACAGCTAAATCGCATGGGACTGGTTGATCTTTGAGGTCCCTTCCAACCCAAACCATTCCATGGTCCCTTTCTGGGAGAGGGGGAGGGCTGTATTCCCCTTGGGATGGCAAAGCTGGTGTAGGAGTTGGTGCAGCTGCTGGGGCTGAGGGATGAACGCCCTTCCTCCAGCTCTCCTTGGGTCAGAGGAGGTCTCAGGAACCTGCAGGCATTTGGGGGTGGATTTTTTGGGCTGAGCTGCCATCTGGCAATGCCCATGGCTTCCCTTCCCTAAGCCACACTTGGCTGACACTCCTGGAGGTCACTGGGGGGACACACTGGTGGCAAACACTCTGCCAGGGAATGCTCTGGCTTGGAGGTGCTTTTGGACAAGGGGCTGGATACTGAAGGCTCTGCTGCTGCACTTTCTCTGGTGCTGATGCAGGTGAGAGTACCAGGGGTTTCCGAGGCTGTTCTGTCAAAGGCATTGTTAGACAGGAAATGATGCCTTTGGATATGGGAGGTTTTATATTCCTGTGCTTCTGAGGGAAGGTGCTCGTGGAGTACAAGAGACATCTGGGTCGAAGGCCAGGTTTTGACAATCCTTTAGGTCTCTTATGACCAGCTGTTGAGGCTGGAATTTGTTGTAGCTCCTGGCATTCTCACCCCTGAACTCTGCCAGTCTCATTTTCCTGGCTCTAGGCTGGCTCTGGGTTGCCTGTGCAGCAGCTGGATCCCTTTCACTGCTCCCAGGAGGCTTTTACTGTGTCTGAAAAGTGTTCAAGATGTCCATGTTGTGTACAGTGAGATGGATCTGAGGCAGCTGAGAGGCCAAAATTCCCATCCCTTTGGGAGGGACAGGGTTTGTGCTAACAAGGGACAGGCTGTAACCCCTGCTTCTGTCCCCACTCCTGCTTTGGGCTCATGGGAGAAATCTTTCCCAAACCAGAGCCCTTTGTACTTTTTAAGTCTTTTTTCAAACAAAGAGAGAATCTAAAGTAGGTCTTGGTGGACCCGGCAGGAATTTCTTCAAGGTTGAGCAGTTTTAGGAATGAACCTGGAGATTTCTCTTGTCATGCTTGGGCAATCTGAAAAATTCTGCTTCCCAGAGTCCCCTTCTTTCTAGATTTGTGTGAAATACTGATATAATCTGAACACCAATGGCATTTCTTGGTGGTATTAATTATTATTATTAATAATAATAATAATTTTCAAGTACTCTTTTGGGTGGTGACTCAAGCACAGCAGTTGTGTTTCAATGTGGAAAATGGTCCTTCAAGGTGGTGGGGATGGGTCCTGCTGTGTCACCGACCTTCAACTCTGGCCCTGTTAAACTGCACTCCTTCAGAACCGCAGGAAACTGGGATTTTTTTCCCTGTAAGCCTTCTGCTAGTGGGAGGCTGCCCTGAGTTGCAGCTCTAGCAGATAATCACTGCCTCAAACAGAGGCTTTTGTTCCAGGAGAGTGCTGGACAGCCCCTCACAGAGGTGTCAGCTGTGCTTTGCTCCCCTCAGAGCAGCCCTGTGGAAGCCAGCAGAGTTTGTGAGGCACGGTGGGGCCTCGGAGAGGCTTTCCCAAGCTCCCGGTGCCTGCGCTCCTGGAGAAGGATGGGTGGGTCTTCTCCTTGTGGGTTTTGGAGCTTTTTCAACCACTGATCTCCTTCATTCCTCCAGAAATGAATCTTTTGCTTTGGGATTTCACAGTCTTGCGTCAAAGCAAACTTTTGGTAGTGCAGAGATTTGAACTGGGAGGTGTCATCAAGGCAGGGAGTGTCCCCTGTGCTGGCACTGCTGGGACACTTCCAGTCCTGGGGTCAGTCCAGGGCCCCTCAGGACAAGACAGACCCTGAGGGGCTGGAGCATGTCCAGAGAAGGGAACGGAGCTGGGAAGGGGCTGGAGCCCCAGGAGCAGCTGAGGGAGCTGGGAAAGGGGCTCAGTCTGGAGAAAAGGAGGCTCAGGGGGGACCTTGTGGCTCTGCACAACTCCCTGACAGGAGGGGGCAGCCAGGGGGGGCTCGGGCTCTACTCCCAGGGAACAGGGACAGGAGGAGAGGGAACGGCCTCAGGCTGGGCCAGGGGAGGCTCAGGGTGGACATCAGGAGGAATTTCCCCATGGAAAGGGTGCTCAGGCTTTGGAGCTGCCCAGGGAGGTTTGGAGTCCCCATCCCTGGAGGTGCCCAAGGAAGGGCTGGAGGTGGCACTCAGTGCTCTGGGCTGGGGACAAGGTGGGAATTGGGCACAGCTTGGACTTGATGATCTTGGAGGTCCTTTCTAACCTCAGGGATTCAGTGTCTGTGGGATTTGTTCTGGACATTTTGCCACCTGGGATAGTCAGCAATCCTTGAAGGCTGCTCAGCACGGCTCTGAGAGTTGTTCAGAGTGTGCAGGTGGTGTGACAGCTCCTGATAGGGACAGTTGTGCTTGTAGAAATTCAGCTGATCTGCTCTGCTCTCAGAAATAACAGAATTGCTCAATTATGGACATAATTCATCCACCTCCAGGAGCTTTGAAAGACCGGACGTGTGTCTGGCACTGGTAAACTGGCAAACCACACCCAGAGCACCTGGGTATTGGAATGTGCCCTGGGAATACAGACAGCAGTGTCCTGGGACACTGAGAGCTCTTATTTCCAGGCTGGAGTGGAAGTGCTGTGATGTGGTTCCAAAGAGCTGAGCACAGTCTTGCCCCAGCCTCTGGAGCAATCAGGAGCTGTGACTTTGGCCATCTCTCCAGTTTCAATCCCTTGTGCTCTATTAAACTCCAGTTGGCCTGTCAGGGTGAGCAATCACCACACGTTTCCCAGCCTGGTGTTACTGCCTGATAACACTCCTTTCACCCCAAAGGTTGTTTAAAAGCTTAATTCATGTCTATAAAAGTGACGCTTAATTTCAGTGAAGTTTGGCAAGCTTCTAGGTCATCTAAAATTTATCATCTAGAGCAGGATCAACTCATACTCAGCCTTCAGATGAGATGTTCCTGTCCTTTCGTTGGGAGCTGAGCTGATTACTGTGAGCCTCCTTATAATTGAAGGAGTCCTTTGCATATTAGACTGTGGAAATAACAAATGGATTGGTTTGTTCAGCTTTAGTGTCTGAAGGTACACAGGGATGAACAGCAGCAGGTCCATCAAACACTGCATTGTTTGGGAGGTGCTGTATCCAAATACCCACTTAAGAGTTATTGCTCACGAGTCACGGCCCTTCGGAGCAAAGGAGGGGATGTGGAGTCCTGGCATCCACAGCCCCAGACCTGGGGCCATCAGGAGGATTGGATTCAAGCACCACTGGCCTTGGCAGAGCCACAGGGACATCGTGGCAAAGCTGATGGAAGAGTGGAGCTGGCTTGAGCTTCCAGAAGGGAGGCTCAGCAGGAGCTGCAGTGTGGGAACAGGGCTGGAACCCTCAGGCTGGCTTTGATCAGAGTTTTTCGCATGTTTAGTTTGAAACTTTGCAGTAAGGACATGCCTGTCCCCTGTGCTGGCACTGCTGAGGTCACACCCCAGTCCTGGGGAGAGATTTGGGCCCTCACTACAGAGAGGGCACTGAGGGGCTGGAGCGTGTGCAGGGAAGGGAATGGAGCTGGGAAGGGGCTGGAGCCCCAGGAGCAGCTGAGGGAGCTGGGAAAGGGGCTGAGGCTGGAGAAAAGGAGGCTCAGGGGGGACCTTGTGGCTCTGCACAACTCCCTGACAGGAGGGGGCAGCCGGGGCGGGGCGGGCTCTGCTGGCAGGGAACAGGGACAGGAGGCGAGGGAACGGCCTCAGGCTGTGCCAGGGGAGGCTCAGGGTGGATATTGGGGGGGTTTCCTTTACTGAAAGGGTTGTCCAGCCTTGGCAGGGCCTGCCCAGGGCAGGGGTGGAGTCCCCACCTCTGGAGTGGAGTCCCCATAGGGTTTAACAGCCCTGTGGATGTGGCACTTGGGGACATTGGGCAGTGCTAGGGAATGGTTGGGCTCGATGATCCCAGAGGAATTTCCCAGCCAGACCAGTTCTGTGATTCTGGGACACTCCCAGTTTCTTTCTTAACCTTTTGTCCTTCCTTTTAGCCCACACTGCTCTGCTGCCTCCTTCCCAGCAGTGCAGCCAGTGCTGAAGGAAGGCTGTGCAGTGTTGTGGAGTCTCTGCTCACCTGCAGCCAGGGTAGAAAACGTGTCCAGCCTTGGTCTCTGGCATTTTATCTCATTCCCAAGTGTCAAAAGCATGGCATGGCCAGCACCCAGTGCTGGGTGACCACACCTTCTCCCAGTTCCCCACACGGTGAAGGACCCCAGTCCTGTGGCTTCAAGAGTCCTACACATCTCTGCTGGTCCCTCGTGTCACCACAGCTGGGACTGCTGGCAGTGACACAGATGAGTAACCTCCTTCCCATCCCCAGAGCTGGCTGGAGTTTGTAAGACTGTTCTGATGTTGAACATGTGCAATTTTCTTGGCCTTTAAAGGAAGCTGTGGGTGCTCTACATGGTGGAAGTTGATTTAAGGAACTTCAGAGAAAATGCTGGAGCTCTGGAGCTTGGCACCTTGCTCAGTTCAGCTGCTTCCTCTCTTCCCTCAGACAATTCAGTAGCAGATCTGGGTGGGCATGTCCTATTTCCAGTGTAATTTTTCTCCAAAACCCATTTGAAAGCAGCCATGTTACTGCTACTGACAAGTGATCTGGGAGAGAATAATCTTAAGTGAATGCTGGTGCTGGATTTGGAGAAATGGGAAAAATAAGGCTGGGGCTGTGCTGGGTGACAGCAGCAGAGTGTGCCTTGGACAGCTGTGTTAGAGGAAGAGGAATGCAGCACCTTTTCAGCTCTCAGCCACAAATCCTGTAAGGACACACAGGGAGGCAGGGCAGGGAGGTCTCAGCTGAGATTACACCTTGCTGGACAAGCTGCTGGCAAAGAAAAGCTGCAGAAAGAGGCAAGACAGATCCAGGGCAGAGAGATGCTGGGTTCCAGCCACGTCCAGCTGTGTGTGTGTGGCTGTGCCCCTGGAACTACCCCAGGATCTGCTGGGTCTCAGCCAGTCTGAGGTAAAGGTGTCCCCAGGATGGCCCGTGGCTCTGGGGACTGTCTCAGAAGGGCTGTCACAGACTCCCAGAATGGTTTGGGCTGCAAGGGACCTTAAAGGGACAAGGCAGGGACACCTTCCACTGTCCCAGGCTGCTCCAAGCCCCATCCAGCCTGGCCTTGGGCACTGCCAGGGATCCAGGGGCAGCCACAGCTGCTCTGGGCACCCTGTGCCAGGGCCTCCCCACCCTCCCAGGGAACAATTCTTTCCCAATATCCCATCCATCCCTGCCCTCTGGCACTGAGAAGCCATTCCCTGTGTCCTCTCCCTCCATCCCTTGTCCCCAGTCCCTCTCCAGCCTTACTGCAGCAGAGGTCACCCTGCCTGGACATTCCAACATGAGGAGATGGATCAAACGCACCAGGTGGAGCAGGCAGAGGAGCCTGGCAGGTCCCTGCTGGGTGTGTGACAGGAGCAGAGCACTGTCTGATTCCCTGTTAGCCCTGTCTGTGTGCTGCCTCTGCAGCTGGTGTGGCATCTGCTGCTGCTGTAATTCGTGGCTGGCCCAGTGTCCTTGCAGGTGTGGGGACTTTGGGCTGCAGTTGCTCTCGCTGAGACTGCGCTGTGCCAGAGCTGCTCAGGGACAAACGAGCAGGGCAGGGCAGTGGTGCTGCTGCTCTGGGGAGGAGCTGAAGGCCAGTTTGCTGAGCTGAAGGCTTTTCCCCTGTTAAGTTCATGATGATTGACAGTAATAAGACTTGATAGCTAAAATTTGATATTTTTCCTTCCCTTGAAAGCATTAATGAGAGCAGCAGCCTGCAGCAGGCAGCTGAGATGTGCTGAGTCTGGGGACAGCCAGGCCGTGACATATGAACAGCACTGTGAGGGACACAGTGAGGCATCTCAAATCCCTCTTATTTTTATGCTGATTTTGAAGGGACTTTTAATCCTTCATATTGGCCTCTAAGCACTTTTCTCAAAGAGGAATGAATATAACCCCACTCGAGCAGGTTGGATGATAATAGCACTTAGTGCTTAACGAACGTTGTGCAATTAATCCTCCTGGACCCATTGGAGTGGAGTTGTGTTGATCTTGGCTGGGAATGGGGAGGTGATCTGAGCTCAGCCTTCCTTTGGGCATGGAGGAGCAGCTCCCTCACCATGGCTGCCCAGAAGCAGGGGGGTGGAGCTGATGATGCTCAGGTGGGGTTCAGGCTGAGCCCTGCTTGTGTTCCCCTCCTGTGGCCTCCCAGCTGCACTGGGAATCAGCTCCTGTCCTCCAGGCTGGACAGGGATCCTGGGTTCTGGGTAGGAGGCTGTTCTGGGGTCATGGCTTGGGGCCAGGGAGGTGCTTCTGGTTCCCTGTCATGCTCCTTGGGGTCTGGGAGCTGTCCCACAGCCTGGGTTGGACAGGCTCTGCATTCCTGTCCATGCAGGAGTTTCCTGGGCACCCCGATTCAAACCAGACTCAGCAATATCAATAAATGTCCCATGAAAAGGAACAATTTCCAGTTGGCTGAAGTGCCTGGGGTGGCACTGCCATTGCTGGTGGTGTCACCTGGGGCTAGTGGGGAAGAGCAGCATTGAGCCCATGGTGTTATCATTCTGGGTACCAGTTGATATGTTTTGTGTGTCAGTTCTTGCAGGCTGAACTCAATTGTTTGATGAATTTTGCTTTGTTTTCAGGTTATAAACTCATTGGGAGCCATTCTGGGGTGAAGCTCTGCCGATGGACAAAGGTATGCTCTGTTTCCTTTTCTCGTTTCATAAATAAAAACAAAGCTAGAGACTTACTCAGGTATTCCAATTTCCTGATGAAATGTCATTTAAAAATGTGCTATTATTTACACAAATATGAATTCCATCTTTCAAGCTGTAATCTTGCATTTCCAGCTATTAAAATCCCTCTGCAAAGAGTGAGAATACAATTGTGGCACAGAGCTGGGAACATCCTTTTCTGGTTTTTCCTGTTATTCTCCTAAAGCATCTCCTGCCTACGGAAATCTATGCAGGGAAAAGTGGGAAGGTTGTATCCCTGGTGTGAGGTTGTGGAACAGGGATAACACAGCCGCTGTCACACCTGAGCAGGCACACGGGGCTGTCTGAGCCCCCTGTCCTGGGGCTGGCTTGGGACACTCAGGGCTTCCCTGGTTCTCAGCATTTACCAGATCAGATTTCCATGGTGAGGCATTGTTAATGATGTAATTGTTGTTAATGATGTAACTGCAGTTAATGATGTGACTGCTCTGTGGGAGTGAGTGTAGCTCTGGCTGTGTGCAGTACCTGTGTGTATGATCCACCTGTGTGACACGGCCTCTTCCCAGCCCTGCACTTGTCTCTTGGAGGCTCTGGAGCTCAGTAGCTTTTCAAGCACTTTGCAGACTTAAAATCATTTCCAGCAGAGGCACAGAGCCCTGGAGAACAAAGTGCAGCCTCTCTAGGGTGGGTGTGATTTCAGCTCTCCTGGGCAGGTCTCTCTGGAGCTCACAAGCTGAGAGTTGGTCTCTAGTGTTGTACATTTGGGGAGCAGCACTGATCAGAGAATCATTAAGGATGGAAAAGCCCTCTGAGATCGAGTCCAAACATTCCCCCAGCACTGCCAAGGCCAGTACTGCCCCATGTCCCCAAGTGCCACATCCACAGGGCTGTTAAACCCCTCCAGGGGTGGGGACTCCACCCCTGCCCTGGGCAGCTGTGCCAAGGCTGGACAACCCTTTCAGTGAAGGAAATTCCCCCAATATCCAACCTGAGCCTCCCCTGGCCCAGCCTGAGGCCGTTCCCTCTCCTCCTGTCCCTGTTCCCTGCGAGCAGAGCCCGGCCCCCTCCGGCTGTCCCCTCCTGTCAGGGAGTTGTACAGAGCCACAAGGTCCCCCTGAGCCTCCTTTTCTCCAGACTGAGCCCCTTTCCCAGCTCCCTCAGCTGCTCCTGGGGCTCCAGCCCCTTCCCCACCGTGATGCACCGTCCTGCACCCTTGAGCATCCCTGGATGAGAACCTCTGGAATCAGCACCTCGTTAACATGCCAGTACATCTCTAGTTCCTGTGCTGTGGCAGTGATCAGTCCTTGCTCTCTGAGCTGTCCTTTGCTGCATGATTAACTTTGTTTATTTTTGAAAGCGCCCTTAGGATGCTGTCCCCAGGGTGGGCTTCAGAGAGTTTTCATTGCAGTGACTGGTGCCAATGAAGTGTTCCATCAGGAGCCTTGTTCTCCTGGGCAGCACAAAGAGCCCACCCTGGGCTGTCAGGTGCCTGTGGGATGCACTGATCCCACTGCTGCTCTGCTGGTCACTCTCACAACCATTTCTCTCTTAGCATTTTTCGTGTCAGACATGACCACAAAATGTTTAAAGGAAAACTTGCCAAACTTCTATGTTGTGACTGAGAAAGCCAGAGAACTTGTTTTTATGAAAGACCCAGACTTTAATGCAGCACTGTAAAGCCATTTCACAAAATAAATAGCAGCTCTGTGTGCTTAGATGGGCCCACGCTATTTTTAGCTTAAGCAGGAATTGAATGCAAAGTCTTCTAATAAATTGAGCTGAAATTGGTTCCAGGCAGTGGCTTTGCCTCAGGTTCACACCAGTGTGTGAGAGTCTTCAGGAGCCTTTGTGGAGATTTGTATCAGTGGAAAGCAGGAGCAGGGCTGGCAGGATCAGTATTAAGTAGAGTTTGATAGGGATATCTCAGATGGAAAAGATTGGGTTCTGTCAAATTCCAGAAAAAATCAGAAACATTTTAGGAAGAGTCTGTTTATTTGCCTTAGGAAAAGCCAAATATAACTTGCTCTCCTGAATTTGTGAATCTCCTGAAGTGTCTGTCATTTGAAGAATGGGTAGAATAAATAGTATTTTCCCTGTCATTTCATCTTCCACCTGTACAACCAGTTAGGGATTACCTGTAGATTGTTCCCTGCTGCTCCTTTCTGTTGGATCACCAGGACTCTCCATGAAGAGGAAGGCAGATAAAAAGCTGCTGTGTTATATTTCAGATTTTCTCTTGAGACTAGTAAAGTTTCTTTCTCATTTATTATTATTTAACTGAGCTAATGAAAGACAGCCTTTCCTGCAAGCAGCCTGCATGATAAATAGGAGTTGAATCCTGTTGGGAAAGCTGCTGTGGCTGTGCTGGGAGGGGAAGTGCAGCATCCTGCTGGAGCCACTGCCGGCTGTGAATGAGGGTTTATAAGGTCAGGGCATTTATTTAATTTAGTGCTGCAAGAAATACTCTGCCAGATAAATGAAAAGAATGGAGTGTTCAGTAGGACAGCCTGGAAATGGATCCTCGTTACTCCTGAGTGAGCTTTTCCCGGAATGCTTCCTGCAGCTCTTCATGGGCTGGGGCTGAAAAGATCCAGGAGAGCTCATTGTTGTGCTGGACTCTGTGAGAAGGGATTGAGTAGCTTAAAGTTCTTTCTCCTCTAAAACAGCAATGAGTTTGACCTCCTGAAGGCAGTTTGGCTGCAAGGGTCATGTAAAGAGTCACATTTTATAGTGAGGTGGGGATTTCTTGGGGCAGGTGGCACTGGTGTCCCTCAGCCCTGCTCCGGGGCATTGCTGGACTTGGAACTGAAGTCACAGGTGGCTGAAGGGAGCAGATGCATGGCTGTGCCCTCAGTTTGGCTCCTGATGGGGAGTTTTAACTCTCCTGGTGTCTGTGTGTGTGTTTCCCTGCCCTCAGTTTGGTTGCAGATGTGGTTTTTAACTCTCCTGGTGTGTGTGTGTGTGTATGTGTGTGTGCCCTCAGTTTGGTTGCAGATGGGTTTTTAACTCTCCTGGTGTCTCTATGTGTTTCCCTGCCCTCAGTCTGGTCCCAGATGGGTTTCTAACTCTCCTGGTGCGTGTTTCCCTGCCTCAGGCGATGCTGCGGGGCCGTGGGGGCTGCTACAAGCACACCTTCTATGGCATCGAGAGCCACCGCTGCATGGAGGCCACCCCCAGCCTGGCCTGTGCCAACAAGTGTGTCTTCTGCTGGAGGTAAGGCACCCGTGGGCTCTTGCCCTGAGGTCGGGGCCCTGTGGGACACAGCCAGCTGTCCCTGAGCCAGCTGTGCTCTGGAGAGCGTGGGCTGGGAGTGTCTTTGGAAATTGGATCATTGTTGGTGTTACCTTCACCCCCAGCAACTGCATTGCTCTGAACAAGTGAAAAGTGGTGACTCAGTAACTGTCAGCTTCCTAAAACAGCGGCTGATAAATTCCAGAATCCCTGAGGTTGGAAAAGCCCTCCAGGATCATTGAGTCCAAGCTGTGCCCAGTCCCCACCTTGTCCCCAGCCCAGAGCACTGAGTGCCACCTCCAGCCCTTCCTTGGGCACCTCCCAGGATGGGCACTCCAAACCTCCCTGGGCAGCTCCTGCCAAGGCCTGAGCACCCTTTCCATGGGGAAATTCCTGCTGATGTCCACCCTGAGCCTCCCCTGGCCCAGCCTGAGGCCGTTCCCTCTCCTCCTGTCCCTGTTCCCTGCGAGCAGAGCCCAACCCCCACCAGCTGCCCCCTCCTGTCAGGGAGTTGTGCAGAGCCACAAGGTCCCCCCTGAGCCTCCTTTTCTCCAGGCTGGACAACCTGTCCTCAGCTCAATGACTCCCCATTTTGGTCAGGAGAGTATCCCTTTCTCTCAGAGGACTGACTTTGGGGTTAATTCCTCAAGGAAAGGAGCTGTGCTGGATCGAACTGCTCCAGCACTCCTCACTCACTCCTGCCTGGGCTTCCAAGGGAGGTGTGTGCCAGGCTGGGGGAGTGCAGGGTGGGATTGGGAAGAGAGGCTGAGGCTCAGCAGAAATGCCAGCAGTGACGTGAGAATGCCTGGAGTGGGAGGACAGGGAGGTTGTGCTTTGAGCTCTTTTGTTTTCCACCCTGCTCAATCATCCTATGGGAGCTGTACTTCCTCTGGGACTTGTGCCTTACTCCAGGCTGCCAACACCATCCATTCCATCCCCCAGCCTGGGTGTCCAGCATCCCAGTGAGTAATCCCTGAGCAGCCTGGGGTAGTGGAAGGTGTCCCTGCCATGGCAGGGGTGGAGTGTGATGGGCTTGAAGGTCCCTTCCCACCCAAACCATTCTGGGATTCCGTGATAACATTTCCATGCAAAACCAGCCAGATTCCTCTGAGTGCCCCTTTCTGTCTTTGATAGTCCTCAGGTTTTAATAACCCAGATATTTCATGGGAGCATTCAAAGGGCTGCCTGAACTTTGAGAGCCCTTGAAAGCTGTGTCCTGTGTTAACTGTGAGCACTGGACACTGGGCATCCTGTGGGGTTTGCATTTGGGAGTCTGTTCCAAAATGTTCATTGATGCTCTGGGTGGGCTTTCCTCAAATCCTGGCTGGGAAGCAGGCAGCAAATGGCACATTTAATGTGCAGCTTCTGCTTTGCTTCAGAGCAGGCAGTGACTGGGAAGGAAAACCTTCTGCTCATGTCTGTTTCCATGTGGGGGTGCATTGGGTCCTGCAGTGGGACTGAGCCAGGAGGGACATGGCTCTGCCTGTGATTGTCCCTCTGTCCTCACACACAGGGTATGTCGGGAACAGCAAACAGGAACATGGTCTGGATGAGGGGCTGTGTTCCCAGCACTGCTCCACACAGCATTTCCCAGTTTCTCTTCCAAATGCCCTCACTCAGGAGTTTTTGGCAGCAGCAGCAGCCTGGGTGTGGAATAGGCTGAATCAGGGAGTCCAGCAAGTGTGAACTGGAGAGTGCAGAAACTGATAAATGAGGTAGTACAGATTTATCAATAATTGATAAATCAGTCCATTAGTGCAGAGATCCAGAGACGCTGGCACCATTCTGTGTGTCTCTAACTCATCATCCTGTCACTGTCACCTGTCACTTCAGAGGGATCTGCCAGTGGCAGCCTGATGACGAGTGCTACAGTGCTGATTTTCCTGATGGCTGCAACCTGAATGCAAGGAAACAGCTTCCCAGGGCACTGTGCTCAGGGTTTCAGTATTGATTCATTTATTTCTCTCCTGTGGGGAGGTGGGTGGCAGGTGTTGGACTCTCCCATGTGGAATGCAGCTGGCTGTCTTCAGGCCTCCCCTGGAAACTGGAAGGTTTAAGTTGGAAGATGTAAGGCTCAGTTTGAGGCTCATACCAGGACCTTAAGCATGACTTAAACCAGAACTGCTGCTGAAAGGTTTCTTTTTTGGTGACTTTTCCAGCTCCTGTGCTTGGGCTGCTGCAGCCTTTGTGTGGTTGTGAGAGGTATCTTCCCTCCCTCTTTCCCACACCCAATCCCTGCTGACTGTGCCAACTCAGCTCCCAAAACCTGCAGCTAGGCCTATCTATACTCTTTGTTTAACCCCGCACACCTTGCAGGTTGCTCAGCACGTGAGGCTGAAGTGGAGCTGCAGGCCCTGGTGGCTGGGCAGGATAAACAAGGCAGCTCCTGAGCAGCAGGTGCCATCTGTGCTGCTGTGTGAAGCACCATTTCTGATCTGCTGCTGGCAGAATGTTTTCACACAGATTTTGTGCTGGGCTCCTCATGCAGCTCTGCACGCTGCCTTGCAGATAAGGCTGCTGGGATTCTTTCTTCTTGATCTCTTCTTTCAGGATTTTGACATTTGGAGACTCTGCCAGTGTTTCCAACTGCACAACCACTTAGCTTTCCCAGGATGGCTGAAGGAAAGGCCAAGGAGCCTGTTTATTTTCTCTTCCTCACTTTGGCAAGAAATGCGGCAGTTCAGCTGCTTTCCCTGGGAATTGGATGTCACTGGAGCTGGCTGGTCCTGTCTGACACATTTTGGCCCCAAACCAGTAATGATGGAATCACAGAATGGTTTGGGTTGGGGCCTTAAAGGGCATCAGTTCCAACCCCTGCTGTGGGCAGGACACCTTTCCCTGAACTCATGGGTGGAGCCAGTATCCAAATACCCTCAGAAAATTAGGGGTTGTTGTCAGAGATGTGGCTTCACTCTGCCCTGGATGCTTTCCTTCTCCCCCTTGTCCCTGGGAGCTGTCTCAGCTGCCAGGGGTCCCTCACTGGCTCGTACTTCCCTGCCTGTCCCCTTCAGAGAGGTTGGAGATGCAGGATTGTTTGGCAGCTTTTTGTGGGGACAGGAAAAGCAGCGCCTTAAAGGGCATCAGTTCCAACTGTGCCAGGGGAAGGTCAGGCTGGAGATCAGGAAAAGGTTCTTCCCCCAGAGGGTGCTGGGCACTGCCCAGGCTCCCCAGAGAATGGGCACGGCCCCGAGGCTGCCAGAGCTCCAGGAGCGTTGGGACAGCGCTGCCAGGGATGCCCAGGCTGGGATTGTTGGGGTGTCTGTGCAGGGACAGGAGCTGCACTGGATGATCCTTGTGGTCCCTTCCAGCTCAGGATATTCCATGATTCTCCAAGGTGGATTGCTTGGTGTCCCCCCAGGCAGCACCGAGGCTGTTCCTTCGAAAGCATTGAGGGGGTCACCCCACACCTCAATTACTGCAGCATCCCATCCTCCAAGGGAGTCTGTCACTCTCCGTCCCCACTCCCGGCTGCTCTCACTGGGGCTGTGTCTCTTCAGCTTAATTGCCTAAATGGAAATGTGCAAGTGACCAAATCTTTTAATCAATTAGAGCAAGTGTGGGTTCGGAGCTCTGTGACACCTCCCTGCAGCACAGGCACCAGGCAGACCTGATTTGATGAGGGTTTTTGGCTCAGTGTCCAAAGCCCAATCAATCATTGTGGAGAGATGGAACAGCTAAATAAGATTTAAATTAATAGAGTTTATTACTTTTGCATCTGAGAAGGAGGCAAACCAGACAGAGTGAAATATCCTGTGAAGAAATTGGCTCGTATTTCTTCTGCTGTAACTTTAATGTTTGTACCTGTGCTTGGAGGTTTCAGGTTTTGCTTGTAGACAGCAGCTGAAGTTGTGTTCAGACACTAAATCTGTGGGTGGCCAAAAGCCAGGCATCACAGTAAACCCTGCAAAATACAGAGATTAGAAATTAATAATCTCTCACAGGAGAAGTACTTAAGGTCTTTAAAAAATTAAGAAGAAACTGAAAACAGATGAAAACAAAAGCTTCTCTTCAGTAACTATCTTGATTCCAGAGGGTAAATTCTTCAGGGAAAGGGGGGGTACTGATACCAAATGAGTGGACACTGCAGCTCTGTAACACCTGGAAGCTGAGCCTGAAAGCTCAGAGAGTCTCTGTGCATGCCCAGCCACCAGTCCTGGTTCTGCTCAGCTGTTGCTCTTTCCTCCCAGAGTTTTGGTTTGGTTATGGTTTTGTTCCCAGAGGGGATCTGTTGTGGCCAAGGTTCATCCCTCACATTGGGTTCTTCACTGGTTTGTTGAATTTTGGGCTTGTCTGTCTGCCAGGAGCTCTTGAAATAACCAAATAAATGGGGTGAGGGACATCAGAGAATGTGCCCAGTTCATGCCCATGGCTGGTAAAAAAAAGAGTCTTGGTGCCTTTATGTGCTGCTCTGCCAGCTCTGTCATCTGAGGCATTTCTGGGAGAAAATGTTCATTTGTGGGGTTGAAATCTCTGATTTTTATTTTATAGCACTTTGTGTTCTCCTGGACTTGGACTTCTTGATGGTTCTGCTACTTGTTACAATCCGCTCCCAGATTTATGGCCTCAGTAGGGAATATAAAGATTGTGGGCTGTGAAATGTCCACGCTGGGCCTTGGTTGTCCCTGCAGGGTTGGTGTCAGGTCCAGCAGTCGCTGATGTGGGGCAGTGACAGGGGGCTTTGAAAGTGAATTTGCACATTTTGGCATCCAAGTGAGTTTTAGAATAGTCTGGGGGGCTGGGCTGGGCTGGGCTGGGCTGGCTGGACACAAACACAGGGTACTGAGCATCACCTGCCTTTCAGGAGACTCTGCTCTTAAAAAAGGGAGCATCTCAGAGCTGGGATGGAGTTTTTCAGCATGGGGCATCTTCCATCTTTAAGGTTTCAGTTGGAAGGAGAATCATGGAACTCTTTTGGTTGGAAAAGCCCTCCAAGATCTTTGAGTCCAGCTGTTCCCCCAGCACTGCCAAGGCCACCAGACCGTATCCTCAAGTGCCACATCCACGGGGCTTTTAAACCTCTCCACCACTGCCCCCTGACAACCCTTTCCATGAAAAACTTCCCTTAGTATCCAGTATCCATCCTGGCACCCTCTGGTCCTGTCAGCACATTTATCCAGCCTGCTCTAGGGAGACTTTACCCATCCTAGGGAAAACATTTCATTCAGATTCAGTATCTCGGTCCTGGTCTCTTCTCAGCCAGTCTGGGCTCCTCCTGTGGCTCTCAGGAGGTGCAGAAGAGAAGGTACAGCCAGGTCCAGACTGTACGAGCAGGAACATCAAACATGGTTGCCTTGTGCATTGGCCAAGCCTTTTTTGTGGTCTCCCTCTTCCTCCTCCCATCATTCCAGGGAAAGTCCTTGGGACTCTTTCGTGTGTCCTTTCCTGGTCATGTCTGATGTTGTGCCTTCCCCTTTCTGCTGATGCCCCTGTGTTCTTGTGCTCCTCCTTTTGTTTGAAGCTGGAGGCTCACGAGGCTGCAGAAGAGCAGATTGATTTTGTTGTTCTGTCTTTGCTTTTTATTGCTGCAGTTTGCACTTCTGCCTTAACAGGGCTTCCAAAACTGCCGGTTCTCCTGAACTTCTTTTCCCTTAAGCTCTTGTCCTCTGGGATCTCCCCTGCTGGCTCTCAGGGTTCACTGAGCCTGCTTCTTGAACTCTTCTGATTTTTATTCTGCTCCTGCCCTCCCTGGGAATGATGTGCTCTGTCCTCTCATGTCACTGTCACCAGCACTTCCTCACCTTCCTGTTCCCCACCAGGCATCACCCTGGGGCAGTCGATCACTGCAGTAAATGATGTTTTATACCTGAGCTGCATCTGCCCTCAGAGCTCCTTAATAACCCTTTGCAGAATGGATGAAGCAAAAACTGATTTGTTAAAACAATCCCCAAGACTGGGGAGGCAGATCACAGCCCCTGGGGAGCTGCACCTCCACAGGGCTCCCAGGGCCTGCCAGGGACACTGGGAATGCTGTCCCAGTAATCCTGAGACTGCAGGGGAAGCTGGATGGGAGGCAGACTGGGGAGATTCCAGGGGAGCCAGCATCGTGTTCCATTCAGTCTGTGGGGCTGTGGCACTGAGGTGTCTCTGAAGGAGCAAACCAAGCCTGTTTCACACCCAGAATCTCTGCTAAAATCAAGGTTTTCTATGTGGGTTTGGGTGAGATTTCATTTTACTTGTGTTATTTTGGCAAGGAAGGAATCCCCGACACAAATTCCTGCTCAAGGCTGGCATAGCCAGTGAGGGAGGTCACTGAGAGAGAGAGCCTAGGGGGAATGGGAGGGTGACACTGGAGTTCTGTCTGTGCTGGGGATGGGGGAGCAATCTCCTGAGCCCAAGGCATTGCTTCTTTGTCCTCCTCTTAGCAGAGAACCTCCTTTTTGCCAGATAAGCAGCTCTGTAGACTTGACCTGGTGTGTTTATTAAACAGTTGGATGTGTTAAGAATGCAGGGCCTGTTGGACACTAATAGCTGTCCAGGGTGCACCCAGAGCCTATTGATTTCCTGCCAGCTGGCCCTGTTAAATATACAAGGTACAAGTTTTGCAGTTAAACATGTAAGAGTTTTATAAATGCCTTTTATAGCTGACATTCAGAAAACTTTCCGTGCTGCCAGATGAGGAAATAAAGGGGAAATTCAAAAAGCTGTTTTGGCTTAAAGGATCCTTGAGGTGGTAAAGTTTGAGAGCAGTGTTTGAATCTTTGCTCTTGAAGTGGAGGAAGAAATGTTTGGGCCAAAAGGCTGATTTTATTGAGCCTGGGTTTGGAGTTTGTGTTTTAGCACTGTCAGAGGGTGCAGCTGCAGGTGTTTCTCACTTGGAGAATCCCCGAATCCCAGACTGGTTTGGGTTGGAAGGGACCTTAAAGGACATCAAGATCAACCCCCTGCCATGGGCAGGGACACCTTCCACTGTCCCAGGCTGCTCCAAGCCCCGTCCAGCCTGGCCTTGGACACTGCCAGGGATCCAGGGGCAGCCACAGCTTCTCTGGGCACCCTGTGCCAGGGCCTCTCCCCCCTCCCAGGGAGGAATTTTTTCCTGATATCCATCCTAAACCTCCTCTCTTGGTTTTAATCTGTTCCCCCTTGTCCAGAGGTCAGCGGGAGCCTTTTGCTTGTCTCCAGTGAGGACTGGAACGGCCCCTTCATCCTGGGAAGGTGTTTCCCTGTCCTTTCTCCCTCAGTTACATGCTGGGAATTTTGTCCTAATCCCCTGTAGCTGGAAGGCTGAACGGCAGCTGTAACCTCCCAGCTGTGCCCAGGGCTGACCTCAGGGACAATGGTGAGGTCACCTGGCTGAAAGCTGAGTGTCAGGAGTGTGTTTGCTTGGTCTTGTTTTCCTGTCCAGAGCTGAGCTAATCCAAGAGCTTTTGTGAAGACCCTGCACAATGTGCTGCTCTTAATGAACTGTGCTGTGAGAGTGGCAGGGAAAAAGTGGAGGGACTTTTGGAGCATATTTTGGGATGAAGCTGGAAAAGATGGATAGAGAACAAGGAGGTGAAAACACAGAATTTCACTGACTTTGTTAGGATGATATTTAAGGGCTGGATGATCCTCTCATGCTAATAAAGTAAGAAATGGGGAGGAACTCCATGGGTCTTCCAGGTGCCTGGGTGGATTTACCTGGACTGGCTTTTGCTGTTTTCCAAGAAAACAAAGACAGGGACAGTGATCCTTTCCAGGCAGGGTTGGCTTCCCAACCCAGTGTGACCCAGGTGTTCCTCACATGGAAGATCTGTGATTTTCCTCTGCACTCTGCTTGGCTTGGGGGGGTTAAAATCTGGGAGAAGATGCAGATCCACCAGGAATGCATCCCTGGTATAGCACAGGCTTCCTGCTCTCTTCAGAGAGTTGGGAGGAGCCTGCCCTCCTCTGTCCTGGTACCAGAGCACCACACAAAGATCAGGGTGGAAACAAATCCTGTCCTCAGGGTGGTGCTTGGTACCTTCGAAATGGAACTAAAAATAGCCTGGGACCTCCCTTCTGCAGAGCTGTGGGCAGAGAGGAGGCAGAACCAGTTTCCCTTTCTTTCCAGAGGCTTTTGCAGACATTATTTTAGCTTAGAAACCTTTCACCGCTGCTTCAGAATAGGTGTATAAAGTTTAATATTATCCACAAGGTCCATTCTTCCTTCTAGGAGACCAGAGCCTGGAAGGAGGGGGGTGTGAGAGTGATGTTCAGAGGTGACATCCAGAGGTTGGGGCAGCAGTAGGAGATTGCTGGGGATTTCTTGTTGCTTTGAATGTCATTGATGCCAAGTCCCCAGGTGGCAGGTGACTTCTCCAGGTGGGTTACAAGTGACAGTGAGTGACTGTCCCCTCTTCCCTCAGACACCACACAAACCCCGTGGGCACCGAGTGGCGCTGGAAGATGGACCAGCCTGAGGTGATCCTGCAGGAGGCCATTGAGAACCACCAGAACATGATCAAGCAGTTCAAAGGTAACTTCTGCTCTGTCCCCACCCCTGATGCTCTCAGAGCATAACCAGCAGTGGCATCTTCCAAACACAGGTGGGAACATTCTGGTCCTTTGGGAAGGAGGCCTGAGATTCAGGGTATCAGAGAGACGGGGGAGAAGAAACTTCTGTGGCACATTTAATGTCTGCTGGAATGAGTCTCAGCCACTGAGTATGTGCTGCTGCCTGGAGGGAATGGAGTTGCCTCTGGTGCATCCTGGTAGTTGTCAAATCCTTTCCCTTGGTGTGCACAGAGCCTTCCACAGAGGTTAAAGCCAGCCTGGATGATGAGGGATCCTGGCTCCTCTGAAAAGTGAGGGCAGGTAGGAAGCAAAAGCAATCAGCCTCTTACCTGATAGGAAATACACTGCCAGCCTTAATACCCAGCTTTGTGTTAGCCCTGGAGCTTCTGGGCTCTGTTTGTCTCATTAATAATGAAACAACAGCAACCAGGGGATTTTGATTTTCAGGAGTTATTCAGTACCTGTGGTTGTGACTGAAGCTGCAGTTCCACAGCACCTCTGGAAAGCACTGCCCTTTGCTTCTCACAGAAATTCCCTGGAGTTTGATATTCTGTGTCTGTAACTATGGACAAGGCTGGGGGTTTTACTGCCCAAATGCGACAATCTAGTTACTCTGCCAAGGTCAGCTGTGTGTGCTGGCAGGGCTGGCCAGCTTGGCAGGACAGCTCCAGGGTTCTGCTCATCCCAACTGCCTGTGAGCAGCAGGAATGGAATGGAACAGCCATAAAAACATGTGAGATGAGCCCTGGCCTTGGCTGTCATTTTGGGAATCTGATTATTTAGGTTGGCTGTGCTCAAAGAGAATCCAATGGATCCAGGATGTGACAGGCACAGAACCCTTCTGTCAGCAGAGCAGAGCTGCTCTGTCTCAGTCTCTGCAGTTTGACAATGGGTGGAAAAATAGCTCAGGGTAGGGCCCCGTGGGCTTCATTCTCCTCTCATGGCTGGTTTGGAGCAGCAGCTCCAGGGAAGCCACTCTCCTGGGGTTCCTTTGGCACTGTGTCAAACATCAGCTGCCCCAGGGGTGGTGGTACTGAAACACCCTCAGCAGCTTGGCAGGGGAGTTTAAGGAGGGGACAGGCACACTCAGGGCAGGGCTTCACCTCAGGGGGACCTGGAGAAACACCAGTGTTGAGCCAATGGATGCATGGAAGGGGCTGGAGCCCCAGGAGCAGCTGAGGGGAAAGGGGCTCAGCCTGGAGAAAAGGAGGCTCAGGGGGGACCTTGTGGCTCTGCACAACTCCCTGGCAGGAGGGGACAGCCGGGGGGGGTCGGGCTCTGCTCGCAGGGCACAGGGACAGGAGGAGAGGGAACAGCCTCAGGCTGGGCCAGGGGAGGCTCAGGTTGGATATTGGGGGAATTTCCTTCACTGAAAGGGCTGTCCAGCCCTGGCACAGCTGCCCAGGGCAGGGATCGAGTCCCCACCCCTGGAGGGGTTTAACAGCCCTGTGGATGTGGCACTTGGGGACATGGGGCAGTGCTGGCCTTGGCAGTGCTGGGGGAATGGTTGGACTCGATGATCCTGGAGGTTTTTCCCGACGTTAATGATTCTGTGGTTCTGAGCACTGGGAGGTTCTGCAGGAGATCCACAACCCCACCTCAGTCCATGCTGGGAGTCCCACCTGTTGTCCAGAACAAGGCATAGCAGACCTGGTTTCTGTTTGGGAGGGTTACACATCAAAACGAGCTTGTCCAGCCAGGGTGGGGCCTGGAGGGGGGGACCCTCCAGCCCCGGAGGCTTTCAAGTCTCCGGAGTAAAGCCATTGTCACCCTAGACCAAGGAAGAGCCTTCTTCCCTTACCTTGCTGTCTTCCCCAAATGGGTTGAGGAGAGGGAGTGATTTTGGGTAGACTTTTCAACATTTGAAATACTGCTGAAGTATCAGGGGGCCTGTCAGGACATCCCAGTTCTCCCTTTTTGGAGCTTGTTTTCCAAATTCATAAATATTACTTGAAATGTACCTGTATATCCTGGGCACAGTTACCCTTAACCTGGAACTGTGAAAGGAGGAAGAGAAAAGCTCTGGACCAGAACTGTGCTGCAAAGTGGGAAAAGAGAAGCTGGTTTACTTTTGCAGAGTGATAGATGGCAACATTCCTGTTCTGGGTGCTGTGAGTCAAAGGTTTATTAAGGAGAAGAAAAATCGGTAAGAAAAGCCCAGGAGCTCCTGTTCCATTTAGTGAATTTTGCATCGTTCTACCCTGAGGTGTGTAGGGAAATATTGTTAGAGTGGAAGCAGTGAAAGCCAAACTCAGCAGGAGCAGTGTGAGTGAACTGAGCCAGGGACAGGGAAAAGTTTGGCTCTGGCAGGAGCAGAGTCCCCAGCGGGCAGTGCCAGGGCTGTAGCTGCCTCGGGCAGGAATGGGACTGGCTCCTCCAGCAGCTCTGCATAGAGAGCAGGGGGTTCATTTGGATTGATTTTCAAAGAAAAAAGCCAGCAAAACCCCAGGAGCCTCCTGCTTGAGCAGTGAGGTGGCCCAGGTTGCTGTGGGAAATGAAGGACAGGTTATGGCTGGGCTCTGTCCCCTGTGCTGGCACTGCTGGGGCACCTCCTGTCCTGGGCACCTCCAAGGAAGACCCTGAGGGGCTGGAGCGTGCCAGGGATCAGAGCTGGGAAGGGTCTGGCGCCCCAGGAGCAGCTGAGGGAGCTGGGAAAGGGGCTCAGCCTGGAGCAAAGGAGGCTCGGGGGGACCTTGTGGCTCTGCACAACGCCCTGACAGGAGGGGGCAGCCGGGGGGGGTCGGGCTCTGCTGGCAGGGAACAGGGACAGGAGGAGAGGGAACGGCCTCAGGCTGGGCCAGGGGAGTCTCAGGTTGGATAGTGGGGGAATTTCCTTCACTGAAAGGGTTGTCCAGCCCTGGCACAGCTGCCCAGGGCAGGGGGGGAGTCCCCGTCCCTGGAGGGATGTATGAACTGTGTGGATGTGGCACTTGGGGACATGGGGCAGTGCTGGCCTTGCAGTGCTGGGGGAATGGTTGGACTCCATCCCAGGGTCTTTCCCAACATTAACGTGTCTGTGATCCTGCAGCTTGGCTGGGCACCCACAGGGACTGCAGAGGGGTCCCAGCAGGGCTGAGGTGTTTGGACCCTGGCCCCTGAGGCAGAACAGACTGTTTGGGCTTCTGGGGAATGACAACATGGAAAGTGTCTTAGCCAGGGAGCCCTCAGGGCTGGAGTGTCTGGGGGTGCTGCTCAGGTGCTCCCCGAGCCATTTGAACAAATTGGTGCTGCTCTTTCCAGTGCCAGTCCCAGAGCTTTGCGGGCAGGTACATCCACACACCCATTCCATGGGCCAGAGACACTGCTGAGCCCATCTGGTGCTATTCATTAACCCATTTCAGTGAAAATGAGATTTGCTTTGAAGAAACAGAATTCTTGTATCCCTTTCTCCTTTAGGATACCCTGCAGGATAGCCCTCTACAGTCTGGGTGGTGATAAATCATCTTCTGCTGTAGGGTTGCCACAGTTTGTGCTGGATTTGGAGAGTACAGCCATTAAAGCCCCAGAATTCTCTCTTGGAGTAAATGATGGAGAGACTCCTCGCTGATAAGGGAGCGAGGCAATGAAGTTGATTTGATGGATACATTTTTCTGGGGAGGGACTTGTAAATCTCTGTGCCCTTGCAAAGGGCACACACAGGATGGAAACATAACTCAGGAATGGGAGAGTAGGAGTCTGATCATGCAGGGAAAAAACCAAACAGAAACGCATGAGCTGTCCCCGGAAATCCTCAAGGTGCCCATGGATAACCATGGACAGAGCAGGGCCCTCATCCCCCAGTGCCCCAGGCTCTTGTAGTGCTGCTCAGGTCCTTGCAAGGGGTGCCAGAGCCAGCCCCCAGCCTCTCCAGGGTGCTATGCCAGGTGGTGCTGTCCTTTCCCAAGTTAACTGAGCAGCAAGAATCAGCTTTTCCAGGGAGATGTGCTCTGCTGGGAGCTGATGGCAGGGGCAGAGCCGTAGGGATTCAGGAGAGTCCATACCCTCCTGGAATCCACTAATCCTGGGCAGTTTATCCCTGCCTGGCTGGTGATTTGTGTGCTCAGATGGTTGGGTACAAACGCACTCCCTCGTCCAGTTGGAGGTGCCAGGTTTGGTGTTTTGGGAAAGTTCCACTCAAACTTTAGGGGATGTTGGGATTTTGTTCTGTGAGCTTATAGAGCTGGCAGGGTAATTATGAGAGTCCAGATGCAAGATGCTGAGAGAGAGAAATTAATTAATTCCAAAAGTGACTTGCAGTAGTTTTAGGAATATGAAAGTAAGTCCTTTAATCTCAGCGTGTGCTTGAGATGCTGCTTTCTTCTCCAATAAAGCTCTCATTTAGTGCTGTCAGGTTTCTATGGAATAACCATTAGTCCTGTCACTTCCTCAGGACTGAGCCTGGCTGCTTGAAAATGCCCTGAGCCCTGCTCTGATTCCAAACCAGCTTTGCTACGTGAGGCTGGAGCAGTATCCACAAACACCTCTTTTATCTGGGCTTTGCAGCAGAGCTGTAATTTTCTGTACTGCAGCGTCAAGGCAACGAGAGGGGAGCTGAGGACCTGGATTCCCGCTCCAGGCTTTGTTTTTTATCTTTAAAACAGACCAACCCCCAATGTAAAGCCTCAGATAGGATTTGAGTACATCAAGGCACGTCAGGGAAATGCAAAGTGACACATTTGGAACGAAAGCTTGTTTGGAGGCAGCTGATTTCATCCAGGGTTCTGAGCACCTGGTCAGGTGTGACTGGTCTGGAGGAGCATCCAGCTGCCCCCTCCTCCCATGGGCATCAGGAATGGACTCAGGTGCTGTTTTCACATGGACACTACATTTGAGCTCCTCGTGTTTTCCTCCTGAAAGGTCTCTGGCTGTTCAGGGCTGTGCCATGTGCTGAGTTTTCTGTTGCACACATCCTCTGTGGAGCTGCATGTTCTGTGTTTGCAGTCTTGGTCCAGTCCTTTGCTGTGCTTGGGGAACTGTGCTTGGCTCCTCGGGAGGCTGCTCCTCCTGGAGGCCCACAGGGACCAGCAGCAGCAATGACCTGGGCTTCTTTCCTAACACACCTGCTTGAAGTGGCGTTGAGCTGCCCGGTACGTTTGTGTCTCAGCATTCAGCAGCATCCCCGAGGTCTCAGCAGTGGAAAGCTTGGCTCAAATGTTTAATCTTGGCTCAGGTGTTACCAGCAAATTGCTCTTGGCAGTGCCCAGGGCACACCCAGCCCCAGGCTCTGGGTGCTGCAGAGCTGCTCTCTGGGTGCTGCAGAGCTGCTCCTGGGCCCTGGCTGGGGCCTGGAGTCCTCTCTGCTTTGGTAGGCCTCCAGCTGGTCTTCTCAGCCCTCCTTGTGCCAGGGTGTGTTTGGGATACAGATGTTTGGGAGGGGGATTTGTTACAGAACCACAGAAGGGTTTGGGTTGGAAGGGACCTTAAAACTCCTCTTGTGCCAACCCCTGCCATAGGCAGGGCCACCTTCCTCCAGAGCAGGTTGCTCAGGCCCCGTCCACTGTTGATGTAAGGCTGTTCTCCCCTTCCAGGTGTGTCAGGAGTGAAGGCAGCTCGCCTGGAGGAAGCCCTGAGGGTGAAGCACTGTGCCCTGTCCCTGGTGGGGGAGCCCATCATGTACCCACAGATCAACCGCTTTGTGAGGCTGCTGCACCAGCACGGCATCTCCACCTTCCTGGTCACCAACGCGCAGTTCCCCGAGGAGATCAGGTAAGAGCTGCAGGAAACTCCTACTAAACTTCCTGCTGAAACACTGGAGTGCTGACCTGTGTCCTAATCTGAAACACTGGAGTGCTGACCTGTGTTCTAATCCCATTTAGTGGCTCCTTAAACTCAGCTCTGCACAGGCACTGGCAGTGAAAATCCCCCTCAGCACCTGATTTTAACCTCAGTCTCCCCATGCTCCTTCTCATCCCTTTCTGCCCCTCAGTTTGATTTTCTTTTCTGTACCTCCTGAACAAACTGTGATGACCTCTGCAAGTGGAGAGGATGGAACGTGGCACCTGTGAAGGTGCGGCAGGAGGGGAGCAGTGGGTCAGCTGTGGTTTGTGCCTGAGGCAGGGATAACTGATGTCCCTCTGTCAGCCAGAGCAGGGCACTGAGCTCAGACATTGCCTTTTGGGACTGATCTTTGTTCTGACTCCAGAGCAGCAGCTATAAAGGCTCAGCCCAAAGCTCTGTCCAGCCCAGCACCTCCAGCAGGATGAGGGGTGACAAGCACATGTTCATCAGCAAAGTGGGGTCCGTTCAACCTCCCTCAGAAGGACTCGAGTGAAATCTTCCAAATATTTTAATGAACTCTTTCAGAGTCTTTACGAAGGTAAAGAATCCCTTTTCCTGATGTTTTGGAGCATCCAGGCTGCTATTACCAAAGCGTAGCAAGGAAGTGCAGCGTGGGGAATGCAGCTCCAGGGAGGCTGGGGGCTCCTCAGAACCCCAGCAGCTCATAACAGCAGCAAGTCCAGCCCTGGAGCTGTGGGAGCTGTGTGCAGGGTGGCCTTGCTGTGTCACCCAGCCCATTCCAGCTCACTTCTGTGTCAGTGCTCCTGGGAGAGCTTCCTTTGCCCTCCTTGTCGTGGTCTGAATCCGGCACTGAGCGGGGAGCGCAGGCAATTTGGGAGTGAGTAATTATACACCACAAAGGCATTCCAAATGATTGAATAATTGTGTAATCAAGTTACTTTAAGTCATGTATTATGTGCCTGATAGATAGAAATTGCTCTTTCCTAAATATAGCAGTTTAAAAAGAGAGCACACACACTATTTTGAAGCTGCACTTTTCGGATCTGCTGAATCTTTTAAAAAAGAAACAAAAAAGGAGGGGATAAAATGCTAGTCTTGCTGTCTTAAAAACTGCAACTGATCTTTGGCTCATCAAAGCAGATGATTTGCTTAATATGGGAACTGAAGTAGGCACCCAGCTCACTTCTGTGCTGTCAGCAGAGAAGCTGTAGTCGAAAAGTTCGTCCTGAAATAGGCAGGGTGACCTCTGGTGCAAGAGAGCTGAGAGGGATGTGGGACAAGGGATGGAGGGACAGGACACAGGGAATGGCTTCCCACTGCCAGAGGGCAGGGATGGATGGGATATTGGGAAGGAATTGTTCCCTGGGAGGGTGGGGAGGCCCTGGCACAGGGTGCCCAGAGAAGCTGTGGCTGCCCCTGGATCCCTGGCAGTGCCCAAGGCCAGGCTGGATGGGGCTGGGAGCAGCCTGGGACAGTGGAAGGTGTCCCTGCCCATGGCAGGATGGGCTTTAAGGTCCCTTCCAACCCAACCCATTCTGGGAGAGGGCAGCGTGGCCTGGGGTCGTGCTGGATTCAGAACAGGGGCTCCAGTGGGTGCCCCCTGTGCCTTCCTCCCCTCCTCCTCCTCCTCCTCCTCCTCCTCTCTTTGGGCTGCAGCTTCACCTGCCCCAGGCTCACAATGATTGAGGGAGGTTTTACACCAAGGGAGCTCCTATTGACCCCTTACATGGCTCCTGTCTCTGCTCCGTGGCTGTGACCAACCCTCGTGTGTGGGTTTGCATTTATGATCAATAATGATCATGATAATGAGCAGATGATTATTAATGCCCACAAACAAATGCTCATTTTTGATGTTGCTGTTCTGTCCCTTGTGGGCTCTGTCCTGCCTGGTGAAGCCACCTCAGGGCTGGTGGCCTGAAGTCAATTTATTCATTGAGTGGCACAGCTCAGCTGAAGATTTTAGCTCAGGATTTCTGCCCAAGTCCATGTGTAAATGCCATGGGTTTGGTCTCCTGGATTTCACCTCAGGTGTCTGAGGTAGCTCAGAAATTCACACCCCAAATCCATCCCAGTACCATCCAGCTGGATTTGCTGTTAGCTCTGCACTGGAGCTGTGTCCCAGGAACACCAGTCTGTGTCCTTGTTCTCACTGCACCCGTGGCTGCCCTTTCTCCTTGTTCCCCTTGGCAGAACGTGCTCAGCTCATCCTGGCTCGATTCCCAGCCATGCAGAGCCCTGTGGACCATTCTCGTTTGGGGCTGAAATCCCTCCCTGGAATCAGTTCTAATTCCTCAATTTTCCCCACGCTGACAGTGAGTCTGGCTCCTGCCTGTCCTTAGCTTTGAGAGGAGATGATTTTTCTCAGCCCCTCTTTTGAAAAGCACCTGCTCCATCTTCACTGGGACCCCTTTCAATTAAGCAAAGACAGCACTGAGTAAAAAACGAGTTTGGCTCAGTATTCCTTGAAACTGAGCACTTCAATCCACTTAGGCCCAGAACATTTGGTCATTTTGGAGTCTATGGCTTTGGGCTGCCAGTTCAGACAAACTTGTTTACAAAACTGAGATTTCAACCTGAAATGTTCAGTTTGTTCTGAGTTATTTCATTTTGCTGTCTAAATACACACAGAGAGGATGTGCTCAGGTGGTTGGTTGAGTGTCCATGTTAAGTGGATTTTTCTGGACACAAAGAGCTCTGCTCAGTCTCATTCTGGCCAGTTCTCATCCCTCTGTCACCTTTGGGGCGGGCAGGGGTCAGTGTATTTTTAGGTGGCACCGTTTGGCAGCTGAACAATAGCTTCTGATTTCTTCTCATCTTCCCTAGAGAACCAAATGAAGCTGGGACTGGTGCCTGCTCATTAGAGCCTTCACACAAAACACTCCCAAAACGCTGTCCCCAAATGTTGAGGGCTCTGTGGTAAACTGGGACGTGGTTGTTCATGCTGCAGCCCCCAGGGTGGGAGCTGCCACAAGGGGTGGCTGTGTGTCACTGCCTCTGTCCCTTCTGTCAGGGGAAAGGGTTTGTCTCCATCCTGGAAGTCTGTCCTCACCCTGGAGGTGCCCAAGGAGTGCCTGGACATGGCACTCAGTGCCCTGGGCTGGTGACAAGGTGGGGATCAGGCACAGGCTGGGCTTGGTGACCTTGAAGGGGTTTTCCAACCTCAGTGATCCTGGGATTCTAAGGGAGCTCCTCTCTCGGTTGTTCCTAATCCCTTTGATCCTTCTGCTCATTGATGGACTGTGGTGTTGCTGCTTCTCCTTCATTCCCTCGGCATTTATGGAAGGGATCGGACTCCACCCGGGCTCCTCCCACAGCACAGGGTTTTCCATCCCTTCAGAAGTTCACAGTGTTGGGCTCCAGGTGCTGTGAGCAGCACGTGTGACCGGAAAGGCTCTGTTCCAGGATTTCTGGGGAATAAGAGCCTTGGCAGTGGGAGGAGAACACAGTGGAGGTTTGTCTGTGGGTTTATTTTCTAAACAGCTTTGAGATCCCTTCAAAAAGGTCATTGATGATCCAGCTGCAGGCCAGGGGAGTTCAGCATGTCCAGCAGTAGGAACTGGTTGAATTAGGGCTGAATTTAGAGTCACAGAATCCCTGAGGTTGGAAAAGCCCTCCAGGATCATTGAGTCCAAGCTGTGCCCAATGCCCACCTTGTCCCCAGCCCAGAGCACTGAGTGTCACCTCCAGGCCTTCCTTGGGCACCTCCAGGGATGGGGACTCCAAACCTCCCTGAGCAGCTCCTGCCAAGGCCTGAGCACCCTTTCCATGGGGAAATTCCTCCCCTTGTCCATTTCTGTTGAATATTTTCCCATGGGCCAAATAGATCGTGGAGAAAGGGCAGAGCTCTGTGGATTGCAGAAGCCTCTCTGTGCCTCACCTGAGCCCCTTCTCTGGGAAGCCTTTTCCGATGTGTTACAGCTCCACTGGGGTGAAATGTGTCCTGGTGCAGTGAGGAAATGACAATTGAATTGTCAGCCAAGGGCTGTGTGTGAGTTCTCAGCCCTGGGGTGGTGTTTGTTGAGGTTGTAACACCTTGCTGTTGATGGTGGTCACTTGGCAGACGTGAACCACTGGGCTCGGATGGTTTTCCCTGGAAATCCTGTCCAGTTCCTGTTGCCACCTTTCTAGGAGAACACAAGCTCAAGCAGCGATTCCTGAGAGCATCAATTCCCTTTTCCCTTTGCAGGAGGCTGGAGCCTGTGACCCAGCTCTATGTCAGCGTGGATGCCAGCACCAAGGAGAGCCTGAAGAGGATTGACAGACCCCTCTTCAAGGACTTCTGGCAGAGGTTTCTGGACAGCTTAAAGGCCTTGGCTGAAAAGGTACCCACTGAAGAATGGACTTTTAAAGGTTTTTTCCTTCCTTCTGCACTTTGCTGACTCACCACACCTTTGTTCTTCCTTCTCACCTTACCTGCTTCTACTTTCTGCAGAAGCAGAAGACTTGAGAGGCTTTTCGATGGACCATGGAGTGGGTTCTGGGTGTGTTGGGAGTCTGTTTCCATGGTTTGGGCATTCAGGTGTGAGAAGTGCAGCAGGTTTGAGCAGTTTTCCAGAGCAGGATGTGTCAAACGGGACAGTAAATGCTATGAATGTAAGGTGCTGTGGGAGATGAAGAGGTTATTAAATCTCTTCATTTTCATGTTATATATCTTCTCATTTCATATTATTATTAAATAATAGAAGATTTCCTGACAAAAGGGTTATGCTGGAAACAGGCTGCTGAAGGAAAGCTGGAAATCCAGGGAAGAGTTATAAATCCCCTGTGTCCCTTTGCTCTGGTTCTCAGAGGCTCCCTTGAAACAGCCATAAAGGACATTAAAGTGTGTGTGCTGGAGTTTGGTAGCTCTGTCACACTCCTGCTCCAGAGAAATTTGCTTTTTTCTGCAGCATTGACCCAACCCAGGGGGTCTGAGCTCACAGCAGGGGGGGCCTTGCACTGTGTGTGTTGGGCTCAGCTGAGTCCTGGAGGCCCTGGGGAGGTGGCAGCTCAGGCTCTGTATGACAGGGGAGCTTTGCAGTAATTAATGAAGCACTCCTGGGCCCAGCAGCACAGGAGTGAATTAGAGCAGTGCCTCACAAGCTCGTCTGCCTCTCTTGTTCCTGCTCCTGTGCTCTGATGGGAGCCGGGGCTGTGTTTACTGATCTGGCAGACGTTGACACGTTACCTGCTGGGATGAACAGCCAAGAGAGACTGTTGCCTTTGAATAATGAGGTTTTGTTGGAATAATGAGTTTTTCTGCCTTCTCGGTGTTGGACCATTCTCTGCCAAACGAACTTAGATTAGTAGATCTGTGAGACTCAGAGGAATTGAGTGGCACTTGCTGCTGCAAAGGCACGTGGGCAGCATGATCAGGTGCTTTGTGTGTGGAGGTACAGCTGCTCTCATGCAAAACCTCAGGCCAGACTCTGAGGGTGCTTAAATCGAGTGCAAACTAAATTCTGTGTGAGCAAGGGAATCTGTGGGAAGAAGGGGAGCTAAAATACTGAAGGCACGAAATACTGGAAAAGCCTTTTGGGAAGTTGCTTTTGCCCATCACTCCTTTACTGCTGCCTCTCTTGACCCTGGGCGTTCATTACTGAGAGTTGTCAGAAGTTTCCTTGCAAACAATTGAAGGTGAAAGTCTTGGCAAGTCTGTCCATACAGCTAAAAATACCCTGGTCAAGGTGAAGAGGAGAGGAGAAAGCAGCTCCACTAGCAGGTGCATTTTCTCCTCTGAGCAACTGCACTTTGAAGGGTCTTTGAAACACTGATAACACAAGAGCCAATTAATGGTTGTTCCAGTTGGTGAAACCTTGCTCTGCCAGCCCTGCTCGGCTGTATGAGGCAGCATCACATAGGGGACAGCAGGAACTCTTGGGGAAGCTGCTGTTTGTTGGTTTTTCCTCTTAATCCCAAGATCCCAGACCATCGAGTCCAAGCTATGCCTGATCCCCACCTTGTCCCCAGCCCAGAGCACTGAGTGCCACATCCAGGCCTTCCCTGGCCACCTCCAGGGATGGGCACTCCAAACCTCCCTGGGCAGCCCCTCCCAAGGCCTGACCACCCTTTCCAGGAAGAAATTTTCCCCAGTATCCAACCAGAATCTCGCCTGGCACAGCTTGAGGCCATTTCTCTTTGTCCCCTGTTTCCTGGGAGCAGAGCCCGACCCCCCCGGCTGCCCCCTCCTGTCAGGGAGTTGTGCAGAGCCACAAGGTCCCCCCTGAGCCTCCTTTTCTCCAGGCTGAGCTCCCCCAGCTCCCTCAGCCGCTCCTGGGGCTCCAGCCCCTTCCCCAGCTCCATTCCCTTCCCTGGACATGCTCCAGCCCCTCATGGTCTCTCTTGTTGGGAGGGTCCCAGAAGGGTCCCCAGGATTGGAGGTGTCCCAGCAGTGCAGCACAGGGGACACTCCCTGCCCTGATCAAACACGATTCTGGTACCCAAAACCTCAGAGTGCTCCTGGGCAGCAGCACCTCTCTGTTCCCCTCCCAGCTGCCTTGCCCGGAGCTCACAGGAGTTGTTCTGTGGGACTGTGCAATATGGGAGGTGGTGGCAGCTAAAGCAGCTGTGAATTCCTGAGAAATACCGGCCCTTTTCCAGGCTGGGTGTGGAATGCTGCTGCCCTGCCTTGGGAAGGTGATGGTAATTATCTGGAAACAAATACAAGTCACAGATTTTCGCAGTGCCTGACAAACCTTCCAGACTGATTCAGTCCTTCCAGGCCCAGAGGACCTGGCTCTGCAGCTTATCTGAGTCACTGCTGAGCAGGCATGGGCAGCTTTGGGCCGGGCATATTGAAAAATGAAAGTGGGCAAAGGGAGTTTATAGGAACACGAGTTATACCTGCTGTGCTCACCCTTGTGGGGTTTGGGAGGTGCTGGTCCTGCTCTCTCCCTGCTCCCTGTCTGGGACTGCAGGGGTGGGTGGTGGCAAAGTAATCCTCTGGTTTGGTAATCCAGACTGAGAAGTGGGAGAGAGGAAGAGGAAAGGACACGGTTTTGAGTGAGAAAGGAGAGGGGATGTTTGTCTTGGCTGTTTTCTTTCCTCCAGCCAAAGCTCAGGTCTTGTTAAATACGGGAGGGCCTGGGCAAAGATGGGCTTCAAACCTCGTGCCTCAGTGAGGTGGTTATAGAACCTCAGAGTCCTGGAATGGTTTGGGTTGGAAGGGCCCTTAAACTCACCCCATTCCAACCCCCAGGGACCCCTTCCGCCAGCCCAGGTTGCTCCCAGCCCCATCCAGCCCAGCCTTGGCCCAGTCATGCTGATAATGGATTTCATGCTTTTAACTGAACTTCTGCACAAAGTTCTTGAGCCTCGGTAAAGGAGTGAATTTAAAACAAATTGTTCCCAGGATGATCTGACAGCCTCATCCAACATGTTGGGGATTAGTTGCTACATCCATTTTCAAAGGAAGCCCAGGAATAAAAGATAAAAAGGTTTTTTGCTGTTTCTCTCTGCAGCAAACAACATGAACCCCCCCTTTGTCCACTGCTACTTGGAGCAAGTTTGATCCTTCCTAGAGCTGCTCTCATTGAAATGATCTTCATGTTAAATTTCCTGTGCTGAGAAGCACTTCTTGAGAGAGGAGTTCATGTTAAACAGCAGATGGACTCCCAAAAGCTCCCTTTGTTCTTGTCCTGAGTCCTCTACCCCTAAAATTAAATGGAGAGGGAAAAGAAAAACATCAACATATGAAATTCAGACTGTGCCCTTCCCAAACACCACATTTGAGTTTTGGAGCCTCATCCTCTGACAGCCTTGGGTTTGTGAGAGTGATTGAGAGGTGACTTGGCTTGATAGACAAGTGCTTTGGAGGAGGTACTGAGGGTGTGAATCCTTATCTCATCATCAGGATGAGAAATCTCGGCTGAAACACGTTTCTTCCAGCCATTGCTGCTTCCTAATCCATATCCGAGTGAGGAATGGGTTCCAGACTAGTAATGAGGGTCCAGCTCGGGAGGCAGGGGGTTGATTTTCCGTCCCTGGAGGTTTTAGAATCAAGTTGATGCCTTTTTTCCAAAATACCTTTATGTGCTTTTTTCCAAAATACACCTCAGATGTGCTGAGCAGAAAAACAACCCATGGTCTGTGAGCTGTCACACCCCCAGTCAGATTTGGTGCGATCCTCTGGTGTTTGGTTTGGGCTTTGTTTCCCTCAGGGTGACTGGGCCATGCTCTGCAGGCTGAGGAACTCTGGAAACTTGTCCTGGTTGTACATAAATGAATGTTTTTCCAAGCAATAGGGATGTTGGCTGGGACAAATGAAGATCCCTTGCTGAGCTGCTGAGAAATGGGATGGGGATGCAGTGACACAGTGTGACAAAGTGCTTATGGGTTTCTGCCCTAACACTGGGAAAACAGCTGGAGAAAAGATGGTCATGGACAGAGCAGCATGTGTCCTGTCCATGGTTCAACATCCCTTGGCAGCAGCTCTGAGGGGGCTTTTTGCCTTCACAGAATCCCAACTGGGTCAGGCTGGAAGGGACCCCAGAGGGTCCCTGATGCCACCTCCCTGCTCAGGCAGGGCCATCCCAGAGCACAGGGCACAGCATTGTGTCCAGAGGGCTCTGCAATATCCCCGCTGAGGGAGACTCCAGCCCCTCCCTGGGCAGCCTGTTCAGGGCTGGGCAGTGGCCAGGGCAGAAGTTGTGCCTCCTGTGCAGGGGAATTGCTGGGCTCAGTCCCTGCCCGTTGCTCTGGTGCCACTGCTGGGCCCCCGGAGCAGAGCCCGGGCCCTGCTCGGAGCCCTCCCTGCAGCCAGGGACAGCCAGGCCTGAGGGCCCCTCTCGGCTGGGGCTCCTCTCGAGGCTGAGCAGCCCCAGCTCCCTCAGCCTGTCCTGGGCACGGAGATGCTCCAGGCCCTCCTCATCCTCAGAGCCGGCGCTGGCCCCGCTCCAGGAGCTCCCTGTCCCTGCTGTGCTGAGGATCCAGAGCTGGACACAGCACTCCAGAGGTGCCTCCAGGGCTGGGCAGAGGGGCAGGATCCCTCCCTGACGTGCTGGGAATGCTCCTCCTGACCTGGTGAGAGTAAAACAGCATTTGAGCAAGTGGCTGCTGGTCCATGGATGTTCATGGGCTCGGTGAGCTCTGGGCTGAAGGTCCCTGCTATCACTGGGGCTCTGAGGAACATCTTCCAGCCCATGGTGGTGTCACCTCCTCTGTCTGTACCTCATTGGCTTCCCCATGATGAATCCTGTCCCATCACAGGCTGGCCTGGCAGGCCTTGCTGTGCTGCCACAGGCAGCCTGGCAGTGCTGGGCTGCTGGGACCTGCAGGGACCAGGTGCCACTGTCCCCTCAAACAGACTGGGGCCATGCACAGGGCAGGAATGAGCCCTGCAGGTTAATGGGATGGTGTGGCACTGCAGGAACTGATGGTGGAGCGGAACCTTGTCCTTCCTGTCCTTCCAGGAGGGTCACAAAGCACAGGAAGCAGCTCAGTGGCACTGCCAGGAGCTCAGACCGTGCCTTTGACATCCCACACCACACGTGCTGCAGATCTGGGATCTAACCTTGCCCTTGCTCTTTTTCTGCTTCAAGGGGGTTAGGATTTCCTGGAGAACCAGGGTCAGGGCTCGCTGGGAGAGGTAGAGCAGACACCTGGGGTTTTTCTCTTATTAAAGAAAGATCAGAAGGGAAATTGTTGCTCTGCCTGTGCTAGGATATCACACACTGGCAGTGCCTGGGTTTGGTGGCTGGATGTTCCTTGCAGGGAGCTGCTAGGAATGGTTTATCCAGGGGAAGGCACAGAATGTAGAAACATCTCCCATTGCTGTCTCCAGGCCTGCATTTTCACACTGCCCACAGGTAGTTCCTGTTACATTCCTGGGTGATGAAGAGAGCAGTTTGATATTTAAACATTCCCAGCCTTCCATCTGCTGCTATTTACCTGAGTCTTTTTGTTTCTCCCAACGTTGTCCTGTCTTCCAAGTTACCCTTGTCTTTGTGTGATTACAAACAGCATAAATACATTGAATTACATCCTCAGCAGGTTTTAGTGCTGATTATTATGTAATATATGACAGGAACAATTGTTTTTGTGAAGAGACACATTTGATTTGCAGGGAGATGATTTGTGTGGCTCCTGGGGGAGGGGAGCCGTGTCTGAGGTTTCTGAGCTGAGGGACCTTTTAAGGAGAATTTAAATGTAAAATCTGCAACAGATGTTAGAATCAGTAATCAATTTTGCCACTATAAATTTAGAAGAATTTGACTCTTCTGCACAGTAAATGCTCTCACCAGCTGTGTGCTTGTTTTAATGGGATTGCTAATGAGACTTGTGGTGAAAGCCTTTGGCAGTGCAGCCTGAGGAGTGTGACACAGGTATGATGTTAATACGGAGTTATTGTCTCTGAAATCCATCCTGTCCTTTCAGTGTCCTCACAGCAATCCAAACCAGGCTCCAGCAAGACACTTGGCTGCTGAGGGAATGAAATCTCATTTCTCTCTCTGTGCCAGTCCCTCCTGCTTTGCTTGCAGGCAAGGAGAGGGGGAAATGTTCATAGCACAGCTCCAATCAAAGGGATGTGTTACCCCAGCTGCTGCTGCCCCGTGTGTCTGGGGAGGGCAGGGAGTGAGGCTGGGGGAAGGGAAGGGAAGGGTCTGTGGCCAGTGAGCCCGAGGCACAGGGAGGGGGTGCAGTCCCTGTTCTCTCAGTCCATGATCCCAGGTGCAGCCCCTCCTCTCACTCCTGCCTGGGCCTTTGGGGTAGCCAGGCCTGGGGCTGTTTGCTGCTGGCTGTGGCTGCAGAGGGTGCCCAGTGCCACCTCGACATCGGGACAGGGCACCCCTGCCCCTTCCCCTGGCCTTGGGACATGGGAGCAACAGGGCCCTCCTCTTGCTGCCCTCCCAGCTGCACCCATCCCTTCCTTCCTCAGCCTGCAGACACTGTCCAGCCTGCCCAGCTTTGCTGCTGCTGTTTAAAGAGCATTTGCAATTCTTACCCTCTGTTAAACAGGGTCTCTCCTTTGCTTGAGCTCTTCTAGAAGCTGCCTGAGAGATGCCAGCCTTGGCTTTCAGGGAGCTCGATTCAAACCAGTCTCTGTTCCCCCTGCCAGGTTATTTGGTACCCAACCACCAGCCAAGGGCTGTTCCCTTCCCTGGACTTGGCTCTGCAAGCCAGAACTCCTCCAGCAGCCTCCGTGGCCATGGGGACATCTGGTCACATTTCTATTCTCTGGCTGTGAACTGGAGCAGTTTTCATGTACAGGCACCCTGAGGAGGCAGAGCCTGTGTGTGTTTTTATGGGAACTCTCCAGAAGGAAAGAACAACCCTAAAATTCTGCTTGTGGCAACAAAGGAAACTTGAGGCTGCACTTTGCTTTAAACCAAGGTTTTATTTCAGCCCATAAAGCCGAGGTAACGGGGCTGAGTGGCACAGATGGGGCTATGCGGGGCAGTGCACAATATCCCACTTGCTAAATGCATTAACTCTGGATTTCTCTCCTCACTGACTGATTACTGGCAGCTCTCGCACGAGGAGTCGGGTGAGAAGCATTTACGGGGTTCGTTGAATCTGTGCATCTGGATCCTTGCATTTGACATTTCAGGAAAGACGAGTTGAGAAAGCATCTGCAGGAGTGATGTTTGCCCATCTGGGATGGGGAGGGCATAACTGAGACACAAGCACTGCAAGCAAGGGAAGGGATGTCCTGGGTATGTGGTGGTGGTGGGAATGTGCTCCTGGGCTTGGGAAAGGCAGAATCAGGAAGGTGGTGCTTTGGAGGGGGAGAAATCCCTTCATGAAGGGTGGATTTGGTGGGCTGTGTGCAGGATGGCAAGGCTGGAACGCTGGATCCAGGCTTGCACGGACACAGGGACAAGGGGGCACAGGGACACATGGACACAGGGGCACGGGGACACAGGGACATGTGGACACAGGGACACTTGGACACGTGGACACAGGGACACGTGGACACAGGGACACAAGGACACGTGGACATATGGACACTTGGACACAGGGACATGTAGACATATGGACACAGGGACACTTGGACAGAGGGTCACAGGGACACGGGGACACAAGGACACTTGGACAGAGGGACACAGGGATACATGGACAGAGGGACGCAGGGACACGTGGACATATGGACAGAGGGACAGAGGGACACTTGGACACATCGACATGGGGACACATGGACATGGGGACACATGGACACAGGGACACTTGGACAGAGGGAAACAGGGACACAGAGAAACAGGGACACAGAGACATATGGACACAGGGACACGTGGACACATGGACAGGGTGCCCAGGGCTGTTCAGTGCCATGTCTCTGGTGGGGTGGGGTGCGCTTGGGGAGGTTCTCCTGCCCCAGGGTGAGCTCCTTGTGCTGGGCTCCAAGGGGACTGGACCCGATTTAGCTGGGTTGGACCTTCAGGGCAGGATCCTGCAGCAGGAATGTGCTGCAGAGCTCAGGGAATGGCTGTGCCCTCAGTGCCCCTCGCTGATCTTCTCCCTCAGCTCCCAGTGCAGCTGCTTTGGGTCACAGAGACCCTGAACTTCCTTAGTCAAGGTGACTTTGGGCAGTAAACAGGCTCATGCCAAGGAGTGCTGCTTCCCTTGTTCCATGGGGGTGTGGGTGCCTGGGCCCTGTTCCTGCCCACCCTCACCAGTCCGTGGGGACCTGGGGGTGGGAGGTGGGTGTTGATGGCTCTGGCCATGTGCTGCTGGCAGGAAGTGCTGGCTGTGACCACAGTGCTCCCAGACCACATGGCCCATCCGTGGTTTCCATGGCTGCTCCAGTGACCCCTCTGGAGGCTGGTGACTTGCAGGTTGTACACTTGGCAGCCAAGTCCTGTGTGTTCTCCGTGGATGAAGCTGCTGTTGGATTTGGCAGTGGGGGAGATGCAGGAACTCCAGCACAGGAATTCAGAGTCCCCTCCGAAGCTGCAAAGCTGCTGGGGCATCTTTCACTGAATTTCCAGAAATTCATATAATTCTGATTAAAATGTGCTAATTCATAGAAGTCACCAGGGGAGATGTGGACCTGTTGGAACAGGTCCAGGGGAGGCCATGGAGATGCTCCAAGGGCTGGAGCCAGGCTGGGAGAACTGGGGGTGTTCACCTGGAGAAGGGAAGGCTCCGGGAAGACCTCAGAACCCCTTCCAGGGCCCAAAGGGGGCTTTTAAAACAAGGGAGAGGGACTTTTACACAGGTAGAGAGGGACAGGACAGGGGATGAAATCTGTTTGGTGCAAGAACCAAATGAGATGGAGTGCAAACAATCTCTGTAAGTGCTTAGTGCTAAACCCAGCAGGTCTGGAGCGCTTGGGGGTGATGAGCCCTGGAGCTGGAGAGCTGATGATCCACAGTAAATACAAATAATAGCAAACAACTGTTTACAGAGCTGTACAAGTGTGTGTGTGTGTGTGTGTGTGTGTGTGTGTGTGTGTGCATCACTGCTTTTATGTCCTGGCTCTGGGCTGGAATTTGCTTAACAATCCTGGGGACTCTGATCTCCCCCTGGGCTCTCTGGGTCTGGCTGGCTGTGGAAGCAGCAGTATCTGGAGATATTTCATGGATACTGGGTCTCTAAAGGAATGCTTTACTCTGAGGTGTTGGAATTCCAAGTGTCCCCTGGGCAGGCTCCTCAGGTGGAGTACACCTTGCTCTGGGAATCCACACACACTCAGGACTTGAGTAAATCCTTGGTTGGTATTTTCTTCATTCCCCTGCTGTGCTCCAGCACCTGCAGGGGTTCTCTCAGCCCCAGCTCAAGCTCAGCTGTTTAACTGAATGGGCACTTAAAATGTTTAAGGCCTGTAATGTTTGTTCTTTCAGAGTCCAACTCTTGAATTAAGGCTTTACAAGAGCACTGGGCTTGCAAGGATTGCTTAATCAATAAGAGAAATTTATGTCAGACTCCTTGTTTACATTGCTCCTTGTGAAGTGAACTGGGCAGGATTTTCAGCAATCCTGGTGGGGCTTTCAGATCTATTTTTAGATGATTTGGACAAAACCCAGAAGAAAAATATAAATCATTTGCTTCGCAGCCTGCAAGAGTGTTTTTAAACGAGGTAATTAGGTTTTTATGGCAGCTTAATCTCTGCTTTCATCACTGGAAGTTGCATTGCTGGTTTGTTATTTCCCAGGATAACGAGTGTCACTTCATTCCCATAAATACAGTCACCCCCTCCCAGGCTGTGGCCGAGCTCCTGTCTGTGCCACCCTCACAGGGAAGGATTCCTTCCCAGTATCCTGTCTATCCCTGTCCTCTGGCAGTGGTAAGCCTTTCCCCCTGTCCGGGCACTCCAGGCCCTTGTCCAAAGTCCCTCTCCATCTTTCCTGTGGAATCCTTCAGGTGATGGGAGATCACCCCAAAACTTTCCCTCCTCCAGGCTGATCCTGCAGTTTCTCCCTCAAACCTTCAGTATTACAGGGTCATTTAAAATGCAGTTTATTCTCCTTTCCTGTATCCCCCACTGCTGAGCAAAGCAGTGATTTTGAGGAACAGTCTTTCAGAGCCCTGGGGAATCTCAGTGGGAAGTTGTTTTCCTGGCTGAGATTCCCAGCTGCAGAGATCTGTGAGGAAGCATGCAAGCCTTTGGCTGGGTGTGTGAACAACTGGGATGGCTGAAAGCTCCTGAGCAGCTGGCAGTGCCGTGGGGCAGGCTGGGCTCCGGAGTGACTCTGGGAATGTTCAGCCTCTGACTGAGGTGGGGCTGGGTTTGAGCTGCTCTTCTTGAGCTGCTTTTCTCCCTCATTTCCTTTTGGCCTGTGCAAATGCCATCCAGTTTTTTCTTGAAGCTCCCTGGTCTGTGTGTTTGGATACTGATGTGTTGTTGTTTGAGGCCAACATCTTCTTGCCACAGAATCACTGAGGCTGGAAAAGCCTCCAAGGTCGAGTCCAGCCCTTCCCCCAGCACTGCCAAGGCCACCACTGACCGTGTCCCCAAGTGCCACATCCTCACATCTGTTCAACCCATGCTCGTGTCTGCTCAGGTGTGGGAAGGAAGAGGCTTCAGAGGGGGAAGAGCTGAAGGCAAAATCTGTGACTCCCCACAGCCTCCTCTCCTTTCTCATTCCCCAAAATGTCCCAGAGCAGCTCCACAGCCACATCCTGATGCTCCATGACCTGCTGGCTCAGGCTTGGCTGCTTGGCCAGGATGGGGGAGGCCTTGGTGGTCTTGGAGAGGCACCATGGCAAAGCTGTCACCTCACAGTGACAAACCTGTCACCTCAGGGCACAGTCAGACCCCGTCAGTGCAGGGAAGGCAGGAGTAAGAAATTAGTAAAGAATAAACTACAGACAAGGAGGGGGGTTCCAAAGAAGGGGCTGGAGCATGTCCAGGGAAGGGAACGGAGCTGGGAAAGGGGCTGGAGCACCAGGAGGGAGCTGGGAGCTGGAGCCCTCGACCTTGGAGGGCTTTTCCCCCCTAACCCTGTTCTGTGCCCCCATCCCTCGCACGGGGACAGCAGAGGACACCTCATTCCGGGGGCAGAGGGAAGGAGCTGGGGATGCTCCGGGAAGGAGCTGGGGATGCTCTGGAGCGGCAGCTCCGAGGGAAGGGAGGATGGGCCGGAGCCAAGGCCGGGGCTGGCTGAGCTCCTGTCGGGAGGCAGAGCAGCTGCTGGGGCAGGACAGGGCCCTGTCCCTCGGGAGGTGCCCAGCAGGTCCCCGCTGCTGCCGCAGCTGCTGCTCCGACCCGGGGACAGCGCCCGTGCGGAGAAGGTCCTGATCCCGCCTGTCCTGGGAGCCTCGCAGGAGCGTTCCCTGTCAGCTGCTGCTTTGGGTCGTCTCAAAGTCACAGCGACTTCGGCAAGAGTCGCTGGAGCTTTCCTGCTGCTGGGAGGGGTTTTTGTTCCTGCTCCCCGCCCAGCCTGGAGCCTGGAGGTGCTGTCCCTGGGGCACAGGGCTGGGAGGCAGCACCCCCAGGTCCTGCTGATGCTTCTCCTGCCTGTTTGGGGTTAAACATCCACCCTTTCCCGGGAAAAGAACCAGCAGCAGCCTGTGTAACAGCAAGCTTGAAGTGGGTTTTGCTGCTGATTTGATAGGATCTGGTTTCATGCTGTTCTATTTTAAGTCCCATTGCACTGGGCTTCTTTTTCCCTGGGTATAAATTTTACATGATTCCTTGAAACTGCACTGGAAATATGGAAAAGAAATAATCACGGGAATGTTGTTGGTGCTGATTTCCAAGGGTAGGTGTGTTAAAACCAAGTCCATGGAACATGAATAAGGAACAGCCACGGTTCTGGATTTACTTAAGAACAACATTTTCAGCTCTGAAAACAAAGCTGTTGCTGTACTTTGTTTTATTTCTAGAGATTTTTCAATAATCTGATTAATTTCTGCTGAAGTGTGAAGCAATAAAGTAGATTACAAGCAAGTACAGGAAGAGTGAGTGGGGAGGGGAGTGAAATTTGGTGTTTTGTTCTCCTTGGTTTCCAGTCCTGATCCCTCATTCCTGTGCTTCACACATCAGCAGGGCTGTGTAGAGGCTGAGGGGCTTCTCTGGTGTAAAATTCCAGCTTGGGAATCAGTGCTGATGTGTTCATCTCACTGCAGGATTTTCCTGTGCTTTCCAGGCAGGATTTCAGAGCTGGGCAGTCTGGAGGGTTTGGTGGGACACCAGGGCAGTGGGGTTGAGTGATTAAACACCTGATGCAGACCAGAAGTCCGACTTCGCTGTTTTCCTAATTATTATTCAGGACAGTTTTCATCTTATCTTCAAGGCCTTGGAAGAACAAGGAATTTCATATGGAGATCAGGCTTGGCTTCTCACAATAATTATACTTCAGAGAGACAATTTTGGTTCTTACACATTTATATGAAAGCTGAAAGAATTAAAAACTGCTTTAAAGGGACAGGTTCAAGACAAGATGCAGGACCAGCCCCTCATCATGTGGACATCACCTTGTAATTGTATTTTTCCCAATTCCCTAATTAGTTTTTTGCCTGATTCCCTCACAAGGAGGAGGAATGGCTTTTGTATAGAGAAGTAGTGCCAGGTTTGTGTTTTGGTTTGAGGTTATTTTTTAGGAATATCCTGTTTCTTTGGCGTTAGCACTCAAATCACAGAATCATGGAATGGATTGAGTTGGAAGGACCTTAAGGACCATCCCTTTCCACCTCCCAGCCAGGAGAAGAGGTGCCACCCCCTCCATCAGCTTTAAGGGACGTTTTTAAATCTCAGCTGAGAAAAACTGAGCACTTAAAGAGATATTTTTGTGCTGAGGTGTACTTGAAAACACAAATCTTGGGTCATTTCTGAGCCCTGCTTTAGATACCCATATTTGACATTTTTGTTATACCCACATAACAACAAATTATTTTCTGATAGTTTTACACAGTAATAAACTTAGTTTATCCAAATCCAAATCCTCACTTTTGGAAGTGTAGCGTGACTGAAAACTCCAGGCTGACTCTCAAAATTAGAAATGTCTCAATTCCAGTTAAGCTCAGAGTTCACAGTAACTTTTGGGTCACTGCAGGCAGGAAAACACAGGGCCCAGTGCTCCATGTCCAGGTTCTGAACCTTCAGAAACTCCAGAATCATGGAAAATCCACATCCCCAAATACTTGAGAATCAGTAATTTGGTTTTGCTTTTCCCCACACCCAGAGAGGAGGCAAAGAAGGTCCTTAATATGGGGTTAAATGTTGTGCAGGATCCAACAAGAGGGTGGTGGTGGTGGGGGTGGCTTTGTCCCCATCCTGGGGGTGACGTGGGGACAACTGGGAGGTCCTGGGTGAAGCCCAAGGCTCTGGAGCTGAGCCTTAGGTGGAGCCTAGGGTTGAGCACTGGCTCCTCGAGCACTGAAACCCCTGCTCCGAGCTTTGCTGGGGTTTCACAGCAGGGTTAATGTGTTAATTAGCCTATGCTAATGAGCACCTTTTTAGCACTGGAGACAAAGGCTGCACTTGCTCTCACCTGGGTATTAATAGCAGCTGCTGGAACAACGTTCGGTGTTTTCAGTGGGTTCCCACGCAGCAGAGCCTATTCAGGGCTTGTTTAATGATCATTAGCCTGAAGAAAGGGGGCTGAAAACTTCTCTGCTCTATGCTGAGTTCAGCTTGGAAGGGAAAAATCCCTCCTGTGCTGTGCAATGTGCTCGGCCGAGCCCTCCCCGGGCCTGCAGGGACTGTCACAGGAGAGTGGTGGCACCTCTGGTGACAGATGGGCCCAGTGCAGAGAGGAGCTCGTGTGGGGAGGGGAGGCTGCTGAAGAAGAATGGATCCATCTGCATCCTTCCAAGGACACTGAGCCTTCCCTGATGATGCTCTGGAGGGTGATGGGTCCTACAGCTGGTCCAGAGGAGGCCCCGGGACTGCTCCCAGGGCTGGAGCCCCTCTGCTCTGGAGCCAGGCTGGGAGAGCTGTGGGTGCTCACCTGGAGAAGAGAAGGCTCCAGGGAGACCTTAGAGCACCTTGCAGTGCCTAAAGGGGCTCCAGGAGCGCTGGAGAGGGACTGGGGACACAGCATGGTGAGACAGGACACAGGGAATGGCTTCCCACTGCCAGAGGGCAGGGATGGATGGGATATTGGGAAGGAATTGTTCCCTGGGAGGGTGGGCAGGCCCTGGCACAGGGTGCCCAGAGAAGCTGTGGCTGCCCCTGGATCCCTGGCAGTGCCCAAGGCCAGGCTGGACGGGGCTGGGAGCAGCCTGGGACAGTGGAAGGTGTCCCTGCCCATGGCGGGGGTGGAATGAGATGCACTTTAACATCCCCCCAGCCCAAACCATTCCAGAAT
>VZTH01008581.1:0-18726 GCA_013397815.1 Aleadryas rufinucha | reverse complement strand
AGAGAAAGCTCTGGGGAGAACTTCTTGTGGCCTTTCAATACTGAAAAAGATGGGGACAAACCTTTTAGCAGGGCCTGTTGGGATAAGACAAGAAGTGATGGTTTTAAACAAAAAGGGTCAAGTCAGATCAGCTCTGAGAAAGAAATTTTTTACAATAAGGGTGAAAAAATACTGGCATAGGTTTCCCAGAGAGGTGGTAGATGCCCCATCCCTGGAAACATTCAAGGTCAGGCTTGGGGCAACCTGGTCTAGTGGAAGGTGTCCCTGCTCATTGCAGAGGACTTTTAAAGGTCCCTTCCAACCCAGACTATTCTCTGATTCTATGACTTAATGCTTGAGCCTCACACTATTAGGCACATTCATCTTCTCACGGGATGATGTGGACTACAGGAAAGCCTCTTGTGGGAATTCTTCCTGACAGCCACCAAAAAGCAGCAGTCTGAACCTCAGGAGTGAGGCCATCCTGCCACTGGGGACTTTCCAGCCCCTTTTGCTGGACCCTGTCAAAAATAGGGATGAGTTGGCACATGGGCAGAATCCAATCTGATGGGACTGATCCAGTTCCTGGAGAGACTATCCTACTGTCTTTACTCAGGAGCTGCAGTGGATTAATTAAGTGTTTAAAGCTGGGGAACAAAGGACAGGAATGCGTGGCTGATTTTCCCAGAAGAGCTGTGATGTGAGCCTGTTCTGCTCAGATTGTTCAGGGGTGATCTGGCAAAGGGGGCGATTAATGAAACCAGCAGAGATTTATGCAAATGAAAACTCACCAGGAAAACCTGCTGAAGGATATTCTTCCTCATCTGCAGGAAGTGAGCAGGAAAAGGGACAGCCTACATATGATGTTGAAAAGTGAAAAAGATTGCACATGGAAAAAAAAGCAGCCTGAGCACACACAGGCCCCAAATTAGCCATTCCCAGGGTGTCATCCCTGGGAAAGAGCTGAGTGAAATGTCATCACTGCACTCAGCCACAGTCAAAAAGGTCAGATAAGAGTTTAGAGTTTGTACAAGAAGAATATTGTTATAAAAACCCCACTGTGGCATGGAGTAAACCCCCATGGCACCGACCCCTTGCGTGGTGGGTACAATGCTGATCCCCCTCCTCAGGAGGATACAATAGTGCTGGAAAAGGTAAAAGCACCAGGAACAATTCTAGGCCCTGAATGGCTCCCGTGTAAGAACAGACTGGGTCCCCATTGTCTGCAGCAGAGAAAGCTGAGCAGGAGAGCAGCCCCTGGGTCACAGCATCCCGAGGGTGAGGGGGAGGAGGCAGGAGCATCAGCTCCTTCCCCCATCTCCAGCAGCTGGGCAGCATCCCTCAGCCAAGCAAGAGCCAGGAGGAGCTCAGGTGTGGCTCTTGCTGCCTCAGCATGCTGTGGAGAGCAGAAACGTGAATAAAGCTGAAAAAAATTCATGGAGGACAAGTCTGCTGGTGGCTGATGAACGTGATGCTCCGGACCACCACCCTTGTGCTGGAGTTCCTGGGGAGATCACCTACTGCTGCAATTCTCCTTCTGCTCTCTAGGAACATTCCTCCATTCCCACTCTGCCCCTTTATCCACCCCTGGTTATTTTGGGGACGTGGTGGTGGCTCAGACCCGGCTTTGCTGAGCTCCAGGGTGGCGGCTGCTATTCCCTGAGGCATGTGATCAGCTGGGACCTGACAGTGAAAAGAAGCACTGTAGAATCGTGTCAAAAGAGGAGCCAGGGGAGCCCCATCAAACAGCAATTATGAAGTGAAACCAGCCAAAAAAAACCATGAAGGGGTGTACGGAGAAGATCTGCTTTCCTATGGGGATCAAAAGGAGTCAGTGTTACCAAGTGAGATGGCAGGGAGAACCCAGAGCTCCCTTGAGAGCGATTTCTCCCTCAAAACCCCACCGAATTTGCAGGTTTTTTCTTGGAAGCCGTCTAAGGAAGGGGATAAAGAGGCTCTCAGTTCTGGGAGCGCAATCCCTTCTCTGCTGGAGGGGGCAGGAGGCTTAATGCAGCCCGGCATCCCTCCCTTTCAGTTCAGCCCCCAGACACAAAGGCAGAAAAATGCCAGGAATTTCCCAGCGCGCTCCCCAGACCTGCTCCCATCTCCCTTTCCCCCCCTCGCCACCTCCTCCGGCTGGGAGGGAGGAATACTAAAAACAAAATAGGGATTTTAATAGGCCCCTTGCCTGGTCACTTTGGGATTGAATGCTGAAAGGGATGGACGTGACCAACCATAAGGAATGAAGCTTCTTCAAGTCCCATTTCTTGGTTTTGCTGCTTTGTTTTGTTTTCCCTTCCCCAGTTTCTCCCCCCTTTCCACCCAGCGCTGAAAAAATTCCTCTCGGCCCCTCGCCTCTGTTTCTTTCCCTTGGAGTCAGGCTGCAGCTCTAATCACTGCTGGGTGATTAGCATGTGAAGGGAGAGAGGAAAACAAAATCTTTATTGCTGGCTGGTGGAGCAGGAGCAGCTGTCTGGAGGGATGCTGGCTCCTGTGTGATCCTCCCCACCGCCTCTGATCCCTTCCATTGTGGATGTTTTCCTGCGAGAACAGGCAACGCACCAAGGAAGGGCAGAAAACGAGATGCGGACAAAAATCAGAGCAGGTGGACTGTGTTTCATGGGGAAAACCAGAATATAATTTTTGTTTTCAGCTTTGAACTTGGAGAGAGCAGGGGGGGACAGGGACTTCAGTGCTGTGCCGAGGGGACGACAGCAGCAGTGAAAGGATAATTTGTAGTGCCGACCTCAATGGGAGCGGGAGGCACAACACAGAGCCCTTTGATGGGTCGAGGCCAGGGATGGAGGAGGTGGATTGAGCTGGAGGCTGGGAAGGGAGAAAAAGGAAATGCCATGAGTTAGGTGGTGCTGGGGACAGTGGGATGGGGATCCAACCTGTGCAAGGCATCACTGTCCCCTGTGGGGGGAATGCTGGCCAGCAGAAGGTGAAGGGCTGGCAGAATGTTTCTTGCTCATCCTCCCCAATCCCTCGATGAGCGATGGATCTGCAGAGCTCTGTGAGGAGTCTGCAGCAGCCTGGTGCAGTAATTACAGCCCGAGGTTGGACAGTGACTCCGAAGGGACGTGCCACTGGGATGGAAAACACTCTCTGTTTGTTATTTGTCAGGAGGCTGGGATGGGAACACCAGTGCCTCTGGGGCGGGTATTCCCTGCAAGCTCCAGAGCTGGCTGTGCTCAGCCCCTCCTCCCCTCGCTCCAGGTGTTTCCTCTTCTGAGCTCGATAATGAAATCTGTGAGCCCGAGCCAGTTTATATTTAGTTTCCACCATTGCTGGCAGGGGGCTGCTGGTGCCTGACAAACAGCAGCAAAACACCACTGGTGGGTTCCCGGTGGGTTCCCGGTCCCTAAGGCTGAGGAGCTGCCTCTGTGGAGGGAGGAGGTGGGGTTTGAGGGATGGGGACAGTGGCAGCACAGAGTCGTGCCTTTAGCCACTGCTTTGGACCAGCTCCCCACAAGGTGGTGAGATCCAGACCAGNTGTGAGGAGTCTGCAGCAGCCTGGTGCAGTAATTACAGCCCGAGGTTGGACAGTGACTCCGAAGGGACGTGCCACTGGGATGGAAAACACTCTCTGTTTGTTATTTGTCAGGAGGCTGGGATGGGAACACCAGTGCCTCTGGGGCGGGTATTCCCTGCAAGCTCCAGAGCTGGCTGTGCTCAGCCCCTCCTCCCCTCGCTCCAGGTGTTTCCTCTTCTGAGCTCGATAATGAAATCTGTGAGCCCGAGCCAGTTTATATTTAGTTTCCACCATTGCTGGCAGGGGGCTGCTGGTGCCTGACAAACAGCAGCAAAGCACCGCTGGTGGGTTCCCGGTGGGTTCCTGGTCCCTAAGGCTGAGGAGCCGCCTCTGTGGAGGGAGGAGGTGGGGTTTGAGGGATGGGGACAGTGGCAGCACAGAGTCGTGCCTTTAGCCACTGCTTTGGGCCAGCTCCCCACAGGGCGATGAGATCCAGACCAGTTTTGTTTTGGGAACTGCCTCTGGCTGTGCAAACTAATCCCATATAATGTCTGGTATTCCTGACCTGTCTCTGCTCCCTTCGTGAAGAAGCTCTTACCCAGTGCAGGTGTCCTCCACCTTCCATGTCACTTGTTCCTCAAGCTGAGCTTTATTTTGGTCTCCTGTCCATGCCATGCACAGCAGGTGGGACTCAGCTGCCTGGTCATGGGTTTATTGGATCATCTGAGCTGTCTCTGTGAGGTGTCTGATATATCTGTAAGATTTCTATATCCCACAGAGAGGGCTCTCAGGCACAGGGTGGGATTCTTGGGGTGTCCTGTGCAGGGCCAGGAGTTGGACTTGGATGATCCTAGGGGATCCCTTCCATCTCAGGATTCTATGACATCCCAGAGCACCTCAGCTGGTGCCAGAGCTCAGCTGAGTTGAGCCCTCAGTCTCCTTTGACTTTCATGGGTGTTTAAATACCCAGCTCAAAAGGATGGAACCACAGAGTGGATCACGGAGTGGTTTGGATTAGAAAGGAGCCTAAACTCACCCAATTCCAACTCCCTGCCATGGACAAGGACACCTCCCACTATCCCAGGTTGCTCCAGGCTCCATCCAACCTGGCCTTGGACACTTCCAGTGATGGGAAAGCCACAGCTTCTCTGGGCACCCTGTGCCAGGGCCTCCCCACTCTCACAGGGAAGAATTTCTTCTTAATATCCCATCTAAACCTGCCCTCTGTCAGTTTAAAGACATCACCCCAAACATATTTTGTGTCATGGGCAGAATTTTAGGGCATATTTTGGTTCCAGTCACAGGAAGCCCTTGTCTACTGGCATCCTGTAGGATATCTTGAACTCACCAGCCAGGCAGGCAGACTGAGAGGAAACTTCTGGGAACGAGATCGTTGCATCTGCTCTTAAATCATCTGCTTGTGGTTGGGTAACTCACTGTCACTGAGGACTCTGTCTCTGACCTTAAATTAGAAACATCACTGAAATTAATGGACACCAGACAAGGAAATCTTGATATTCCCAGAGTACTTGTGGCACTGAAAGTCATCTTGAGTGATGGAGATGAACTATGGCAAATAAGGTTATTTTTCAAGCCCTCCTGCTGGGGAAAGTTAACGCCTCACAGTCACAGTTTTGTCATTGTGGATCCTAAACCAAAAGGCTGTTGGGTCAGGAAGTTGGACACTACTGATTAGGTCAGAGCTGCAATGTGTTTCAAAATTCATTCAGTGTGTGTTTGGTGCAATGGGGGTGTGATACCTGTTATTGATGTGATGTCTATTTACTCACAGAAAGAAAATTCCAGTCATGGGGGCAAAAATTCCATGTTTTGCCACATGTAGCTACGTAACTGTGCACTTGCACTGGACATTTATTTTAATAGAATCACAGAATCACAGAATGTCTTGAGTTGGAAGGGACTTTGTGATCATTCAGTTCCACTGCCTGCCATGGGCAGGGACACCTTCCACTATCCCAGGTTGCTCCAAGCCCCATCCACCCTGGCCTTGGACACTTTCAGGGATGGGGCACCCAAAATTTCTCCGGGCAGCCTGTTCTAGTGTCTCACCACCCTCACAGTAAAGATTTTTTTCTTAATTTATAATATAAACCCACTCTCTTTCAGTTTGAAGCCATTCCCCCTTGTCCTGTCACTCCATGCTTTTGTATAGTTCCCTTTCCATCTTTTTTCTAGGCTGCCTTCAGCTACTTAAGGGTCATGTTCCTCTCCATCTGAGCACCTGAAAGACACCATGTTTGGCTTTCACGGCCAAACAGAACATCACATTTTGGATTCTGAACTGCTTGCAAGCAAAACTACCAGCCCCCAAAATTTCAAACCTGTCAAAAGTCATCCAACAGGGCCAGGGAATTATAAACCAGAGATTTTGGGTAGTAAATTCCATGTGCTAGGAAGAATTGCCCAGGTTAGGGTTGAGGCAGCACTAGTTGTGCTGTGGGACTGCAGAGATCGTCTGACCCACTGGAGACACCTCCCTGATCCCCCAAAGGTCTTGCTGTGCATACAGAAGCCCCCCACAAACTGGACAGCAGGCAGGCTCCTGAATCTGCAGTGGGGAGTGTGTCCAGGCATAATTCTGCTAAAGAATTGGAACTGAGATATTTTATCTCGTAATAAGTTCCAACACGTCAATTACCTTGAGTTCTTGGGACCTTTGATTTTTTCCTTCACCTACAGCTAACAGCTCCTGTGTCACCATCTGTCCTGCAGCCTGGAAGGGCAGTGGAGTGCATTGTTTATCCCCAAGGAGCTTTCTGTGGGTTTGAGGCCACCATACAACGCCAGTAGAGATGTATTTTTGGCAGGAGCGGTGACGTTCGACGGAACATCCCTCTTGACAATTTCTATAGATATTTCCATTTAAAATAAACTTCTGTTTAGCCAGGAGTTTGATTATATGCCCCCATGCTCTTGAGAGTTAAAAAACATAAGGAAATGCATTGTTAAGTGAAACCTTTGTTTTAGTGGAGCTACTTGAAAGAAGTTTCAAACTAAGAGGTGGTCGCTGGAGTTTTCTGTCTGGATAAATTGAAAAGACGTCCTTCTTAGGACAAGAGTATGTGAAAATTAAAGGGACACACTGGTCACTGAGACCAGGTCTACACTTCCACAAATTCCTATTCAAGAAATCAAAGAAAATTTGCTTCATGAGAAGGAAGCAATTTATACCCACTTATACAAACCCCTCTTTGCAAGGAGAACCTCTTGAGAGATTCAGAAGCAAGGACACAGAGCCAGAATGAACTTTGCACAGTCGGTGTGGCTGAAAGGTGGGGTCAGAAGAGGAGTTTTGGGGTAGGCTGATGAAATAATAATCACAGCAGCGTGGCAAATAAAGCCAAGCGAGTTCAAAATTCAGAGGAATCAAGGCATAATGTATTCCACACATTCTCACGATTCCACACTGTGCTTTGATGGTTGAGGGAAACATCCAGAGGGATCCACAAAGAGTTTTTTATGCCAAAAGGTGACGGTGGGAAGTCTTGCAAGGAATATTGTTGGTTGAGCTGAGGAGCTGGATAAGCTCAGCTCTCCTGCTGTGGTGGGACTGTGGCAAGTGCCCACCCTTGGCTCTCCTATTTCTGTAGATTTGGAGTGGTGACATTTAGTCTTCAGGTGACCAGAATCCTTCCCAGTTTGCTGACCTGGAGTTGGAGAAGCACAGCCCTACAGCCAGGGCATCCCTGCCCATGGCAGGGGGCTTGGAACGAGATGGTTTTTGATTTCCCTTCCGACCCAAATCGGTCCGTGGTTCTAAGTGGAGGAAATGGAGAATTTGAGGGCAGAAATTCAGGCCTGGCTGGAGGAGCTGCTGTGCTGGCCTGGCACAGGGGAGCTGACTTCGTGCCAGCGGCTGCAGGAAGCTACGAGGGTGTGATCAGCACCACATTCCTGTGCCAAGCATTGCTGGCAAGCGCTGCAGTGACCTGGCTGCTTGCTGGAACAGACCGTGAGCCATTGGATGGAGAAAGCTGAGCCCAAGGGCCTTGGCATTTCTTTGTGACCATCCTAAAGCACGTCCCACCTTATTATCTCTGTGCTAATGCAGGAGGCAGGGACTGGGTCTACGCTGTATGCAAGGTGGATGCTAAAAGTGACTGAGAATCAGCTTCAGAGCAAGAATCTACATTTTGTTTGCACAAAGGTAAAGCAAATAGTCACTGGTGTTGTGCTTCCTCCAGGCAAATAGCACGATGTCTCCGTGCCTCTCCTCTGCACCAGTGTAGGGAGTGAAAGTGAGAGCAGACACCATCTTTTCATAGAACCAGAGACTGGCTTGGCTTGGAAAGGACCCTAAAAATTATCTTGTAGATGTTAAAGATCATCTAATAATCTTTTGCCCAAATATCTGATTGTATCTTCCCCCTGTAGTGCTGCAGACTAAGTTTTCCTCCACGAAGGGTAAATATTTTAAAGTATTCATTCAGACCACTCTGTTTTTAAAAGGCAGCGAGGGAGACTTGACCATGGTTTATTATCATTCAGGGACTGGGGACGTGGGTTGGTGACACCACCATGACACTCCTGCTCTCCAGACAGATTTGCAGTGTAAAATTTAAACAGATCCCTAACTTTGATCCCAGAACTTTGGCTCAGCTGTTTAAAAGTGTGTGTGGAGGCAACCAGGCCAGGCACAAACTTATTTTGGTGAACTTGGTTTTCTTTCTGAAGCATTGCCTGAAAACCTCTTCACCTTTGCAGCTGAGTTGGGACGTGAGATTTGGTCTGAGTTTCCTCTTGGAATGCAGAGCAGACATGGAAAACAGCTCTTAAGCACTTGCACAATTTTCTGTGCATCTTCAGGGCATGAAGGGAGTCAGTTTAGGAGATCTGCTGGTTAGAAATAAAGTAAATAAGTGGAGACAGATGGGAAATAAATTTGAAAGAAAGCAGGATATCTGCTCTTTGGGTGTTCAGTCAGGCTCTTGAGTTGGATCCAAGGCTCATCTTCATTTTCAAGGTCCTTCCCTATGTTCTGGTGTGTCCAAAGAGGGTCATTTACAGCAGACTGAGCACAGGGGGATGTCCCAGGATCTTGGGAGGGATTTCTGATTTTGCTGTTGATGCAGGGAATTGAGGTCTCCCGTTTTCATAGATATTTGCCAGAAATACCCATCTAAATGTAGGTGACCTCCATAAGAACAGAGGAACAGTGTCTGGTGGTTATCAGCTGCTTCACAGAGTCAGAACGAGTGTTACATCTTCATCTGGGAGATTTTTTGGCTCAGAAGCTGTTCTCAGAAAATGTAGTCAGTCAAAAATCAAAATATGGATATTGGTTGAACTAAAATGATTTTTTTTCTCCTTTTTTTCCTTCACAGAAGTAGAAAAGCAGGAAAAAATCATATCAGGTTGAGTCATCACTCTGGGTTTGTCTTAAAATGAAACATTTCGAATCAGGTGGCTTTTTTTGCTTATCCCTGCAAGCTCTTTAGAAAGGTCATCTTAAATCAGAGCCAGGTTTGCAATTTAGCACTTCAACATTTCAGTTTGAAAATGACTCAAAAAATGTTTTTTCAACATCTCTGACTTATTTACTTATTCATTTATAGGTTTTTGTCCTATCTGACAGTTGTTTCTCTGGGCAGTTCACGGGCAGATCTCTGGTACCCTCCAGCAGCACAATTCAGTCTGGAGGAGGATGTTTCTCCATAATTAGATTGGACCATCTTGATCTGCCAGCCTTGAGAAAAACTTATAATAAGCACATTTTTGACCCCTCCAAGCCTTGCTTGGGCAACTGGAAAAAAAGGAATCTGTCAGTATTCAAAACTCAAAAAAAAAAACCCGGGAAAAAAGAAGAAAAGATACATTTTTGGACATTGTGGTAGCAGAATAAAAAAGGTGAAGGAAAATGGACGATTAAATCTCCTATTACTTGTGGGTGAACCTTAAAGTATTGCTTTTGGAAGCAAAAAAAGTTAATTTAGCCCATCCAATGGGGTTTTTTTGGGATGGGGAAGTGCCCCGCTGAGAAATGCAAAGCAGAATCAAACCTGGGATGGGGATCACACCTCAGAGGTGTGACCTGGCTCAGTGAGGCGCTCGGGGATGTTTGAAGTCCCAGTCCAGCTGATAAGGCTCACACCCTTTGCCGGGCTGAGGACTCGGCGTACAGAGCACTAAATGTTCTTATTCCTCTTGCACTGTCAGCCTGCTGGGCTGGGAGGAATGTGATCCTCCCCCCTCTTTCCCTTTATCAGCACACCATTGCTCCGTAGATGTGTAACTGCCTTGGATTTTGCCTCCGTAATCCTGACGCAAACCCACCAGATCCGCGGAGTGAATTATTACTTATTTTGGGACGCTTCGCCCGGCTCTCCAACAAGCTGATTCCAGTTATGGCAACAAGAGGAACATATGTTTTGGGGGGGAAAAAAGCTCCGGCTCTCTCTGTGGTGATGTCTATCTGTGTTGGCAGGGTCCCTCACGGTGTTATTCCGACCCATCTCAAACACTCGCTTGAGAGATGAGGCAGCTCAAAAACAGTCACAGAGAAATCTTCAGAATTCATCAGCAAAAATGGATGTGTAGTTATGGGACAGAGAGGATGGAATGGCCTCAAGTTGTGCCAGGAGAGGTTCAGGTTGGATATTATGAAAAGTTTCTTCATTGGAAAATTGATTAAGCTTTGGAACAAGGGATGTGGTGGAATCCTCGTTCAGAAAACAAGATGTGACACTTTGCAGCATGGTTTACAAGGGCATGTAGTGATAGACAAGGGGCAATGGCTTTAAACTGAAAGAGGAGAGATTTAGGTGGGATATTAGGAATAAATTCTTCCCTGTGTGGGTGGTGAGACACCAGAGCAGGTTGCCCAGAGAAGCTGTGGCTGCCCCATCCCTGCAATGCTCAACCCTTTTTCTCCTAACGAGGACAATTCGAGGTTTTCAAGACAGAGCTGCTATGGAGATTTCTGTTAAATCTCTGCATTACATCTCTGTGCACTGCAAACAGATTATCCAGTCACCTATGGCACACACAGACATCCAGAATGTGGGAATCTCTCACAGGCAGGCACCGGGGAGGAATGCCATGGGAGGGAGCTGGAGAAATTACCTGCATGCCACGGGGCTGAGTCACGCTGGGACTGAGTCTGCTTATCAGGGGGAAATGGTACACGGTGGAACATTGTTTAAATGTGAAATCCCATCTGTGTCAGTGGAGGGGGAGAACATAAATTACAGGGAGCAGAGGGAGGGGAGGGAAGCTGGCATGTGGGAAGGCAGAGAAATGAAAGGCAGGTTTCAGTGTGAATTCAGACCAGAGCCACAACAAGAGAGGGCTGGATTTAAGGAAGGAACAGAGGGGCAGGGGGAAAGGAAAGAGCTTGGCAGTGTGGGAAGAGGAGCAGGTTGAAAATGTACCTGTGTTCCAATGAGTAGTGGAGCCCAAAGAGCTCCAGACATGGCTCTCTGAGCAAGGAGGTGTCAGTCCAACCTCCTCCAACTCACTCTGTGCAAACTCAGAGCTGGGCTCTGCTTTGGGGTATGAGACAAATCAGGACCAGGGACTGACCCACACCAAAGTCCGAATCTGATCCTACAAAAACAACAAACAGGGTGGACTGCAGCAACACTCCTTCCTCCCCTCTTGCAGCCCAGCTTTGCAGGCAGCGTGTGGTTGTCGTGCATTTGGATTTTATTTCTGAACTCTGGGTTAGTGGGAACTGATGGATGACCCCTTGTCCTGCAGCAACACTCCTTCCTCCCCTCTTGCAGCCCAGCTTTGCAGGCAGCGTGTGGTTGTCGTGCATTTGGATTTTATTTCTGAACTCTGGGTTAGTGGGAACTGATGGATGACCCCTTGTCCTGCAGCAACACTCCTTCCTCCCCTCTTGCAGCCCAGCTTTGCAGGCAGCGTGTGGTTGTCGTGCATTTGGATTTTATTTCTGAACTCTGGGTTAGTGGGAACTGATGGATGACCCCTTGTCCTGCAGCAGTGATGAAGAGGATACTCTTCCTCCTGCCCCCTACTCAGCAGTGTCAGACCTGTTGGTAGGGCTCTCTAATCACAGCTCTGCTGGTATCTGGCATCTGTGGGAAGGGTTAGCATTTACTGAGCCTCGTACAACATGTGGAGAAAAACAGCTTTAGCTCCAAAACAAGCAGCTGATGTCATCATCAGGTATCCCATAGCTCTGTTCTAATGATGATGACATTGCACAGAAAAGCCACCCTTAAAAGCGTGCCTCTGATTGAAAGTGCTCCAGGAAAAGGTCACAGAGGCAGCTGCTTTCTCTGTTGCAGCAAAACTGTGTAGGATGCTTTATATGGAAATAACCAAGTGCTTTCTTAGCTTCAGGATTTACTGGAAGCTTCTTCTCCAAACTTCCTAGATCCACCTGCCTTGTGGCAGGGGAAGAGAGACTACTCAGAGTAGAGGAGGATTAAATCAGGAACATTTGTAGGCACTTACAAGTCCACAAGGCAGCAGAGAACAAGGAGATTGAGGGAGCTGGCCAGTGTCAGAATGACTGTGGCAGCTCCTGGAGTTTCCTGATGGAAAAAGGCAAACATCCCATTCAGCTTCAAAGGGGCGGGTAAAAGGGTCCAAGGAACTTTAATCTGGCTGACTTTTCTTCAGCCATTGGGAAAATAATGGGGCAAGTCCCCCTGGGAGCTATTTACAAGCCTGGGAAGTAAAAACAAGGGGATTATGAACAGGACTTATTGAGAACAGGCTGCATTTGGATGACTTCTTTGAGTTCTGGGATGAGCTGACAGGCAAGAGCATCTGATATCTCCTACCTGTACCACTTCTGATGTGGTCTCACATGTCTGTATACAGATTGGAGAGATGGGGACTGGATGGGCGGATTGTGAGGCTGCAGCAGGAGATGGACTTGGCTCAGTGAAGACAAAGGTGAACAGTGAGGAGGCAAGAGAAGAGTAAAAAAAAATGCAGAAAAGAAATTCTGTCTGGTTTTAAGGTGCAATTCTTCACCACGGGCATGACTGATTATTGAAACAGCTTCAGAACATCCTCCGAGAGGTTAAAGTTGGACTAGACGAGATCTTGTACAACAAAAGCTAACTTTGAAATTAACTCTGATTATAATCAGGCTATGATTAAACAATGGATCACCCTCAGTGTTCTCTCACCTCTCATCTTTTCCTGCTCTCTACCAGAGGTATAAAAGTGGTTAAAAAAAAAAAACCTATGTGAAGAATGGCATGATACAGGAGGAATCACCAGATTTTATTTCCTTGTTCCTGAAGCCTGGGAATTTCCAGCAGCTTCCAAAGGCAACCTACACTGTACTGTGGCAGTGAACATAATGTACATAAACTCAAATATTTGCAACTGAGGAAAAGATAAAAAAGGCCACTAACGAAACTTTATGCCCCAAAAGGGGTTTAACTTATTCAAAAGGGGGGAAACGTTCAAAAAGAAACTACAAGAAATGGAAAAAATTGCAAAGCTCTTATATATGGCAGAGTAAATACTTTGAAAGCAACAAACTCGATGCTCAAAGGATAAATAAATATATATATATCCTCTATATGCATATATAGAGGTAATATCAGAGGATAAATATATATCATGTATTTAAAAGATTTTGAAAAATGACTAAATCTAGAAAAATAAGTGGCTAGTAAAAGCCTAACAGTGATTGAAGCAAAACAAAATCCTTAAAAAGATCTAAATGAGAAATGAGGCATAGAAAAAACTCAATATCTGGAAGTTTAACACAAAACATCAATAAATTTTTTATGCCAGCAAGATTTGAAGAAACATTTTACTGAAGGAATGAAATATCAATAAAACCTCACTCCAATTTATTGGTACAAGAATCTGTCTGGAACTCTATGGGACTTTTAAGTGGGGTAAAGGAGATGTGCAAGGAAGAGATGGTCACTGTGTGCAGCAGAAAGGTTTGATGAATTCTTCCAATCCTATTAAATGTGGAGGAGTTTCAGATGGTTCCTACACCAACATTTATCTTGGGGAAGAAGAGGGAGTGAGTCAATCACAGGAGTGATCCCTAACGGATGGGTTAGTAAAATAAATTATAAAAAAATCAATGAAAAGAAAGGAAACGTGATTCAAGAGGGAATGGAGACACAAAACTGCTGTATTATTAATCGTGGTGTGCAGCTTGTCACTTCAATCAGACTTAGCTGCAGGGGAATGTAAAATAGCAGTTGTGCTGGGAATTCTTGAGAAGGGCACCATGAAGGACCCGGGAAATTAATGCTGGCATCTGAATTAAACTCACTGGTGGGGTCTGCAAGGAGGAACAGCTTCCATAGTCCCAGGGCTAAATGCAACACGTTGGGGAAAAGGCAACACTTCTCTTAGAGAAACTGATCCCCACAAATCAAACTGTTCTGAAGGGCTTTGTGAACATGTGGTAAAACCACCCAGCTGGCGTAGTGGAAATGGGGGAGTTGTCAGCATGGTCTTTCACAGAGCAGTCAAAAAATGAAGTTGTGGGATTAATTATTCTTGTAGATTATTAATTCATTAAAAGGTAAGAAACAAAGAATTGATCGGTTTTGATGGTGGAAAACATTGCCAGGAGAGTCCTGCAGGGTTTTCCACTGGGAACTGTGCTCTTGAACGCACTTGTAAATGATTTGGAAAAGACTGACAATAAAAGAGTGATGAAATTTGCTGATGACACAGAATTATTCATGGTAATTGAAACTAATATTCCCATCAGGAGTTGTAGGATCATCTCAACACCAGGCAGCAAAGAGACAGGTGAAACTGAGTGTTAGTAAATGCAAAGTAATGCACAAGTGGGAAATGCAGCTCTAAACATTCACACACAGTGATGGTCTCTGTGGTGGCTATTTCCACTCAGAAAAGAGATCCTGGCATCAGAGCCCAGGGGAACTGAATGTTAGGAATTACTGGAAGGGAATAGTGAACAAAAGAGAGAATAACAACATGGAGCTGCTTACATCTGCAGTGTGTCCATGTCTTTTGTGTGGAATCATTCTAGTTTCTTTCCTAAAATCACATTTTACAACTATGAACAGTGGGGAAAAATGGAGAAGATGAGTAGGAAGTGGTTACTCACTATTATTCATAGCACAGAAACCAAGAAGCACCCAGTAAAATGACCAGGAGTCAGGCTGGAAGAGAAATGAAAGGAAATACTTCATCACACATGCCTGTATTACTGCAATTCCTTCTCTGTGAGTCACCAGGGTGGGATTCATCTGACTGAGCTTTAAGAGTGGGTTCACCCCGGTTGAACTGGGCATCTTTTGTGCCAGAGGCCACTCCTGAGCTGGGGACTGAGGCTCCACAGAGAACCAGGACTGGTAGGAATGTGATTCACCTCACCCACTGCAGAGCTTTCTGTCAGCAGAGGTTGTGTAACACCTCATTGTCCACTGACTGAATTGTCCAGCTCCCTGTACACAAAACCATGGAATCAGAGCATGATTGGCTTTGGAAGGGACCTTAAAGATCATCCAGGTCCACCCCTGCCATGGGCAGGGACACCTCCCACTATCCCAGACTGCTCCAAGCCCTGTCCAACCCGGCCTTGGACACTTCCAGGGATCCAGGGGCAGCCACAGCTTCTCTGGGCACCCTGTGCCAGGGCCCCATCACCCTCACTGCCAGGAGTTTCTTCCTTATCTTCGATCAAAATGTACCCTTTTTAGTTTAAAACTCTTGTCTCTTGCCTTTCCACTACATGTACTTGTAAAAAGTCTTCTTCCATCTCTTAACCCTCTTCATGTATTGAAAGGCTGCAATAAGGTCTCCCTGGAGCCTTCTCTTTTCCAGGCTGAACAACCCCAAAGCCCTCTGTTTTTCCTCCTAGCAGAGGTGCTGCAGCCCTCTGAGCATCTTCGTGGCCTCCTCTGGGCTTGCTCTGAGCAAATGGAGCTCAAACATCAGAGATAAGAACTCCAAAAGGAACACAAAAAGCAGGCACAGGTCCCATTTCCCAGGGATTGCCATGATGACAGGCATGTCCAGCACACCCAAGCTGCTAGGAAAAAAAGAAAGCTTAAAAATGCTACTTCTTCTCCTTTTTTTTTTTCTTTTTCAACAGGTTGACCTTAAAGGGCAACATGCTCCACTCTGTCTGGTTTACAGGCAGATAAGAGCCACATCCTGGCTCTGGGTGGATGAAGGGGAAGATAAGTTGCTTTCATGGATGTGTCTGGGAAAGGGATAAATTATCTCCCTTGCGGGCTCTTTGTCGCTCCTTGCCCAATCCAGGGCTGTCTCCTTGGCAGAGCAAACACGTCACAGGAGGAGATGCTGTTCATCACAGAGGGCCATTGCTCTGTGGCTGGGCTGCACACTCTGTGCCCACAGCAAATGTCAGGGGAGAATGGATGGAGATGGGAAGCACAGAAAAAGAGCATCAGTGGCTTTCTGCTGCTTTGGATATTGGTGGTAGAAGGGGACGGTGAATAATCATGCTCAGAGAAAGAAGTGTCAATGAGATAAGGAAATCTGCTGCTCCTGCTGACAGGTGTCCTTCCCAAAAATCACATCTGCCTGTTTTTGCCATGTGCCAGTCCTTCCCTTCCTCCAGCTTTCGATTCTGTCAGTCAGAGAGGGCAAGAGAAAAAAGCACCAGGCTGCCAGGATACCTGGGTTCATCTCCTACCTGCTTCTGTGGTCTGTGTACTCCTGGGTGTGTCACTGTTTTCCTTTTCATCCTTCTTCTGCCTTCTCAAATATGAACAAGCATTTTTTTCTAAGTCTCTAAAGCTCTCTGGGAGAAAGCTCTGCTTTTATTATGCTTTCATATACGATGAAAACATGCTCTCTCTCGGGCTGCTACACATTCCAGCCTTATGAGTTGTATTAGTTAGACAAGAAATGCACAGTAAATAGCAAAGCCCAGGTCAGATGGCTCCCAGAGCGTCTTTCCTCAGACTTGCTCAGTCTGAAACCTGAACCTCCTTTTCCCAGAGCCTCCCTTTCACCTCCTGTGTTCCTGGGTGATGCAGAGGATCACTGGTTTCTGTAAGTCAGAGCTCAGCAGCCTTTTCTCCACGCAGCAGTGACATAAAAATTGCCAGCCTTGTACTCCTCTCTGTCTCTTCTAAGCCCACAAACCCACGGTGCTGAAGGATTATTGATCAGCATCAGCACATCCCAGGTGAGCTTCCCCACCTGGAGAAATGTAGGAGTGGCCTGAGCCAGTCCTTCACTTTGGCAATCCCTACATTTCAAGTTCATAAATAAGGGTCCTGAGTTACTGCAGATCAGATGATGGGTTAATGAAAAGGTTTTTACTCATTTATAACATCAGAGATTGTGACCCCACCCTTCCTTATTTTTTTTTTTATGGCTTCCTCCAAGAATAAAGCATTCCTGAACACAGGTCCTCCCATAGCCCTGGGAAGGATGTGTCCCTATTACAGCAGATGGTGATTCACCCCAGTGAGGGCTTTTTGTCCTCTACAGTGTTCTTTCTGAGCCCTAAAAGTGCTTTTAACCAGCTCCTGACAAGATGTCAGCTGAGAGTGAGAGCGATTTATACCAATGGACTTGTGGCTTGACCTCCCCAACTGCTGAAAAAAGCACATTTGTAACAGCAACTGCCATAAAGTTGCTTTTTTTAAAAAAAAAAGCTGAAGAAATATTCTGACAGATATCTCCAGGGGCTGCACCACAAGACACTTGCGAGTTCTTGGGAGGCAAAAGAACTTGCAGTTTTGGCAGGACAAAGGTAAAGAGTTTACTTTCACTAAATTAAGATTCCTGCACTTGATCTGCTCATCTCTGCTGCCTGAATATTTAAAGGTGAGGAACAGACACCTGTAGGGGTTTGCTCACCCACACAGGTTTGGCTGTCTGGTGCAGAAGGAGATGAATTGTGTCCTGGAGCTGCCCATTCTGCTCTGTGCTGGCAGCCTAGATGATTGCCTTATTGTCCAGGCAAGATCCCTAAAATCTGTTTTAGGGCAATACTGGGAGAAGCAAATCTGTCAGGTCCAAGACAGTTTGCTCCTGGCTCGAGTTTTTGTAGGAGCCAGCTCCCAGGGTGACACTCTAAGGGCTGAAAGGGACCTTGTGGAGTCTCTCTGATCCTTGTGGCATTATCAGCTTCAGATGTTCCTTAGAAAATAGGAGCACTGCAAACGGGCTGAGCTTCCTGGAAAAGGAACTCCTGGAATTAGTGTGTTGAGTACAAAGACAGCAAAGACTGGCAAGGCCACCACTTTATTTGAAGGTGATCTTGATGTTTGTCAATGACCAGCAAGAGAAACACTCCCACCACCAGGAGCTTCTGACTTTAGTAGAATTATAGAATTAATAAGGTTTAATAAACCTCTAAGGTCATCAAGTCCAAGTGTTAACCCAGAACCACCAAGAAAGGACAACACATCACCCACTCAAAAGATAAAAAGGAGATCCAGTGGTGTGTTTTATCCAACATTTTCTGAGGGATGTTCTTGCTGTAGCCAATGGGAACTAAGAGCCTGGCATCCCTGGGAAGAGTTTGGAAAATTTCTGTTTTGGATTTCCCCAGGAACTCCTGGTTGTGTAGCCAAGCACAGACGCTCTTCAAGAGGAGATGCTGACAGCTTTGCCTACACTTGGAAAAATAGACTTTGTCCACACAGCCATGGCAAAAGGCCTGAACATGTGAAATTCCATGGATCTGAGTGGAGGTCACTCAGCTCAGTCCAGGCAGGAGCACAAACACCCTGAGCAGAGCAATGTGCTCGTTACAGGGAGGGTTTATATCTCTGCTGAGCTCTTTTGTACCTCCATGAGCCACAGAGGGGGATTTAGGAGAGCACAGAAGTTATTTTATCTGCCGGCTAAAGTGGTTTTCAGGGATACAAACCTTCAGGAGGAGGAAGATGTGGCATGCTGGCAATGACACCTGAGTCAGCACCGCATTGTGCGCAGGGGCAGAAGGAGCTGAGATATTCCAGCTGTGTCTGCTGCCCAAACAGCTGCCCCAGGAAAAGATGCCAAGGCAGGTTTGAAAATCTGTCCATTTGCACACATGGGTTCAGCTCGTGTGTGTGTGTTTGTGTGTGTGCAGACCACTCTGAATGACCTTAAGGTCTTCTACAACTCGGGAACTGCTGAGCTAAGCCCTTCCAGAGGCCCCAGTCCTTGGAATATCCATGCAGCTGCCACGGAAAATCAATGGAAAGAGCCGAGTGGTGGAGCCAGGCTTCTGCTTGAAAATGGGGTTTTGCCACCGGGACTTGAGGCTGAAAAAAGGCTTTAAGTATTGAAAGTGTCGTGATAAAAATTCTGCCTTCACAAGGGGCCACTTTCTCAGAGCCTGAGTCCAT